>BTHU01000018.1:9910000-10450000 GCA_036184795.1 Tokudaia tokunoshimensis | reverse complement strand
ACCTCTAGAAAGTCCCAGAGACCCAGGATGCGGGAGGCTCTCTCAGAACTGAGTGTGGATGACTTTAGCTGAAATGACCAACAGTGCGGATATGGAAGCCAAGGAGACTATCTCCAGTTGTTAGACAGGTCCCTCAGTGAAGGGATGAGGACACCACACCACTTTAAAAAAATTCGGTCCAAAATTGTTCCTGTCTAAAAGAAATGCAGGAACAAAAATGGAGCAGAGACGAAGCAGATGCCCTCCTTTCTAGAAAGGAATTTCACTGAATAAAATCTTGTGACTCTCCTCTGTTCCTTTTATTTGTCCTCATCTTTACCTCTGCAGAGCAGGACTGGGGTTTTTGCTTGGTAGGTGTTGTACTTTTTTTTTTTTTTTTTTTTAATTTTATTTTATTTTATTTTTTTAATTTACATTCCAAATCACTTCCCCTTTCCCGTTTCCTCCCTCCCCGAAAGTCCCATAAGCCCCCTTCCCTCCCTCTTTTCTCCGTTCAACCCCCTCTCATTACTCTGTCCTGGCGTTCCCCTACATCCAGTCTTTCCAGGACCAGGGGTCTCTCCTTCCATCTTTTTAGAAATCTATTGATATGCTGATTGTGTCTAGGGTATTCTGAGATTCTGGGTCAATATCCCCTTATCAGTGACTTCATACCATGTGTGATCTTTTGTGATTGGGTTACCTCACTAAGGATGATATTTTCAAGTTCTGACCATTTGCCTAGGAATTTCGTGAATTCATTGTTTTTAATTGCAGAGTAGTATTCCATTGTGTAAATATACCACATCTTCTGAATCCATTCCTCCGTTGAGGGACATCTGGGTTCTTTCCAGCTTCTGGCTATTATAAATAAGGCTGCTATGAATATAGTGGAGCATGTGTCCTTATTGCATGCAGGTAAAGTCTCTGGGTATATGCCCAGGAGTGGTATAGCCGGATCCTCCGGAAGTGTCATGCCCAGTTTTCTGAGGAGCCGCCAGACTGCTTTCCAGAGTGGTTGTACCAGCCTGCAATTCCACCAGCAGTGGAGGAGTGTTCCTCTTTCTCCACATCCTCGCCAACAACTGCTGTCTCCTGTGTTTTTGATCTTAGCCATCCTGACTGGTGTGAGATGGAATCTCAGGGTTGTTTTGATTTGCATTTCCCTAATGACTAAGGATGATGAACATCTCTTTAGGTGCTTCTCAGCCATTAGATATTCTTCAGGTGAGAACTCTTTGTTTAGCTCTGTACCCCATTTTTTAATAGGGTTACTTGCCTCTCTGGAGTTTAACTTCTTGAGTTCTTTGTATATCTTGGATATTAGCCCTCTGTCGGATGTAAGGTTGGTAAAGATCATTTCCCAGTTAGTTGGTTGCCGCTTTGTCTTTTTGACAGTGTCTTTTGCCTTGCAAAAACTTTGTAATTTAATGAGGTCCCATTTGTCTATTCTTGATCTTAGAGTATAAGCTATTGGAGTTCTGTTCAGGAAATTCTCCCCTGTGCCCATATGTTCAAGGTTCTTCCCTAGTTTCCCTTCTATTAGTTTCAGTGTGTCTGGTTTTATGTGGAGATCTTTGATCCACTTAGAATTGAGCTTAGTGCAAGGAGATAAGGATGGGTCAATTTGCATTCTTCTGCATGTTGACCTCCAGCTGAGCCAGCACCATTTGTTGAAAAGGCTATCTTTTTTCCACTGGATGGTTTTAGCTCCTTTGTCAAAGATCAAGTGACCATAGGAGTGTGGATTCATTTCTGGGTCTTCAATTCTGTTCCATTGATCTACATGTCTGTTACTGTACCAATACCATGCAGTTTTTAACACTATTGCTCTGTAGTACAGCTTGAGGTCCGGGATACTGATTCCCCCAGAGGTTCTTTTACTCTTGAGAATAGTTTTAGCTATTCTGGGTTTTCTGTTATTCCAGATGAATTTTTGAATTGCTCTTTCTAACTCTATGAAGAATTGAGTTGGGATTTTGATGGGGATTGCATTGAATCTGTGTATTACTTTTGGTAAGATGCTCATTTTTACTATATTAATCCTGCCAATCCATGAGCATGGCAGATTTTTCCATCTTCCGAGGTCTTCTTCAATTTCTTTCTTCAGAGACTTGAAGTTCTTGTCATACAGATCTTTCACTTGTTTGGTTAGCGTCACGCCAAGATACTTAATATGGTTTGTGGCTATCGTAAAGGGTATTATTTCTCTTACTTCTTTCTCAGCCTGCTTATCCTTTGAGTATAGGAAGGCTTCTGACTTGCTTGAGTTGATTTTATATCCGGCCACTTTGCTGAAGTCGTTTATCAGCTGTAGGAGTTCTCTGGTGGAGTTCTTTGGGTCGCTTATGTATACTATCATATCGTCTGCAAATAGTGATAGTTTGACTTCTTCCTTTCCAATTTGTATCCCTTTGACCTCTTTTTCTTGTCTAATTGCTCTAGCTAGAACTTCAAGTACTATATTGAAAAGATATGGAGAGAGAGGGCAGCCTTGTCTAGTCCCTGATTTTAGTGGGATTGCTTCAAGTTTCTCTCCGTTTAGATTGATGCTGGCTACTGGTTTGCTGTAAATTGCTTTTACTATGTTTAGATATGGGCCTTGAATTCCTGATCTTTCCAAGACCTTTAGCATGAAAGGATGCTGAATTTTGTCAAATGCTTTCTCAGCATCTAATGAGATGACCATGTGGTTTTTTTCTTTGAGATTGTTTATGTAGTGGATTACATTGATGGATTTCCTTATATTGAACCATCCCTGCATCCCTGGGATGAAGCCTACTTGATCGTGGTGAATGATCGTTTTGATGTGTTCTTGGATTCGGTTGGCAAGAATTTTATTGAGTATTTTTGCATCGATATTCATAAGAGAGATTGGCCTGAGATTCTCTTTCTTTGTCGGATCTTTGTGTGCTTTTGGTATTAGTGTAATTGTGGCGTACTTTTAATGTGAAATATCCTTCACAAGCTCATTTGTTGGAACTCGTGGTCTACCATTGGAGGTACTGTTCTGAAAGTTCGTGAAACCTTCATGAGGTACAGCCTTGTAGGAGGAAGTGGATCACCAGGAGTTCCCTTGAGGTTTTGCAGCCTGGTCACATTTTTTATTTTCTGACTGTGGATAGATTATGACTAGCTGTGTATGTTCCTGCTTCCGTGCCCTCCCTTTCATGATGGACTGTCTTCCTTCATATCATAAGTCCAAATAAACCCTTCTTTTCATAAGTTAGTTATTGTCATGTATTTGGTCACAGGAATGAGAAGAGTTACTAATATGAAAAGTTCAAAAACAAAACAATCAAACCTTGGCATGTGTGGCTTATTTCATCCTGGATCTACATGGGGGGATTCTCCTTACTTGCATGGAGAGATTTGTTCTAACCGTATCTTTTCTACTAAGTAGCTACCCCAATAGTGCAGGTTCTGTCTTCCACAAGGAAAGTCTGCAACTATAAGAGCCAAGTACATTTCAGAAGTATGTTATAATCTCATTTGTCTCTTCATCATCAAAGTCATTTTAATCTGCAACACTGCTGTGATAATCTTCATGCCTCACCTTGAATCTTCAGTTAGTTTTAATGCACTGGCTGAATCTTAAAGAACATACATGATGAGGGTATTGAGTTCTACATATGAATGCATGACTGATTTGCTGTGGGATGGTAGCATCTACTCCATTGACTTGAAATATATCAAATGGGGCTAGAAATGGCTCAGCCAACTAAAGCTTGAGATCACTACAAGAATTATAAGAGATGTATCTGTACAATAAAGGAAAGACTAAAATCTTCTCTGTGCTGTCTCCTAGGTTTTTTTCAGTAAAAAATCTTTTTATTTATTTTTTTTTATTTTCTAAGTTTTGTTTTTATTTACATTCAAAATCATTTCCCCTTGTCTCCTAGTTTTGACCTACCATTGTCTACTCTGAACACTCTGAAGCCTCTTTTCCTGGTCAGAACAGCCTCTGCAAATCAAACTCATTGTCCACTTATGGCCATGTTTGTATTTTGATCCAAAAATAATGATGCCCTGTATGTGACAAGCTCTCTTCTGGTCTGAGTGTCAATCAAATAGAGCAAAGGCTCATGCTGTTTCCCTATCCTCTGCTGCTCAGATACTTTTGATGATAAAGGTCCTGATTATCCATATGTTGGTTTTCAAACAAGAATGAAAAAGCCACTAAAATCCTTTTGCAATCCCTACGTAGACTTTGGTGTCTATATTTCAACAATAATTATTTTTAGCTAACATTCCTGCCACTGGCCATTGTCATTTTTGTGTTTTTCTCTCTGGCCTTCGATCCCTACTCGTCTATCACTTTAATTCCATTTATATTTACAATCTCCATAGCACCTGGGTACCTTGGCAATTGGCTTTTATATTTTTACAGGAAGCAGATTGAGGAAGGCAAAGGAAGTATCAGTTCTATGAATCGTGAGCTTCAGCATGTATGTTTGAAAGAGTTTGGAATATGACATTTTTTAAAAAAAGAAAATCTAAGATTTTTGAGAATTTTTTTCTTTGCATCTAAGTTTTCAATTGAATATCTCCACCTAGACATGACGTGACAAAAAGATAAGTGTGTCTCACTCTAATGACACTGCAGGAGTTAAGTCTTATAAGAACCTTAATAGTTCTTACAATGATAAGAGGCAAGAGAAGCAGCAAGCAGGATTCAGAGAGTCCTATGCATGGTATAAATCATCTGCTTTACAACTTTTATATAAGTTAAGAACTTTGTTAAACTAAAATAATGAGAAAAAAACAAGTCTTTCTAAGCACAAAGATATATATATACATATATATATATGTATATATATATATATGTATATATATATATGTATATATATCCCCCTAAAGTTATATATATATAGTTATATATATATATAGTTTTATATATACATATATATATATATATATATAAATCAAACATATATATATATATACATATATATACACAGTTACCTTTAGGGGTAACTGTGCTTATAATGATGAGTTATTTTTGGAAGTAGGTAAGGAGTCTTATCTCTGGATCAGATTACAGAGATCTAGTTTAGTTTAAGACATCTTGAATTTCTTCTATTGAACATGATACCTGTCAGGTTTTATTCAGTAAAAAGAAAGAACATTGGTGTTGTTGGGAAGTGAGGGTGATAACATTTTCTTATTCTGTGTCTTCCATTTCATTTTATGATACTACTACCCTCCCCTTATCAGACTCAATGCCTGGTTGAAATCATATTTACATATTCCTTCATTCAACCATGCACTGGTTTCTGTAAACCTTCTCTGTGGAGTCTTTTGGATTCTTTTATACCTGCCACATGCCTTCTTTCCTCTGGACTGTAAACTCATCCATATCCCAGGAGCTTACCTCCTGCCATGCTTCTATTCCTTCTCTTTAGTGCCATGTGCAGCAATGTTCTAAAATATAGACCTGTAACTAATATTACTTGTCAAAAACATCAAGGGATTCTATGATAACTGGCTATCTACATATAGAACAAAAGTAGATCTATATATTTTACCTTGCACAAATGGATAAGAAGCTTGTCAGAAGGAAATGTATACATAAAACACTTCAACATATGGTCTTTTCTGAGTAGAGTTCTTACAGCACAAAAAAAGAACCTAAATGGGAGTAAATGAAATGAAATTTCTCTTGAATACACCCAAATCAAATACTAAAATGAAGAAACAGAATGGGAAAAAGTTGTTGCTAATTACACTTTAGATAGAGTACTAATATTTAGAATACATTATTAGCAGCAAAGTTTAAACACAAAGTACCAAGCAATCCAAACAATAAATAAGCCATTGACTCAAACTGGTCGTTCTCAAAAGAAAGAATAGAAATGGTCTGTGTTCGACATACTTGTAAATGAGTTGCAAGAGAATTGCAAATGAAAACTCCTCTTTGATTCTATGTCACCACAGTCAAAATGGCTGACATCATAAAAATCAAAAGCAACAAACCAGAAGATATCCAGATCAGATCCCCTTCTCGAAGACCCAG
Source organism: Tokudaia tokunoshimensis (assembly GCA_036184795.1). NCBI lineage: Eukaryota > Metazoa > Chordata > Mammalia > Rodentia > Muridae > Tokudaia > Tokudaia tokunoshimensis. The sequence continues at coordinate 10,444,005 of BTHU01000018.1, read as the reverse complement.
AGATCATTCTGGAAGAGGAGTCAAAAATATTGTAAGGGACAAAGAAGGAAGATGACTAGAAGAAGACAGTCTCATGGATATGGCAGGGCCAATGCACATGTAAACTGACAGTGGTCATGGCAGCATGGCATGACTTACACAGGCTTAAGCTTGGCAAAAGCTCAGGTTGGATAGAGGAGTCAGAAAAAGTTCTTCCCCAGCTAAGAAGCTACTGGTGATTGACAACTGCTGGGAAAAGGAGAGTCAGTTTTCTGTAAGAGCATTGTCCTGGTAGGTGAGATGAGGTCCCAGCAGAAGGTCATGAATTCAAGAATGTATGGGCTGAATGAACTTAGGTAGGTAGGGAACAAGTGTGTATCTGGAAGAAGTTGAATGAGGGGTTAATATGATCAAAAGACATTGTACAAAAACGCTCAAAGGACCAGTAAAAATAAGAAAAAAGATGGCATGAAAAATCTTTATATCCTGCTGTTGTAACTGTAAATGGATACATCTACTGTGAATGCTATGAAGTGGTTCTTTGTCCAACCAATGAGCAGAAGCTGCCTACTCCTGTGGTTGAATTAGGGCAAAGCTGGAAGAAGCTGAAGAGGAGGGTGACCATGTAGGAGGACCAGCAGTCTCAGTTAACCTGGATCTCCAGAGATTTCTGACACTGGATTATCAACCATGTAGGATACAACATCTGATTTGAGGCCCCCAATACATATACAGCAGAGGACTGCCAGGTCTTGTTCCAGTCAGAGAAGATGCACCTAACCCTCAAGAGACCGGAGGCCATAGGGAGTTTAGAGGTCTGGTGAGGTGGGGTGGGTAGGGACAACCTCATGGAGACAGGGAGGGGGGAGGAGGTATGGGATGTGGAACAGTTAGAGAGAGAGAGAGTGTGGACCAGGAAAGGAATAAAATCTGAAGTGTAAAAAATAAGAGAAAAACATAATAAAATAACTAAATATAGATCATGTGACCTAGTCACACCACTCATGAGTGTTTGTATACCTGATAGACTCAAATTCAGCATACTTGAAATAATGTGTCACTGTTGCAGTATTCACAATAGGTAAGACATGGAATCCACTGGGTTTCCATCAACAGATAATTGGTTGTATAGAATATGATTGCAGGCTGGTACAACCACTCTGGAAAGCAGTCTGGAAGTTCCTCAGAAAACTGGGCATGACACTCCCGGAGGATCCGGCTATACCACTCCTGGGCATATACCCAGAGACTTTACCTGCATGCAATAAGGACACATGCTCCACTATGTTCATAGCAGCCTTATTTATAATAGCCAGAAGCTGGAAAGAACCCAGATGTCCCTCAACGGAGGAATGGATTCAGAAGATGTGGTATATCTACACAATGGAATACTACTCTGCAATTAAAAACAATGAATTCACGAAATTCCTAGGCAAATGGTCAGATCTTGAAAATATCATCCTTAGTGAGGTAACCCAATCACAAAAGAACACACATGGTATGCAGTCACTGATAAGGGGATATTGACCCAGAATCTCGGAATACCCTAGACACAATCCACATATCAATAGATTTCTAAGAAGATGGAAGGAGAGACCCCGGGTCCTGGAAAGACTGGATGTAGGGGAACGCCAGGACAGAGTAAGGAGAGGGGGTTGAATGGAGAAAAGAGGGAGGGAAGGGGGCTTATGGGACTTTCGGGGAGGGAGGAAACGGGAAAGGGGAAGTGATTTGGAATGTAAATTAAAAAAATAAAATAAATAAATAAAAAAAGAATATGATACATATTCACAATGAAATTTTATTCATATGTAAAGAAAATGAAGTCATGAAATTTTCAAGAAAGTGAAGGGAACTGAAGATCGCTCTGCTAAGTGATATGAGCCATACACAGACTATGATGACTATGACATTTTATTTTCGTCTCTGTGGAATGCAAACTTAAATGGACATACATACACACACACACACACACACACACACACAGATGTATATGAAGTGAAAGTAGAATTGAGGAATATTTAGGTCAGGAAGGTGACCAGCTAGAGGTGGTTAGGTCAAGTAGGGTAGAGTACTAGGTGGTGGGAATGATGAAGAACAAAATACTATGACATAATGCATGCAAAGACCATAGCAAATCCCATTACATTGCATGGTAATTTAAAAATTTAATAAAGATAAAATATCTAGTGTAATCTCTCTCCTCCAAAGGACAGTCTTGCTCTATGTTAGCATTCTCTGTGGGACCAATATCTAATAATATATTGTCATTATTTTAAATCTGAGTTTTCTATTTTTTATGGTTTTTATTGGATATTTTCTTTATTTACATTTCAAAAGTTATCCCCTCTTTCCAGGTTGCCCCCCTCCCAGAAACCCCTATCCCATCCTCCCTCCCTCTGCTTCTATGAGTGTGTTCCTAGACCCACCCCACTCCCACCTCCGGACCCTTGATTCCCCTACACTGGGGCATCTATTGAGCCTTCATAGGACAAAGGACCTCTCCTCCCATTGATGCCTGACAAGGCCATCCTCTGCCACATATGCAGCTGGAGCCATGTGTACTCCTTGGTTGATGGCTTAGTCCCTGGGAGCTCTGGGGGTGCTGGTTGGTTGATATTGTTGTTCTTCTATGAGGTTGCAAACCCCTTCAGCTCCTTCAGTCCTTTCTCTAACTCCTCCATTGGTGATCCTGTGCTCAGTCCAACTGAGTGATGTAACCCAATCATAAAAACCACACATGGTCTGCACTCATTGAAAGTGGATATTAGCCCAAAAGCTCCGAATACCCAAGTTACAATTCACACAACACATGAAGTTCAAGAAGAAGGAAGGCCAAAATGTGGTTGCTTCAGTAATTCTGAGAAGAGGAGCAAATATGGAGATAAAGTGTAGAGCAGACGCTGAAGGAAAGGCCATCCAGAGACTGTCCCTCCTGGGGATTAATCCCATATACAGTCACCAAACCCAGACACTACTGTGGATGCCAAGAAATGCTTGCTGACAGGAGCTTGATATGGCTGTCTCCTGAGGGGCCCTGTCAGAGCCTTACAAATACAGAGGTGGATGCTTGCAGCCAATCATTGGGTTTTCCATTTTTAATGTCTTCTGTCACTGTCCCATTTATTTCCCTTACTGCCTAAGGACCAGCAGTTGGAGTTTTTCCTATTTATAGAAAATGAATTAAATCATTTGTTATCTTTAGAGGTACACTGAAAAACTTCCCTTATATGGTCCTACCATATGACTGCAATTCTTGTTGTAAATACTGAAAATAATTATTGACTATTGGTAAAATACCATCTTGTCACATATTGTCCTGGCACAAAACATTTTTAAGGCTCCCCTAAACAAAAATATGATGAAAACATTTTAATATCAATGTTGTAATATTATCTTAAACAATAAGTGATTTATGTTCTATACTTGAATAATCTTAGAATAAAATTCTGATAGATTATCTAATCTTTATCATTATATTTATTAGTACATACTTTCTTGTTTTACTCATATGCTTGTTGCCCCAGGGAGTAAATACAATGAAACAAAAAAGACAGCAGAAGGAACAAGTTTTTTGTTTTTTTTTTTGTTTTTGTTTTTTTTGGCTTCAGGATCACAGATATTAGGATCTTTGAGAGGTAGAAATTAGAGAAATTTTACACTACACAGAATGTATAACTGATTTTCTTCTTTCTAAACCTTTACAAATAATGATTTCTCTGAAAGGAAGAATACTGAAACAGAAGTGATAGTGTTTAGTTAGACCCATATTAGTGCCACTATTCTTCTAACTCCTTGTATTGAGCCTAGTGAGTCTAAAGGCTCCAGCCTTGAGGTGACTGGATGCAGCAGTCTTCAGAAAATGAACCTATTCAGGGAGTAGCAGTCAGCTTTATAGATTTACATGTTCCAAGTTGGCACAGGACCAATAGTTTTCTTCTTGAGTATTCAAGAATGACCCCTGAGATTTCTGTTAGTGGTGGTGATCTGCCTTTGCCAATGAACAAGGGGATAACATATGACAGGCATCTAAGTAGATGACACTGCAGAGTCCTGCTGGGGACGAGGGCTCAGCCAAAACATGTATCCCATTTCAGTAATATATTCCCTATAGAACTTGGGGTTAGACAATAAATCATTTCCCAAGCAATCATATAATTTCAGCGCTTTGTTTAGAGATATTGCATCACAAGGCACCTGTCTCTTAATCAGTACACATTTTTATCTGTATCTAGATCTAGCTGTGTTCGATCTTCTTTAGATTGAACTGAGTTAGAGAAAAAAAATTAAAGGTATTGCATATATAGATTCATATGCTTGGTCTTCTACCTCCTGTGTGCATATAATACTGGTTTCCAAGAGCCCACAGTCTATTTTCAGAAGTTGGCTGCTGGACTACACAATTTTTAGAACACTGGCATATAACGTGAGGAACACACAAATAAGCTAGGCAGCTAATTTGGAAAGGCTGGATAAATTCCAGTCCTTCCATTTTATGGATTTATAACTGAAGGCCGACAGAAGCTGTGGAGAGAATGATCTTGCTGTAGAAGTGACACGAGCATCTTGATTTCCTACCTGATTTCAGGTCAGGGTCTTTTTATGGGCTGAGGTGGTAAAATTGAGACCAAAAGGTCTCTGCACCTCAGTGTACACTTTTACACTTAAGCTATGGCTTGCCAATAGTCAGAGTTCATCCCAACCAGGCCCTAGAAGACTTGGTACAACACATCTGTGGGCTCAAGCCTAGTTCTGAAGCAAATTTGAAGAACTGCATTTCTAGAAAGTTCCCTGTTGTCTACGTTATTGTTGGCCAAGGACTTTAAGAGTCCTTGTTCTAGATGTCTGTTATACACAAAGGACTGAGTTAGTCTGAGATGGAAGACAGAGGAAGAAAGGGTAAACATCTAGTTACTTCCTTTTTTTTTCTTTTTTATTGAATATATTCTTCATTTACATTTCAAATGTTATACCTCTTCCCAGTTTTCCCCCTCCCCGAAAACCCGCAACCTATCCTCCCACCTCCTGCCTCCAAGAATATGCTCCTCCACCCAACCCACTCCCATGACACCCACTCAATTTCTCCACACTGGGGCCTCTATTGAGTCTTCACAGGACCAAAGACCTCTCCCACTGATGCCCGACAAGGCATTCCTCTGCCACTCTTTTGGCTGGAACCACATGTACCCCTTGGTTGGTGGTTTAGTCCCTGGGAGCCCTGGGGCATCTGGTTGGCTGACATTGTCATTCTTCCCATGGTGCCGCAACCCCCACCCCCAGCTCCTCCAGCTTGCCCTCCAACTTCTCTATAGTGAACCTCACGCTCAGACTAATGGTTGGCTGCTAGTATTCACCTCTGTATCTGTAAGGCTCTGGCAGGACCCCTCCAAAAGACAACCATATACATAATGGAGTACTATTCAGCTATTAAAAATAATGAATTCATGAAATTCTTAGGCAAATGGATGGAACTAGACAGTATCATCCGGAGTGAAGTAACCCAATCGCAAAAGATCACACATGGTATGCACTCACTGATAAGTGGATATTAACCCAAAAGCTCAAAATAAACATGTTACAATTCTCAGACTACAGGAAGATCTCGAAGAAGGTCGACCAAAGTGGGTGTGATTTGGTTCTTCTGAGAAAGGAAACAAAATAATCGTAGGAACATCTATGGAGACAGAGAGTGGAGCAGAGACTGAAGGAAAGGCCACCCAGAGACTGTCTTACCTGGGGATTCATCCTATAAAGAGTCGCCAAACACAAAACTACTATGGATGACAAGAAGTGTGTATCCAGTTACTTTCTAAATCCATTGCCTACTGCTTCAGGGTATTTCAGGACCTCTCAGTATGGATGGCTTTTATGCCCTCCCCCCATGTGTCTTCACACTCTGAATCATGTAGTTTGGTTCTGCTCATCACTGTGGAATTTGTGGTTTGGGAAGGCTAGAGTTGTGCCTTCATAATTCATAGCTGTATCCTATGTTCTAATTACAAAGTATAAGATGCAGATTGACGATTGATTTCCTGACTAAAGAAGAGAAGGGTGTGTTGAAAATGCATTCCCAGTCCTCATAGTTTTTCTCTCTGGATGGACTTTGCACTGGAGCCATACTTACGACATTTTTCACTCCTCTCTTGGCCATAAGTGTAAGTGTGGGACATGGAAGAGCCTATACAGTTTTACCTTCTTAGGAACCTGCCTATTCATATGAAGCAAGGATCAGTGAACTATGCTCTGGCTTTTAAAAAGTGTCTATTCTTGGAAGACTACAGGCCAATGTTCAGAATTAGGAAGATTTTTCTTGGTACATATTTTTTCTATTTCCTCATTTCAATTTTTATCAATTATAAAGATGATTGAAATCTCTCTTACATTTTATTTGATGGTTTAACTAGTTTAGAACATGGGCCAAAGGAGAAGGGGTTATTAATAGACCCTTCAAATCTTTCTATAAACTGTGGTATTTTTATTTCTGGGTTGGAAGAGCATAACACTTAATATAGAACTTTTGAGAAATGTCTTGCAAGAGTCTAGCATAATCATATTTCAGCAATCTGGAAAACATTTGTTGAGTATCTGCTCAGCTCAAAGGTCAGCATTTGTAAATTTGAGAAAACCAAGATGAGAAAGCAATTCCAGGCCTGTGGGAGATGATAGTCTATTGAGGAAGACAGGTATACATATCAACGACTCCCACACATATGCATTTGATGCTGAGTGCTTTCACAGGGGAATAAACAGCATACAGTATAGTTTGGGGGAGAAAGAAAGAAATCAGAGATAAGAATCCTAGAGGATATTGTAATGGCTGAGATAGGTTGTCTGGGCCTTAAAGAATCATTTACACTAGGTACATAGAAGACTCTGCAGGGTGCTAGGGAGGGTGGCACAGGAAGAAGCCTGAATTTGGATCCCTGGAATAAAGCAAGGAATGGCTTTGGATATGCTCATTAAGAGATTCTGTCTAGATCAAGGACTGACCATGGCAACTGTACCTTAAGGAAGCTGTAGGACAGCAGTTGACATAGAGTGAATTGAGGGGCAAATGGTCCTGTCTGAACTGATATAAAGATTTCTTTCCCTTTTAAGTCTTCTAAAATCTAAAATCAGTCTTTACATTAGGATGTCGCCCACCTTTCTCATCTAGGCTACACTTGATTATTTCACAAAGTCCCCAGATTACAGTACTTTGTTTACTTATTTTATTTCTTGTGTATGAGTTTTTTGCCTGTATTATATATGTGTGCACCACAGGTATGCCTGGTGTCCAATGGAGGTCAGAGAAATAGGCTGAGGTCCCTGGAGCTGGAGTTACATATGGTTATGAGCTACCATGTTGGTACTGTGAACTAGTCTTGGGTCTTCTGAAAGAGCTACAACTACTCTTAACCACTAAGTCATCTCTTTAGCTCCCAATCCCCAGCTTTTTACCAAATAATTCTCTTCTGAAAAGTTCATGTAAGTAGGATGTAGAAGGTTCAACATGTAACCATGTCATTGAATGTATGCTCCTTAGGATTGAGTGAGAAAAGAAATATTTCTCTGTTTTACCATCACCTATAACTTTAAGTTCATGATGATGAATTAATATGAAGAGTTGAAAAGTGATGAGACATAGGATTTATATATGACAGGAATTGCACAGCTCACAATAGATGGGCTTCCAGCATACATTTTGACTAGAGTCACTGAGAACTTCCATCCCCCCATGAGAACTGACTGTTGTGTTGCCTAATCTTTCTTCCTGGTGTTTTTTTCCATTTCTCTAGTGCTTAATGAAGATAAGGACAGAGCCTAAGTAATCTGACTGAGAAAGTTGCCAGACTGGGAGCCCTGTGCCAGCATCATGTCTATCACGACACTGGGCCACAAAGTGCCTGTCAATATAGCAGAAGATCATAAGACAAAAGACATGCAGGATGCTTTTTGTACTATTTTTCTTTCATGTATTTGGATGAGGCCCTCTTTCTTTTGGATACTGGATAGGGGTTTGGAGTTTTCTCTCCAAGGAGAAAAGAGAAAGAAGGAAACAGAACATATAGTAGTTGCGAGCAATAGAGGTAAACGTTGAAGGAATACCAAATAAGAAGATAGAAATAGTCCAACATTTTCAAGTCTAGGAACTAATACTTTCCTCTTATGTCTCAAGTTGACTTGGGTATGGACTTTTGTACTGTAGCTAAAATTCATCTAGACAGATACTTGAAAAACACCTACCATGTCTTTTTGCCTTAAGATTTACCATTTCATTGACACTTTGTTGTCCCATATTCAGCTTTAGATATGATTTTAGACTAGTATCCTTAGTTTGGCTACTTCTTGAACTAATTTTCTAAGAAAACTGTGTCCCTAGACACTATACCTATTTCTAGATTTTTAGAACCAGAGTGAAGGATTAGTCTGTGAAATACCAAATATTGAGTCAAGGTACTACTGACAATAAGCATGCAGACTTTTGGGAACATTTTACAAGACTAATTACCTGTCAGGATGTCATACTGAAGACCCCATGTAGACAAAAACTGGAGAAATAAGGCCATATAATCCAGGAGAGTGGGTCTGAGAATGGAACTTGAAGGTCAGAAATCAGTTTTATAAATAGAAAAGTCTATAATCAACAATGCACTCTTGAAGGGTATCTTAGGAGATAACCTGGGCTGATACCAAAAAGATCTGTAGAGGACTTTTAATGCCAGGCTGAGGAGTTTGGAGCTAATAGTAATAAATGGACCTTCATGATTTTAATTTTACAGGGAACTGGTGATAACATAATTTGCTAGCATGATCCAAGTTTGATGTATGATTAGTTCAGCGTTAATGTTCAGCTCCAGGGGGTGGGGGTGGGTGGGCTGTGAGATCTCTGTCATGCAGAGGCTCCACAGGAGATGCTTGGCTATGGCACACGAGAAGCTGTTGAGGTAGAGTGTAGGCATGTGAAATTTAGTGTCCGGAGGTCAAGGTGTATGCACAATCTGTTACTAGATCCATAAAGGGAGCTGAATAGACATTGTAGTTAAAAGTGATTCTCTGTAAACAAAGGACAAGATTGACTACATGAATGACTAACTCTTCTGAGAAAGTACTGAACACATTTGACACTTGATCCTTTCATGTGACTTGTAGAAGGAATATGTAATTTCTTGAGTCAACAGAATGACACATTTGAAAAATGTTTGTTTTGGAGGAAACAGAGGAACTGAGAAGAGGACCTAGGACCTACTCAGCTGCATAAAGAGGTCCCTTTGTTTGAGGGAGTTCCATCACAACCAGTTCTGAGAGGAGCATGGCTGTCCTTCAAGCGACCATACACACATAACAAAGAGAGAGAGAGAGAGAGAGAGAGAGAGAGAGAGAGAGAGAGAGAGAGAGAGAGGAGGGAAGGAGGGGAGAGGGGAAGGGGAAGGGGGAGGGGGAGGGAGAGGAGGAGAGGGTGTGGGAGAAGGGGAGAGGGAGTGGGAGAGGGAGAGACGCATGCACACACACAAGCTATGAAAACAATTATATAAGAACAATTGAGGCCTATCCACAATGCAAAAAACACCTTTCCCATTTTTCATCTTTAATTTGTAACTTCATGGCAAAACACTTTACTGATGTGATCATGGCTGACTGATAGTAATGGATTTAGAAGGAATGTGTGATTCGTCACTGGTGTCATAAAAAATACAGCAAAACAGAAAACACACAACTAGATAGTATAGTAATACTTATTAAAAACCTGTGCAGGACTTCTTCCTTGCCTTAGACTATTTATTGTTGTTCTTGGATGAAAGACACACACAACCTTTATATTTATAATATACCTTAGGCATCACATTAGCTGGGCAGCTGCCTACCCTCTACGCTGTTAGAATCTGCTTTCCTATCGATAATTCCAAGTTGTCACTTACTATTTTCTATGTTCCATCTGGGCTGCTCTTATCTCTAACTGGTCATCCCAGGGCCAGTTAGGGTTAGGGTTAGGGGTTAGGGTTAGGGTTAGGGGTTAGGGTTAGGGTTAGGGTTAGGGTTTCTATGACTCAGCTATCCCCATGGTGACCCTCCCTCTCATGCTGCGTGTTCTTCTCTTTCATGGTGGTTTCTTCTTGCTCCTTCCACCTTGAAGTCCTCTCTTTCTCTAAGCCCATGAAACCTTAATCATATCTATTTCTTCTGCCCTGCTATTGGCTGTTGACATCTTATTTATTTATTTATTTTTTTATTTTTTTTAAATTTACATTCCAAATCATTTCCCCTTTCCCGTTTCCTCCCTCCCCGAAAGTCCCATAAGCCCCCTTCCCTCCCTCTTTTCTCCATTCAACCCCCTCTCATTACTCTGTCCTGGCATTCTCCTACATCTAGTCTTTCCAGGACCAGGGGTCTCTCCTTCCATCTTCTTGGAAATCTATTGATATGCGAATTGTGTCTAGGGTATTCCGAGATTCTGGGTTAATATCCCCTTATCAGTGACTGCATACCATGTGTGTTCTTTTGTGATTGGGTTACCTCACTAAGGATGATATTTTCAAGTTCTGACCATTTGCCTAGGAATTTCGTGAATTCATTGTTTTTAATTGCAGAGTAGTATTCCATTGTGTAGATATACCACATCTTCTGAATCCATTCCTCCGTTGAGGGACATCTGGGTTCTTTCCAGCTTCTGGCTATTATAAATAAGGCTGCTATGAACATAGTGGAGCATGTGTACTTATTGCATGCAGGTAAAGCCTCTGGGTATATGCCCAGGAGTGGTATAGCCGGATCCTCCAGGAGAGTCATGCTCAGTTTTCTGAGGAACCGCCAGACTGCTTTCCAGAGTGGTTGTACCAGCTTGCAATTCCACCAGCAGTGGAGGAGTGTTCCTCTTTCTCCACATCCTCGCCAACAACTGCTGTCTCCTGTGTTTTTGATCTTAGCCATCCTGACTGGCGTGAGATGGAATCTCAGGGTTGTTTTGATTTGCATTTCCCTAATGACTAAGGATGATGAATATCTCTTTAGGTGCTTCTCAGCCATTAGATATTCTTCAGGTGAGAACTCTTTGTTTAGCTCTGTACCCCATTTTTTAATAGTGTTACTTGCCTCTCTGGAGTTTAACTTCTTGAGTTCTTTGTATATATTGGATATTAGCCCTCTGTCAGATGTAAGGTTGGTAAAGATCATTTCCCAGTTAGTTGGTTGCCACTTTGTCTTTTTGACGGTGTCTTTTGCCTTGCAAAAACTTGGTAATTTAATGAGGTCCCATTTGTCTATTCTTGATCTTAGAGCATAAGCTATTGGAGTTCTGTTTAGGAAATTCTCCCCTGTGCCCATATGTTCAAGGTTCTTCCCTAGTTTCCCTTCTATTAGTTTCAGTGTGTCTGGTTTTATGTGGAGATCCTTGAACCACTTGGAATTGAGCTTAGTGCAAGGAGATAAGGATGGATCAATTTGCATTCTTCTGCATGTTGACCTCCAGCTGAGCCAGCACCATTTGTTGAAAAGGCTATCTTTTTTCCACTGGATGGTTTTAGCACCTTTGTCAAAGATCAAGTGACCATAGGAGTGTGGATTCATTTCTGGGTCTTTAATTCTGTTCCATTGATCTACATGCCAGTCACTGTACCAATACCATGCGGTTTTTAACACTATTGCTCTGTAGTACAGCTTGAGGATACTGATTCCCCCAGAGGTTCTTTTACTCTTGAGAATAGTTTTAGCTATTTTGGGTTTTCTGTTATTCCAGATGAATTTTTGAATTGCTCTTTCTAACTCTATGAAGAATTGAGTTGAGATTTTGATGGGGATTGCATTGAATCTGTATATTACTTTTGGTAAGATGGTCATTTTTACTATATTAATCCTGCCAATCCATGAGCATGGCAGATTTTTCCATCTTCTGAGGTCTTCTTCAATTTCTTTCTTCAGAGACTTGAAGTTCTTGTCATACAGATCTTTCACTTGTTTGGTTAGAGTCACGCCAAGATACTTTATATGGTTTGTGGCTATCGTGAAGGGTATCATTTCTCTTACTTCTTTCTCAGCCTGCTTATCCTTTGAGTATAGGAAGGCTTCTGACTTATTTACCAATCACAACTAACTGGGGGCTGAGTCACAGGGGCTACATGCAGACTTCAGGTCTTGGGTGTCTGAATTTAGCATTATAATAACCAGTGAAAGACAAAACCTCAACAGGGTTGATTATTTTTCATAAACATTATTTATTATTATAATTATTTATAATTATATTATATATGTTATAATTATTATAATTATGATATTATTATAATTACTATATTATTATTATTAATTATTATAAACATTAAATCTTTCTCTCTCCTTTATACTGTGTTTCTTTGGTAACTAATCAAGGTGTATGTTTTCTGCTTAATGTCTCTTGGAACAGTTCATCAACTTCTGTGCACTGTGATCCTAGTGTGTGTAAAGAATACTGGATAACTGAAAAAGAGAATGAGAAATGGTTTTTACCTATAGAATGCTCAGAAACAAGGAAGAGATCAATAAACATGATTCAATTGCAAAGGCTATAGTATGTCTGAGTCTCAACAAAGGGGAATGGCGGAGAGACATTTTGTTCTGAACTGCCAGACATCATTCCTACCTGGGAATAATATTTAATGTGTGATTTATGACAAGACTTAAAACACAAGTAAGATTTAAAAAAATACATGGAAGGGAAGGGCATTCTAGGTAGGGAAACACATTTGAAAATATGGCTTCGTAGCTGGGCAGTGGTGGCGCATGCCTTTAATCCCAGCACTTGGGAGGCAGAGGCAGGCAGATTTCTGAGTTCGAGGCCAGCATGGTCTATAGCCTGAGACCCAGGGCTATGACAGAGAAACCCTGTCTCGAAAAACCAAAAAAAAAAAATATGGCTTCATTAATGTATCCATTCCACAAATGCTTATTAAAGACCTAGACACAGCACCTGGCATAAGGGATACCAAAATAAATGAAATGAACACAGGCAGTGTTATTTTTAGACTCTGTTCTCTTTGCCCCTAAGATATTGTTCATACATATTTCTCCCTTTCTCCCCTGGATCCCTGATTTGATTGACACTTCCTTTAAATAAATATGGATTGCTCAAATCTCTATGAAGAAAATATTGAGTCTTTTCATGCTATGAGCACATCATATCACAATGAGATCATTGTTTGGTAGTGTGTTTTGTTCATTATTTTGAAAGCTCATTTTATTTTCTGTCTTGGGGATTAATGATGTCCTTTTCCCAAGCCAAGATTATTGTTGTGACTTTTGAGACCCAGAGCAATTAGAAGCCCCTCCTTCTCAGCTGCCTAGAGAGATGTCCTGATTTCTGTGCTGTCACAGATAATTCTGCCATAGTCAATATGTAGCAATGTCTGAAATGACAACATAAGCCCTCTGCCCTATGTAGTAGATGTAACCATAGACTCCTGCTGTAGGGAGAGAGAGGAATGCTACTCTTTCTTTGTTTCTGGTTCCTTCCCAGCCCTATTTTTATGAGTTTTCAACTTTTACAAGGCAAATTACATCCCATGATTTCATGGAACACAGATACCCTATGCTGCCAAGTATCACATACATTCAATGCCCTATCTCAGTTTGTTCTCTGAAGTCAAGCCAAGTCAAGGAAAATACAATAAATTGAAAATTCCGTTTTCTCAGACTCTTGATTCCACAGGGTCAACAGTTAAGCTAAATTTTAGAATGAATTGAGTAGATGTGATTTTGTGAGGAAATAAGTCCAGAGGCTTGTGTGACCATGGCACTTAGTAAGCATATCACGGCCTTTGTCAATCACAATGTCTTTGGTAACAGAGCCAGGTATCGGTCAATTTTCTGAGATTGATGTTGCTCTTATAACCCTGTTCCTTCTCTTCTGATTTTGCTGTTCTCTTTGCTGGTTTCATCCTTTTCTTATTCCAGAAAGTTTCATTTCTTTAAATATGTCCTCTGATTAGTTTTCTGTTTATTTTGATTCTTTGCTATTTCTTTAACCCAAGTATATGTTCCAGTTCACCCTCTTAAAAATGTGGCTAGTTCACACTGTGACAGGTGAATGTAGATTAAGATAAAAATTAGCATATGAAGAAAGTCAGTACAAAGAGAAATAGCATGGAAGCCCCTCCCACAAAGGCTGACATGGAACAAAATAGGTGGAGAGAAAGTAAATGCTGAGTGAATGTCCACAGTAACAGGACATAAAAGTTCCAATTTATTGTGCATCAAGGGTAGGGCTTTTTATAACGTCTCTGTTTCTATCACTTTCTATGGCCTTGTTCCAGGACACAAGAATCAAGAAATACCAGATAGTGTCCTCTGGATCCCAATGTCCCTGTTCACTTAAAGATAATATTGCCTACCCACCTCTCAATACTTTCAGCCAATGATAAAGTATTACTGAAAGAAAAGTATTACTGAAATAATATACTAATGAACAGACACTGTCCCTTCAAAGCTGTACACATTGTATCCATGCATATTCATCTTTTATAGCTGGGTTTATACTTCTCATAAGACATGTTTGCATGCTACATGAATGCAAACATACCTGACCCCACACCTTTCTTCAGTTACTATACATGTAAATAAGAGATTGGGGGTCTAAACAGATGGCTATATGGGCTCATACAGGTGCATGTACATGTTCGAGTACGTGTATGTGTGTGTGTGTGTGTGTGTGTGTGTGTGTGTGTGTTCATGTATGTGTATCCACCTGCCATTCTGCCTAATTCCTACTTCTTTTGTACCCCAAGCTTTCAGTCCAACAGGGTTTATATCTATCATATTTCCATAAAACATTCACAGACCTTTATAAATGCTTCATTTTCAGAGGGTTTTAGAGCTTCTCATAGTCTTTTTTCCACTGCCCTGTTGCCCTACTTCAGCCTAGAGCTTTGGTGCTTTGTCCCTGCTAAAGCTATGGTGCTGTGTCTTTCCTCAGCTCCCGTATGAGGGAAAGGTTCCCATCTGCCTCCATTCATTCTTTATAGTGACCTTGGAACTAGCCCTAGAGGCCTCCTAGACCCAGTGCCTTAAACACTGAGAAGCATGCCACTTTCATTCTGCACTTGGCTTCATTAATGTGCCTCATCATCATTATCTTGTGCTTTCTAATGTGACATGGATGCTGCTGACATTTCCCTAGACTCAGATACAAATTCCTAATACTTACCAAAACCAGCCCTCATTGCATTCTTTAAACAAGTATGGTTTTTATTATAGTTACCCAGGAGCTGTACGCTGTAGTTATGTTCTCTCAGTGGATAGACCCCCAATCTCTTATTTACATGTATAGTAACTGAAGAAAGGTGTGGGGTCAGATATGTTTGCATTCATATAGCATACAAACATGTCTTATGAGATGTATAAACCCAGCTATAAAAGATGAATATGCATGGATACAATGTGTAAAGCTTTGAAGGGACAGAGTCTGTTCATTAGTATATTATTTCAGTAACAGTAGTATATAGAAGAATAATTAGTTTCTTCAGCTGTGGATCTGAATGATAAAGTACACATGGCTGTATGGGCTTGTACAGGTGCATGTACATGTTCGAGTATGTGTGTGTGTGTATGTGTGTGTGTATGTGTGTGTATGTGTTCATGTATGTGTACCCATCTGCCATTCTGCCTAATTCCTACCTGTCTCACACCACCTGTCAGAGTGACAGAGTTTATCAACACATTATCCTTCCTATGTCCTGCTGGGAGAGGGCCTTTGATTTACAGGTTGTTGCTACATTTCTCAATTTTACCAGTACTTGCCTTAAGCCTCTCTTCTCAGATATTTGCATTAAGGAATTAAAAATAAATCCAGTGGGAACACACATGGATTTTAATTTTCTGAGGTCCCCAAGGCAGTGGCTGGTACTGGGGGAAAAACAGATTTTAATTTGTTTTCAAGGCTTAAGTTTTACTGATCTAGTTCTGAGAAATTGCAGAACACTGGAGGCTGGTACCCCAAGTCTCTGATCTCTCCATAGTCTTGCTCCTCCCCTATCTCACCTAGAAGACAAAGCTGGAGACTCTAGAATTTCAGAATGTGAATAGACCTGGAAAATCTTTTTGCATAATACTTGCTTTAAAGGAATGGAAGATGCAATTCTAAGAGCAAAAGTGATCTACACAAGACACATGCCTACAAAGTGAGGGAGTTTACAACCATCCATCTCTTACTTCTTCTTTGAAAGATGTAAAGTACACTGCTCTCTTGTTTCATATGAAGATCACGGTCCTCTTAACTTGATACATGTTCCTCCTGGTGGGATCATAGGGATCCTTAGATCCATTCTATTCCCAACATTTTAGTCTTTGCTTAAAGAAGTTGCCTGAGCCATCTCTTCTTTGAACCATGACTAATCAGTGTTTCTCTCTTTCTCCATAGATAAAATATGGACAGAACTTCAGGGAAGGAAGACTCTTATAGTACTGAGGTGTGATTCTTATACACATGGTAATGAATATTTGTTGTGTGTAATTGATACTGAAGGTACATGTGATCTGAAGTTACAGGACCCAGTTCTCTTTTACGTTTTTTTGATACATGAGCTTCCTACTCCTTTTCTTGTTATTATTTTTATTTTTAATTTTTTAATTTTTATTTTTTTCTATTTACATTTCAAATGCTAAAACCTTTGCCAGTTTCCTCTCTCCCTGAAAAACCCCAACCCCTTCTCCCACCCCCTGCTTCCAAGTATATGACCCACTCCTCCCCCATACCCCCCTCGATTTCCCTTTGTTGGGGCATCTATTGAGCCTTCACCTGACCAAGGACCACTCCTCCCACTGATGCCTGACAAGGTATTCCTCTGCCACATTTTTGGTTTGAACCATGTGTACCCCTTGGTTGATGCTTTAGTACCTGTGAGTCCTGGGGATTTGGGTGGCTGACATCGTTGTTCTTGTCACGGGGCTGTAATGGCCACTCAGAGATTGCCCTGCCTGGGAATTCATCCTATAAACAGTCACCAAACCCTGACACTGTTATGGATGACAAGAAGTGCATACCAAAAGGAGCAGGTCATGGTTGTCTCCGGGGGAGGGGTGCTGCCAGAGCCTTACACATACAGAGGCAGATGCTAGCAGCCAGCCATTGGACTGGGTGTGGGGACCCCAATGGAGGAGTTGGAGGGCAGTCCGGAGGAGCTTCCTACTCCTTAAACACACCAAGTACACTTAAAGCCTCTTTGCATTTGTGCAGTACTTCTAGTGCACTCTTTGCACTAGAACTGTGTCCCCTGACAACTGAAGAGTGTATTATTAGCTACTTTCCAGTGGCAACTATCAAATACCATGACCTAAAGCAACTTATCTAAGATCTTAGTTTGTAATAATGTCTGAGAGATAGATAGATGAATAG
Source organism: Tokudaia tokunoshimensis (assembly GCA_036184795.1). Classification (NCBI taxonomy): domain Eukaryota; kingdom Metazoa; phylum Chordata; class Mammalia; order Rodentia; family Muridae; genus Tokudaia; species Tokudaia tokunoshimensis. Next base: position 10,426,691 of record BTHU01000018.1, on the reverse strand, counting down.
ATAGATAGACAGACAGACAGACAGACAGACAGACAGATAGATAGGGGAGGCAGTTGGTACAAGAAGACAAAATTCACATCTCAGTCATAAACTGGAAGCAGAAATTGAATAGTAAGTGGAGTGACGCACACAATTTAAATCCTACCCCAAGTGACATACTTTTTCCAGCAAGTCACTACCTCCTAAAAGTTCCATAATTTTCACAAACTGTGCCCCTAAGTAGGAACCATGTATTTAAATGCATAGGCCTATGGGAGACACTTCTAATTTAAATCAGCACAGAGTGTTACCTCTTTTAGGTCATCGAGTCTTTGCCTGACTGGCTGATTTAAAAATAACCTCTGCTTCACCAACATGTCTTATTTGCAAACCTACGATTGTTGTATCAATGGCAGTTCTTACATCACATGACAGTGTGCCAGCAGGGTTTTCATGTCCCTTGTTTCTTGTTACTTTTGTCATGATTATAAATACACATAACCTATAAGGCACTCAGTAAGTGTTTATTAAATATGAAGATGAGAAAAACATATAAATAAATGTCATAACCCTTTTATTATATCATGCTATCTCTCATTTTCCTTAGTGTCCCAAATTTCAAGAATTCTCCTATGGAGAGGGATGGACTGTTTGGTTAGTATTCCTGTCTGCAGTCACCCTGAACAATTTTGTGGAATTCTATTTCAGACTTCACTAATGGCAGGAAGAAGGCATTTCCATTTACTCATACAAAAGATGTGTCATGGAGCCTGAGGTATACGAATACCACCTAGTCCTGTAAATATCTTCATTCTTTGGACCTTTAATCCCATTATAAAACATGATATTCCACCTTTGGCAGTTTCTGCTTGGAGGGAAATTAGGATCAGGTAGGCTTTACAGGAGTCATGGCACCAACCAAGGGCAACAAATTCTACTAGAGAAGAGCAAGAGAGGGTCTCTGGCATCAGAAATAAGATAAGGATCCAGTTATTCGGATTCAAACATAAGGAAAAGACTTGGTTAAAGGAACAGAAGGGGAGGTTCAGTGACTTAATTTAGACTATAGTACTTCCAATACCTTCATTATCTCTTTACATCCTCTCATACAAAGGAGCCAGGATATGATGAGACACAGAGCATCCTAGTTTGCTGTGTATTTTATAGATTGATGGAAGATGGTGGGATTGATTGTATCCAGACTGCTGGGGATGAAGGGGTTCCTGTTATGCTTTCCTGATCATTTTTAAGTGACTGCCCACATCTTGCTTATGCACTGTAGGAGAAGGAAGGCCATAATAGGTACTAATAATTATCAAGCTGACATGCTGTAGAACCACAGAAAGTGCAAATCTCTGAGCACGTATTTGAGGGCTTTTATAAATTGGATTAATTGAAGCAGGAAAACTCACCCTACATGTGGTCAGCCCTAATTTCTAGGCTGGAGTCCCAACTTACATAAAGGGGAAAAGTTGTTGAGCACATTCATTACTCTTTGCATCCTGGAGGAATATGCAATGTGATTGGCTGCCTTGTGATCCTGTTGACATGACATGGCTATGATGGGTTTGTCCCCAGATGGTGAGCCAAAATGGTGACTTCTTCTCTTTAGTTGCTTATGTTGTGGATTGATCACAATGAAAAGTTAAACAAAGAAACCACAATGTAAAGGAAAGTGATTCTGAAGAAATGGGGCTACATCTAAAATATACCTGACCATGTGCTTTATAGGCCTTTGGAACTAGTTTGATGGAAGTAATTTGAAAGAGTTTGCATAACTGGACTACAAAGACCCTAGAATTTTGAAAGCAAAGATTGGTGGTCCATTCTGATAGGAGTTTGGAGGATCAGAATGCTAACAATAATTAGTATAAGTAGAGGCCCAGCTTATGAGGTTTCAGAAGGGAACAAGGACTCTACAAGAAACTGAGATAGAGGCCCTATGTGTTATATTCTGGATTTATTCTCTATTCTTCCGAGGTTTTGGAACTTGAGTGAGAATTCAAAATTCATTAGTTTGGCAGAGGATATTTAAAGGAAGAATGACATTCAGGTCATTGTGTTGGCACAGTGTTCATCCAGGTATATAGCAAGAATGAGAAAGTAAAGAATGGAACAGAAATGTATTTTAAATGCTCATGTTTGCGAGGACAAGAATAAAGTTTAATGTTACTGACAAGTCAAGTTGAAAGGCCACTGTAATTATTTAAAAGAGTAGAATGATTAAATGGAAACCAGGTGTTCTGTGAAAATTAGAAGGGTACTCAAGGACAAGAGTCAATCCATGGAAGGCTCTGCCTTGTGAAAATATTAATATGTGTGGGAGAAAGAAAGCCTCAACTTGGAAAGCTACAGAATGTATTACATATGTGAAGGTAACCATATCAGGAGGTGTTCTCTCAGAGATCAGCTTGGAAGAAAGATGAAGGCCGATGCAACTGTTGTCTAAGGCTCAGGGCTACATCTTAATTTGGCATCAGAACTTGGTGGCATTATCCACGGCATTGTTCTTAGAGGCATGGCAGATGCCAGAATGAAAGGAGTACTGAAGCTCATGTCAAGGTTCAAGAAGACTACTGAGGCCAAGCAAGGTATATCTGAGCCTGGATTTCTGCAAGAAGGCCCCAGGAGGCCACAAGGAAAGGCTGTAAAGGTAAAGCCCAAGTTTAAAGGGAGGATTTGGGAGATTAGTGATTTCAGGGCTGTCATCCCCTTACTATGGAAAGATGAACTCATGGAGTGGATCATGTTCCAAAAAGAGGTTAAATGTGCTATAGGCAGCAAAACTGGAGAGAAAGAGGAGTTACCTAGGCTTGTCGAGCCCAGATGATGACATCAGAAACTCCAGGGGCTGAACATGATGAAGCTCGGGACTTGCTGTTGTCTTGCTGTATTTCTTTTTTCTACTTTTCTATGAGCTTTCCTTAATGTGCTCATCTTCTTCTTCTTTTTTAGAATGTGAATGTTTATATTATTGTATATTTGATATTTATAACTCATTTGACTTAGTGAATGATTGATTGATTGATTGAATGAATGATTGAGAGTGAGTGGGTGATTTAGGCAAGGTTTTATGTAGCTGAGGCTGGTTTCAAACTTGCTACGTAATTGAGATAATCATGAACTTGATTCACTTCCTTCCACATCTCTGTTGATGAGATAAAAGACACATACCACCACACTTCACAGAATTACTTTTTTATTGTGACAAGAGATGATTTCCTTGGGTCTTGGAAGAGACTCTGAAATATATATATATATATATATATATATATATATATAAATGATTTTCAACAGTTTAAGAACTGACAAAGATAAAGAAGACTTTGATGTTGGATTCACACATTTGCCCTTTGAGATGGCCATGAGTCCATAGCATAAGAAATGGAAGATAATGGCTTAAAGTGATATGTTTCACTGTTCAGTTGTCAAAGAGTTGACTTAGGATGTTTAAAACTAGACAGGATCTAGGGGCATTCCATAGGACAGACTTCTTGATGTGTCTGAGATTTTTCTAGATTGGGTTAACTGAGGTGGGAAAACACATTCTGAATGTGGTAAGTACAAATATTGAGCTAATGGTTGTGGCTACAGAGTATGTGCTATAAAGCAGTTGACCTATGGCTACACCCATGCTCTCAGCCCCAGAGTGATTTTGAAATCAGGATAATTTACCACTTTTAATATGACACAACTGTGACTCAAAACTGTAAAGCTCAAACCAAAACCCAAAATACACCTTCTACTCAGCATAGTTAATAACTAAAAGTCAGAATATATATTTTGCTCTGCCTCATGTCCACAACATATCACCAGATTACCAGATGTTTCTGTTTTTCTAGTCACACAGAGAAAATATGGACAGTTTAAATAAATCCAAAATGTCAAGGTTTCAGACTCCGACACCTGGTAGGTATAACTTGCAACATGGGAACAATGAACTTCTCACTCAGACTGAAAGGTTATTAAGGGGAAAAGTGTGGTGATGGGCCAGGGATGAGGTGAGCCTGATTTTATATATATATAATGTACACATATGACATGGAGCAGGGTCCTGCATTAGCCTACCTAAGACTTACCTCCCTCATTTGTAAATAAGGACAGTCACAAGCTCATATGGTGCAATGAAGTGAATCATGGCTTTTCTTGTTCAAATTTTTCTTCAGCTTTTGGAAACACTAAAGCTTTCATTTCATCTCTCTTAGACCTAGAGCACGTACAGGCTGCAGAGCCAAGAAATTAGTGGTTGTATGTGTGTGTGCATGTCCATGTGTGTGTTCATTTGTTTCTGGCCAGAGATGATTCAGTTGCATGTATTTTTGAATTCTGGATATCAAGTTCCTATGTATTTTTTTTCAGAGGTAACATTCAGAAATTCAGTGGTAAGATACTTCATAAAGGAACAATAATCACCACCTCACTGACTGACATTAAGATGTCCCCAATGCCAGCTTTATTTGATGTTCATAGCACTTTGAATGAGTAGAGAGCCAGATGCTCAGTGAACTTTTCTTGCTTATGTTGCAGTTCTCAGAGCTCTGCTAAGACACTGTAGTCCCAGTGTCCCTATGCTTACACAGGGAAGCAGAAACTAATTTCGTTTCTGGGAGTGCTAGGAGAGCTTGGTAGTATTTTTCATCACTAAAGACTGTTCATTTTATTTGTTTGGCTCTCAGTTGCTTCTGTCTAATATTTTTTTTATGTGACCAAAGAAGAGACAGTTGAATTCCACATCTGCTTTGTGATTTAAAATGATGGCCTTACCTTTTCTGGGTGGTAAAGTAGCCAGGTCTTGGGGGAAAATAGTTTTAGGAGAAATTTACTAATGGATTTCTAAGTATGTTTCTTTCCTTTTATTTCTCCCTATTTCTAAGCTAGAACAATGCCAAAAAAAAAGCCATAGGAGAAATCTAGTGTGGATTTCAATGTCCCATCTTCAGTCCTCATCAGCCAGTTTTATGAGGAGAAATTTCAAGTGCCTGTGTCCAAATATTTCGACCTTGGCGGAGATATGGTCTGCTCTTAGCAACAATGAGCTCACATAGCCTGGAGCAATAGAACAAGAACCTGATAGAACATGAGGTAGATCACACCAGCAACCCTGAAGACACCACCTGGGAGTCACTCTTTTATTTTCCAAAAATGAATATACTCAAGATATTCTTGATCAGTTCAAGCTTTGAACAACACTGACATTAAATTTATGCCAAGCACAGAAGAACAGATACAACCTTTTATTTCCCTAACAGTTAAAATTAGAACTTACTAATTCAGTCCCCCAAACTTACTCTACCCTTCCAAAGCAACAAAAATAAAAGATAAACAAGGAGGTAAACAATTTTCTTATCTCTAGTTTTCTCTCCTTTGCTTCCTGACCTTTGGTTGATGTTCTATTTCTCTTAGTATGTTAGAATGTTGCAAATGGTATGGGGGTGGTGGCTAGAGGCTAACCCCTGTGGTGGCCATTCATCCAAGCTTGTACTAGATCTTTTTGTATTCCCATGACCATAGTACGTATGAGAGAGAAGGGGATCTGTTTCATAGCTTCAGAGAGATCAGTTCACTATATAGGGAAGGCATGGCAGAGAAAGACATTCAGTTGATGGTGGTAGGAATATGCAGCAGAGGCATTACACCATGGTAGAACTGGAAGCAGAGAAAGCAACAGACAGGAGCTGGGATTGGTCTTCCTTTAAGACCGACTTTTTCCAACTAGGCCCTACTCCCTGAAGTTTCTACAGTCTCCAGCAACAGTGAGACAAACTGGGTACCACACATTCAAAACACTAACTTAGGTGCGGGGGGTTGGGGAGGGTTGAGACACAACATATCAACACATGGCAAAACTCCAAGGAGAGAAGTTCACAGGTATGTTGCAGAGGTAGGGGTTTACCATGCAGGGATGGAACATTCCAACTGCAGTCTGGACCTCTCCTCCATAGACATTCCCATACCAGTTTGTGTTCTTTATCCACAAAACTTTCAATGTTCCTAGTTGAAATTAATCTCTCCAATTTCTGGACTGCAATTTTTTTTTTGTTTTTGTTTTTGTATAAATATCCATAGTACAGTATTCTCCAATGCATATGAATATCAACCCCCTCCCCCCACCCTTATTAATCTTTATGAGATACTGTGGTGGGAAATTCGTACTTCTCTTTGTTCAGAAATGGTATGCTACAGATTATGTGTCTTCTCTAAGATCAAGAAAGTAATGTATGCTTGTCTTGGTTACTTTTGTCACTGTGATAAAATACGGTGACAGAAAAATTTGAAGAAAGAATTTTTTTTTTTTGCTCACAGTACTAGAGTACTAGATGTATCACAGTTCATCCTGGTGGGAAAGTCCTCATGGCAGGATCCCAGGGAAGCTGATCACAATGTATCCATAGTCATGACACAGTGGGAAATGGAGGCTTGTGCTCAGCTAACTTTCTCCATTCTGTGTAGTCCCGCTCCCTAACTCAGGAAAGAGTGCAACTTGGTTCTCCCACTTAATTAACCTAATAAATATAATCCCTCATACACATGCCCAGAGGATAAATAACCTCTCCCAGATATGTCTGGAAGTTTTTATCTTAGGTGATTCTAGGTGCTGTCAATTTGTCAATCATTAGTAACAACTACAATGTGAGAAAAAGATGTTCATCCCATTATACTCCGTTCATATAACCAATATAGTTTTATCTTCTTTTACAGATTACATATTTTAAAATATTAAGCAGGGGTGTGTACCAGAAACACAGGCGATACAAGTGTCAGCAGAACCTCTTCTGTGAGAAATTCACCATTGTATTCAACTGTTAAATAGGTTGGTGCCAAATTTCCATCCTTTATTGTTGTTATTTTCTTTTTATTTTCCTCCTCAAATATTTTAAGCCTCCTTATGTTAGCTGTTATTTCAAAACCTAAATAAAAATGTCAGTAATCTTAGTATAGGAAAATAACATCTGCTAAAAATATATGGAGAGAAGAGTTTAATCATTTTAACAGATTTTCTGAATCCACCATATTACCTTTGATCTTTGACACAGGATTATATGTGTCACTTCTAATTTATGAGAGGCTGTGGTACAGGCTAAAGATAATCATGCTAGAAACAATAATAGGAAGAGTCTAATAATTTCTAATTTAAACTCACGTTTTTAGTCGAATTTGAGAAGATAGTTATTATCTCCTTAAGAATACTTTCCTTTGCTCCCTTTGTCTCTTCTTCTAGCACTTTGATGAAATGTCTGTTGATGTTTTTCATTACATCACAGGCCTAAGTAGCTACTTCTCTTTCTTTGCCTCTTTTCTGTGTGGTTCTAGCTAAATAATTTCTATTCAGTTACTATCAAGTGCACTTATATTTTTCCTTTTATCATTTCTACTGGACCAAGCCTAGCCAGTGATTAGTTTATTTAGGCACATGCGATTTTTCATTCCCACTTACCATTTGGTTTTTCTTTATAGTTTTGGATTATCGAATAATATAGCTTTCTCTCATTCTAAGAGTGTTTATTGTTCAGTATAGAGAAATTATTGTTTAAGAAGCGCTATTGCAGTGTTTCAGGGTCAACATCTGTTAACTATTTTTTGCAATATATTGATGTTTCCAGTTTTCCATAGTTTGTAAGTTAGCATTATATCTTAGGTGTCTTGAGCACTATAATATAAAAGCATGAATCTTATTCAAAATCTGTTCAAAACCTTTCATTCATTTGTACTCTCAGGCCTGTGACCCACTTACAGGTTGTGAGTTGCTATATGCCTCCTCTATGGATTGTAGGTCAGTGTGGGTTCTGTTTCCAAAGCCTCTGTCCTACTTAGATTTGTGCCATGTGTGTATCACCCAACAGTGGCATAATTCAACCCCAGAAGTCTGTTGTGGACAATTTATGGCTGAGTTCGATGAATACGCAGATCAAATTCAAGGATAGAAATAATGATATTCATCATACACATCTTGGATGGATACTTTGAAAATACAAAAATAAAAAAACAAAACAAAAAAAACCCATGCCATAACTATGAAGTGGCATGCAACCAGAAGGTGACATTTTATTACCCCTAGATGTGTTTTCCTTACAGCTTTAAGAAGGGACTAAAAATAGGATTCTGGGCCTGGCAGAATAAAAATGTGTTTACTCTTTCCAAATCCCATCAGATTTTGTTCTCTTCTTTAATCATAATATTTCAAGGGAAAGCGAGTCTTGTGTTTCAATCCGGAATTTCACAGCAGCTACGCTGGCCTCTTTCCTCTGGGCAACATCTGCAGCATCATTTAATTGTTTTGAAAGATTGAGAACTAGAATCATGCAGCACATGGTATTCCACTAGCAGGCATTGGGTATTTTAAAACAAGAAACGATGCTGCATTCAGACTTCAGGAAAGCATCAGGTTGGTAAGTGTATGACCCTTAATGGAAGGAAGCAGTTTTCTCTGTTCTCGAAGCTGTCTCAATCTCTAATGTCTTCACTTTCTCTATCTGTTCATCTCTTGATTTTTCAGTGCATGTGTGGTGACTATGGCAGTGAATGGGACAGAAAATACTCAGGCCCTCGCAGAACACACATTCTAATGGCAGAGAGTAGAAGGAAGGCATGAGTGTATCATTAAATATAAATTAATCCTGGCGGTGTGGTTCAATACCTGCTTCAATGGTTTAAGTTTCCTAGTGAAAGATACAACATGGCCTTTATACTTTAATATGCCTTAAACAGCACAATAGCTGGGCCACTGCCTACCCTTTTTGCATCTACCTCCTACTGATCATCCTGAGTTATTACTAATTAATTCTATGCTCTATCTTGGCTGCTCTAGACCCAGCTGGACAGCCTTCTGGGCCATGCTGTCCTGGCTCCTTCACATGGTGACCAAGCCTCTCTGTCCAGCTCTCTTCTCAGGCATGGCATCTCTCCTCTCCTCCACACTCTTCCATATGATTTATCTCCTTCTTCTCTCTTCTCTCAGACCCAAGCCAGGGAATTCTAAAATCCTGCCTCTGTCTGTCCTCGCCAGCTCTTGGATCTTTGCTTCTTCATTTACCAATCAGAAGCAAGCAGGGGCAGGTTCCCAGCAGCTATGTGCAGACACATTTGTGCAAGCAGTCTTTTTGGAGGAACACAATTAGCACTTGTAATACAAGGAGCTATGCACAGGAGAAAGGAGAAAGATAGCGGGAGGGAGAAAAAGATCAGCTAGAGATAAACGTGACTACAATCATGCTACAATATGAAAATATAATAATGAAATGTCAAGGAAACCTCACTGATATACACAAAATTCATGAGCAAACCTACTTCATGGACACTCTGTTCAGAGAAAATTGTTTTCTCAAAGACACTGTGGCAGAGGCTGGACAACTGTGGCATACAACATGTCAAGGGCTAGAATAGAGATGGCAATGGGGGACATGGGATCAGATAATGTCATGGAGATGGTCATACACCCATTTCTTTTTTTTTTGTTTGCTTTTATTTTATTTTTAAATTTTCTACATTCTTTATTTATATTCCAAATGATTTCCCCTTTTCCGGTTCCGTCAATAGACTCAATTCCCCAACAAAAAGCATAGTCTAACAGAAATGTTTTTCATGTGGATCTTCGATTTTATCAAAAAATGTTTGTGACTCCTCTTTCAATTTAGTAATGTTTTTTTGTGTCTACCATTTTGACTGTATTATTTTCCATGATAATCTTTAATTTTAACATTTTTTCTGTGTATTTCTTCGATTTTGTCGGAGGTGTTTTCCATGTAGATCTTCGGTTTCGTCGGGGAGGGGGGCTGTTTGAGTTCCACTTTCAATCAATTTAGGAATGTTTTTGTGCCTACCATTTTGTCGGTATAATTGTCCATGATAATCTTCAATTTTAACGTTTTTCTGTATTTTTCTTCAATTTTGTCAGAAGTATTTTCCATGTGGATCTTCAGTTTTATCAGACAATGTCTATAATTTTACTTTCAATCAACTTAGGAACATTTTTATACCTTCCATTTTATCTGTATAATTTTCCATGTAATAGTCAGTTTTAACATGTTTTTCTATATATTTCTTGAAATTTTCAGGAATATTTTCCTTGTAGATCTTCAATTTTATCAGAAAGTGTTTGTAATTCCACTTTCAAAAAACTTAGGAATATTTTTATGCCTACCATTTTATCTGTATAATTTTTCCATGAAATACTCAATCTTAATGTGTTTTTTATATATTTCTTCAATTTTATAAGAGTTATTATCCATGTAAATCTTCAATTTTATCAGAAAATATTTATAATTTCACTTACAATCAACTTAGAAATGTTTTTATGTCTACCATTTTATCTGTGTAATTTTCCATGATAATCTTCAATTTTAAAGTTTTTCCATATATTTTTTCAATTTTATCAGAAATATTTTCCATGTAAATCTTCTTTTTTTATTAGATATTTTCTTTATTTACATTTCAAATGTTATCCCCTTTCCTGGTTTTCCCTCCAAAAACACCCTATGCAATCGCCCTTCCCCCTGCTCACCATCCCGCCCACTCTGGCTTCCCTGTCCTGGCATTCCGCTATACTGGGGCATTGAGCCTTCTCAGGACTAAGGGCTTCTCCTCCCTTTGATGTCCAAAAAGGCCATCCTCTGCTACATATGTATTTGGAGCCATGGGTCCCTCCATGTGTACTCTTTGGTTGGTAGTTTAGCCCCTGGGAGCTCTGGGGTACTGGTTGGTTCGTATTCTTGTTCCTCCTATGGGGCTGCAAGCTCCTTCAGCTCCTTGGGTCCTTTCTCTAGCTCGTCCATTGGGGACCCTGTGCTCAGTCCAATGGTTGGCTGTGAGCATCCACCTCTGTATTTGTCAGGTACTGGAAGAGTCTCTCAGGAGAAAGTTATATCAGGCTCCTATCAGCAAGTGCTTGCTAGCATCCACAATAGTGTCTGAGTTGGGTGACTATATATGGGATGGATTCCCAGGTGGGGCAGTCTCTGAATGGTCTTTCCCTCAGTCTCTGATCCACACTTTGTCTCTGTATCTCTGCCCATGAGTATTTTGTTCCTCCTTCTAAGAAGCATCAAAGTATCCATACTTTGGTCTTCCTTCTTCTTGAGCTTCGTTTGGTTTGTGAATTGTATCTTGGGTATTCCAAGCTTCTGGGCTAATATCCACTAATCAGTGAGTGCATATCATGTGTGTTCTCACAAACCCATTTCATAGCTCTGTGTAAAATGCAATCACTTTCCTCTTTAGGAGTCTTTTAAAATTTCATCTATAATGTTTTCTTCTCTTAGACATGAATGTATCACCATATTTATAAAATCATGCATACATACATGCATATATACACACATACACACACACACATATATATATATATATAATCATACATATATACAGACACACACACATACATATGTATATATACATATACATATAAATCATACACACATACACACATATATACACATAAACATACACATATACACATACACATATATACATATACACACATATTTAAATACACACACATGTATATATACACACATACATATACATGAGCACACACACACACACACACACACACACAGACACATACACACTCCTTTTGTAAGTAATTAGATTTAACAGAACCCCAGTCTTTCTCTTCTATAAATACAAACAAGGAATAATAATAAAGTAAGTCAACATCTATACTTCTGAAGCTTTCTCGCATCTTTAGTGTAGCTCATAAAACTTTGAATCTAAAATTTAATGTTTAGTTTTTGTTCCCATTTCTCTTTAAAATTTTTATTTGATTGAATTTTTAGTTTCTTAAAAGTTTCATACATGAATACTGTATTTACATCACTTCTAATACTCTTCTTTCTTCATCCAACTCCTCCTATGTCCCTGCCCACTTGCACTCTAATTCAAGAACTCTTCTCATATAAATTTATGTATGTATGTATGTATGCATGTATGTGTATGCATGTTTGTGAATATGTTTATAAAATAGTGACAGTAAGGCCGTTTAGGGTTGTTCTTATGTATGTGTTTAGACTTGACCAGTTGGGATTGGATAATCTGTCAGGGGACTCATCCCTGGAGAAGACTTATTCTTATCCTCACTCAGTGGTTATTAATTGCCTGTGTCTAATGTATCCTTCTGAAATTTTCCACATACACATTGGCATGTAAACTGGTGTTATCATTGTGCTGGTCCTACAAAGTAAGCCTACTGTTAAGTTTTTATGGGCATAGCTTCTCTGCTCTGCCTAAAAGGCATTACCTAGCAGTATTCTGGTTCTCTGGCTTTTGAAATTTTTCCACTTCTCTTCTGTGATTTTTCCCTGAACCCTGTGTATAAGGATTGCGCTGTAAATGAATGAGTTGGGCAACACACAATCATTTGTTCTCTTTGTAATAGCTTAATAAGTTATATGACACATTTAGTAGATTATGTTAAATTTATCAAATAATCTTGACTTCTTGAAGCTGGAGATGTACTATATTTTGCCCCTATAGAGTTGTTCACCTACAAGAGTTGGGAGAGATGTCATGGCAGATTGCTGTCTGCCTAGAAAAGCCACTTTCTCATCCTATATGCATAGCTAAACATCATGTCCAAGTCTCCAGGTAGTTATCATCTTTTGATTGAATTCTAGGTTACTGAATAAGACTATGACAGGCAGGATTCCCAAGCTTGGTTGCCAGAAACCTCTATGACTGACTCTGCCACTGATATTTGTAATTTGTCAACTAGAAAGTAAAGGTAAAATCTCTGGGAATGGAGTTGGGTAAAGTTATGGGTTGAGTAGAAAGGAGTCTTCACCTCTGACTTAATATCAGGGTATTGTCCCAGCAGAAAGGAAGTAGAATGTACTTTGATAAGATATCGAAATGCTACAGTTTACACTGCCAGGATCACCTTACTGTATGTTGTCATGCATGTTGAATTTGTACTTACAATCCCACATTCATCTCTGTTATGCTTCTCTACCAAGAAGGTTCAATGCAATCCAACTATCCCTAATTTATAGAAGAAAATTGGAGGGAATACTGTGATTTTCCCTGTTTTTGAGGATTACACAGTAAGCTTTGTAAATTACATTCTGAGTTAAGAGAAACAAATGTATCCAAAAGAGTGGAAAGGAGTGGGTTAGTAAGGAATCAGCAAAATTATGAGTAAACAGTATGGAGGTAGTCATGGTACTAGAGCTGGAAGGACATGAGGTTTTAATTAAGCAAACAGGAGGAGGAGGATGACAAAGGGTGGACATCGCTGAGGTCCACCCACACACCATGTTCAATGCTGCATCATTAACTGCTCAATATGGCTCCATTTAACCTGTTGAGGAACTCACTGACTCATTCCAGAAGGAATAAAATGTATAAAAGATTGCTCAGATCTGAAGCTGAATGAAACTATTTATTTTTGGAGGAGGTTTGATTAACAAATAATAGGTAGGGGCAAGCAGGGATTCCTAGAAGGCATCCAGAAAAATAATAATATTTGTTATTGTTGTTATTGATGATGATATTTTCTAAAGGTGGTCTAGAGATGCAGCTCCATGGTAGTGTGCTTGTCCCACATTTTCAGGTCCCTGAGAAGTATACACAGAAACTCAAAGCTTATGCAAACACACACACACACGCACACACACACACACAGACTTGACTACGTCATGATGCACAGAGCAAATTTTTTCTATCTGTGTTATCTTTGGAACATTTCAAGATGACGGCCTGTAAGGAAAATTCTTGGGAATTTCAGAAATCATCTTCCTACCGCACAACTTGCAAATCCTCATAATATATTCTCCAGCTTTTGTCTTAGAGCTCACACCCTTTTTCCCATTGCCAAAACCCATAACTTGTGCTAAACTCTGCTTCTTGGTTTAACTTGTCACCAATCCCAATGAATTTCATATACAAGCATTTCCTAAAAAAGCCTTCTCACTTTAATTTTAAAACAAATTTCATCTAATGGTCTTAATGGATGAAGTTTCTTTCCAACTCATCCTGAAAATATTTTTGAAAGTACATTTTTTAAAAAGATTAAAAGTTATCAACAGCATTAAGTATTAAAGCTGTTAAAATTCCTAGAATCAAAAAATACTTTTTATTTCTAGGAGTAGATCCCTGGGCCTCCTGGATGTTAGGCGAATCTTCTACCATTGAGCCTCCTGCCCATTCCCAAAACACCTTTAACAGTATCAAGAGTAAAAATAGGAAAACAAAAAACAAACAAACAAACAAAAACCCAACCAATTAACATGCATCTGTGTAACTGTTGGAAACAAGCATGATTTAAAATTCAAAAAACTTATAGAAATTCTCTTGGTATAGGATGTATGGGTCAAGTCAAGGTGGTGGTACGTGCCTTTATTTCCCTTTAATTCCAGAACTTAGGAAGTAGACAGATTTCTATGAGTTTGAAGCCTGCCTTGTGTACAGGAAGAGTTCCTGGAAAGCCAAGCTAAAGAGTGAAACCCTGTCCTGAAAAAAATTAAAAGACAACAACAACAAATGTGGATCAGAAACAAAATTCAATTTAATAGAAAAATGAATTTACTAGATTCTTTTACTGGTATTTTATGTAAAAGCAATGGTCCTCCTCTTTTTGTCAGTTAGGTCCCTTTAGTGTATATTGAACAAGTTACTCATGAAAATTTTATTATTCATTTTATTTTATTTTAACTTTTTGTCCCTTTCTCATTTTTATGTATCTTTTTATTATTTTTCTATTTTTCTATTTTTTATTTTTGATTGAATATATTCTTCATTTACATTTCTTTTTTTTAATTAAATATAATCTTCATTTACATTACAAGTGGTAAAACCTTTCCCTGTTTCCCTCCTCCCCAATATCCCCCAACCCCTCTTCCCACTCACTGCCTGCAAGTATGTACCCCTCCACCCAACCCACTCTTACCACCCCCCCCTCGATTTCCCCTTGTTGGGGCATCTGTTAAGCCTTTACCTGACCAAGGACCACTCCTCCCACTGATGCCTAACAAGGCATTCCTATGCTACATTTTTGGCTGGAACCTTGTGTACATCTTGGTTGATGGTTTAGTCTCTGGGAGTCCTGGGGAGTCTAGGTGACCAACAGTGTTGTTCTTCCCATGGGGCTGTAAACCCCTTCAGCTCCTCCGTACCACCCTCCAACTCCTCCCTTGGGGACCCCACTCCCAGACCAGTGGTTGGCTGCTAGCATCTGCCTCTGTATGTGCAAGGCTCTGGCAGGGCCCCTCCGAAGACAACCATGGCATGATCCTTTTGGTATGCGCTTCTTGTCGTTCATAGTAGTGTTGGGGTTTGGTGACTGTTTATAGGATAAATCCTCAGGTAGGGCAGTCTGTGGGTGGCCTTTCCTTCAGACTCTGCTCCATACTTTGTCTCCATCATTGCTCCTATAAGTATATTGTTCCCTTTCTCAGAGAAACCCAAGCACCTCCACTTCAGTCCTCTTTCTTCTTGAGCTTCCTGTGGTCTGTGGATCATAACTTGATTATTTTGAGCTTTTGGGCTAATATCCACTTATCAGTGAGTGTATATCATGTGCATTGTTCTGTGATTGAGTTACCTCACTCAGGATGACACTTTATAGTTCCATCATTTGCCTAAGTGCTTCATGAATTCACTGTTTTAATAGCAGAATAGTACTCCATTGCCTATATATACCACAGTTTCTGTATCTATTCCTCAGTTGAAGGACATCTGGGTTCTTTCCAGCTTCTGGCTATTATGAATAAGGCAGCTATGAACATAGTGGAGCATGTGCCCTTATTACATGTATGAGCATCTTCTGGGTATATGCCCAGGAGTGGTATAGCTAGGTCCTCAGGTAGTACTATGTCTAATTTTCTGAGGACTCGCCAAACTGTTTTCCAGAGAGGTTTTAACAGCTTGCAATCCCACCAACAATGAAGAAGTGTTCCTCTTTCCCCACATCCTCTCCAGCATCTGCTGTCCCCTGAGATTATCTTAGCCATTCTGACTGGTGTGAGGTGCAATCTCAGCATAGTTTTGATTTGCATTTCCCTGATTACTAAGGATGCTGAACATTTCTTTAGGTGCTTTAGAGCCATTCAAGTTTCCTCAGTTGAGAATTCCCTGTTTAGCTCTGTACCCCATTTTTTTAATAAGGTTTTATTTCTGGATTATCATCTACTATAATTCAACTATGCTGTTGAATTATTGAATCCTTTCCAGTCCTGTGTTATCATCTCTCTTAGGTCTCCTGTCTTCCCAGACTGCTGTCTCTGAATTTCAACTATTTACCACTTAAACTTTTCTGTTCCTATTTTATAGAGATCATGTGTATTGGATTTTACTGAAACATTATTTCATTTTCTAACATTTTCCTCTGATTCATAAGAAAATATTATTCATGGGTATAAAGATCTCCAGAGCACTCAGGATAATTTTTTTCACTGCTTCTGGGGTTGGCTCCTTGCTCATTTCCTACTTTGTTCATTTTTAATGATGATATATCTACACAGTTTTCCTATGTTGTGTATCTTTGCATTCAATGTGTGCCAGCTAGCTGCCAGGCACTTTTCATTTAGATGACAGGTAAGTATCTTTTGTAAATAAGAAGTCCAGATGTGCAACTCCACTGCCTGCTAAACAGAGGTTGGGGTTTTCCTGTTTTCATTATCTGCTTTGTTTGTTTCTGACCCAATGGACAACCTTGGAGAGGAGAATATTGTATACTAACCAACTAGTGAGCAAGTCTATCTTCCCACCCCACCAACTCCCCTCTCTCTCTCTGCTATTTTTTAAAATGCCAATGAGTTTATTTTTTATGACCAACTACTGCAGGGCATTGGGCCTAACCTTAAACATAGTTTTTATACTGTGTGAGACTAAACTGGAAAGAAACTCATTTTTTCCTTTCAAGCTGTTGTTGATTGAAGATAGTTTCTTTGTTAAGCATAGGCGCTCATTCTCATTTCCCACTTTAACTCCTGAGAAACTGTCTGATTTGAACCTGAAAGTTCTATATGGACTGCTATAGTTTGTGTGAGTTCATGCATGCTTCTTCAACAGGATGTACTTTGTGCTTTCTTGCTCTAGCATAATGCAATGCCTTTCATCTAAATGTGTCCGTTAAGAAGGGGGACATACCTTGTTTTAATAGAAGTTCAACAACAACTTTAGAATCCTATTTAACTCCATACATGATCGTTTGCTAATCATGACTTGCATGTATGTTCACACCATGTGTTTTTAAATATTCTACCATAAGGAATTTCTTTTCTTGTCACGCTAGCAGCAGTGGTGTGAACCCATCTTCTTTGTAATTTCTTCAGTGTTTCTTCCAAATTCAAGGAAACTGGTGGCAATATCTACACTCTCAGCTCATACTAAATGATGTCATTTTCTTTCTCCATTGAAGTCTTTAGTATTAGGATCTGCTCCATGATCAAGGAGGACAGAAACAATCTTTGTCTCCAGGGTTTATATGGCCTTCATTAATGATGTGGACTTTAGATCATCAAGAACTTTGTTATATAAAATGAAATGAACCAAATGCAGATAAACATCAAAATATGCAAAGTGCACTGCAATTCAGTTCTGCCAACAAGTCTCTTATTCTCTCCACAACATGACATGCCCACCTTTCAAAAGCTTGTTTTTCTAAAACTATACTGTTAATAAGTAATGGAGTGTTTGCAATTAAAGAAGAAAGTAATATTGGATATAAACTATGCCTAGACTCTCTGCTAGGCATGAAGGCAAGACATTGGGATGAGTTTAGTGAACATCACCTTATTATCCTGTGGACCATACTTTATTGATGAATCAGATATTTAGAAAATATATATGGATTGAACATGGTGGTTCACATCCGTAATCCAGGCATGAAAGAAGAATTATGAAGCAAGGAAATTATGAGACCAAGGAAAACTTGGATTTCTAAGCAGAGTTATGTCTCATTTGGATAAGGACAACAACAGACAGGCCAAAGCAAACAGGACAAACCTCACTATGCTTCAATCCTACACAAATAAAAACAAGAAACTAAGAAATGCTGAGTGGGAAAAACAGTCTTCTCCAGGGAAGAGCATGTCATTTTGTTGTCCAATACCAAATGGTCAGCCTTGAAAACATGTGTGTGAATAATACTATACAGACTGAGAAGGATATATATATATATATATATATATATATATATATATATATGCAAAGCACATATATATTCATGTAATTAATTAATGGAAAGAGGGCATGAATCTAAAAGAGCGAGGAAGCTTTGGAGAAAGCAAAGTAAAATGATTGCTGTAATGATATTATAATGTCAAAAAATAAAGAAAAATGTGCATAAATCTAAAAGGTTAAAGAAATAGTTCAGTGTACATTGCTTATCTACCATGAATTTATTTCTTAAAACCATGGAATAATAAAAATAAAATGAGGCCTCCTGTCCCATTTGTTCCAACATGGTAGACCTATGCCAGGTCTGCCACAGGGGAAGGCCCCATTTCCTGGTGCTTTCTTGAGATCCAGCAGAAGCAGGGCATTCAGGGTGTTTACCCCTATCTCTGGAGGCCCAGAGCTGCAGGTGGGGATCCACTACCCAGCAAACATCTAAACCCTTCTTCCCTCCAGATCACCACTCCCCTTCCATCTCTTCTACCCCTCCATCCTCTGCCTGCTGTCCCATTCATTCCAATGTGGAAGACCTGTGCCAGGTCTGACATGGGGGAAAGCCCCATTTCCTGGTACTTTCTGGAGCTCCAGCAGCATCAGGGCATTCGAGAACTAACAGCTTGCAGGACATTCAACCCTTGCCAAGTCTGCCACAGGGAAGACCCCATCTCCTGATACTTCCTCGAAAGCCAGCTGTATGCAGGGCATTTGAGAGGAAGGGAATCCCAAGAGTATAGATACACAGGCCTGTAGGACAGAGAAGTCACAGTCAGAGACAGCAAGACCAGCTAACACCAGAGATAACTAGATGGCAAAAGGCAAATACAAGATCATTACCAACAGAAACAAAGGCAACATGGCACTATCAGAACCCAATTCTCCCACAAAAGCAAATCCAGGATACTCCATCACATTGGAAAAGCAAGAGCTGGATTTAAAATCACATCTCATGATGCTGGTAGAGGAATTCAAGAAGGAGATAAATAATTCCCTTAAAGAAATACAGGAGAACATGAGTCAATGGGTAGAAGCCCTTAAAGAGGAAACACAAAAATCCCTTAAAGAAATACAGGAGAATATGGGTCAACAGGTGGAAGCCCTTAAAGAGAAGACACAAAAATCCCTTAAAGAAATATGGGAGAACATGGGTCAACTGGTAGAAACCCTTAAAGTGGCAACACAAAAAAATCATAGGGAATTATGTGTGAACATGGGTCAACATGCAGAAACCATTAAAGAGGAATCACAAAAATCTCTAAAAGAAACAGGAGAACATGGATCAACAGGTAGAAGCCCTTAAAGAGGAAACACAAAAATCCCTTAAAGAATTTCAGGAAAACAAAAACAATCAAGTGAAGGAACTGAACAAAACCATCCAGGATCTAAAAATGGAAGAGGAAACTATAAAGAAATTGCAAAGTGAGACATCTCTGGAGATAGAAAACCTTGGAAAGAATTCAGGAGTCATAGATGCAAGCATCAACAATAGAATACAAGAGATAGAAGAAAGAATCTCAGGTGCTGAAGATTCTATAGAAAACTTTGACTCAACAGTCAAAGAAAATGCAAAATGCAAAAAGGTTGTAACCCAAGACATCCAGGAAATCCAGGACACAATGAGAAGATCCAACCTTAGGATTATAGAAGAGAGCAAGGATTTACATCTTCAACAAAAGTATAGAAGAAAACTTCCCTAACCTAAAGAAAGAGATGTCTATGAACATACAAGAAGCCTACAGAACTCCAAACAGACTGGACCAGAGCAGAAATTCCTTCCATCACATAATAATCAAAGCACCAAATGCACTAAACAAAAAGAATATTAAAAGCAGTAAGGAAAAAAGGTCAATTAACATATAAAGGCAGACCTATCAGAATTACACCAGACTTCTCACCAGAAACTATGAAAGCTAGAAGATCCTGGGCAGATGTCATTTAGACTCTAAGAGAACATAAATGTCTGCCCAGACTGCTATACCCAGAAAAACTTCCAATTACCATAAACAGAGAAAACGAGACATTCCACGACAAAAGCAAATTTACACAATATCTTTCCACAAATCCAGCTCTACAAAGGATAATGGGTGGAAAATACCAACACAAGGTGGGAAACCACACCATAGAAAAAGCAATAAAGTAATCTTTCAGCAAACCCAATAGAAGATAGCTACACAAACAGAATTTCACCTTTAACAAAGAAGATAACAGTAAGCAACAATCACTTTTCCTTACTATCTCTTAACATCAATGGTCTCAATTCTCCAATAAAAAGACATAAACTAACAGACTGGATACATAAGCAGAACCCAACATATTTCTGCATACAAGAAATCCACCTAAGTAACAAAGGCAGTCTCTACCTCAGAGTCAAAGGTTGGAAAACATTTTTCCAAGAAAATGGTCCCAAGAAACAAGCTGAAATAGCCATTCTTTTTTTTTTTTTGGGGGGGGGGATGAAAAGGTTTATTCAGCTTACATTTCCACATTGCCGTTCATCATCAAAGGAAGTCAGGACTGGAACTCAAGTAGGTTAAGAAGCAGGAGCTGACCATAGGAGTGTGGATTCATTTCTGGGTCTTCAATTCTGTTCCATTGATCTACATGCCTGTCACTGTACCAATACCATGCGATTTTTAACACTATTGCTCTGTAGTACAGCTTGAGGTCCGGGATACTGATTCCCCCAGAGGTTCTTTTACTCTTTTTTTTTTGGAGGCACACATCGGTAAGCACAGCAAGTGAGACACAGGAAGCCATCGAGTTCAAGGCCAGCATGAGCTACTTAGGGAGACCATCTCGATAAAACAAAAATGTGGAATAGAGTAGAGGCATGAATACATATTCGTCTGCCCTTTGCGTATTGTGTGCTGTAAGAGGCCATTCTTTCCAAAGGCTGCTGTGTCTGTTAGGGTATGGGGTTGGCACTGCCAGTGTTTTGCTCATATCTCCTTGGAAACCTTATCATTTCTTTTTTTTTCTTTTATTTTTTCAATTTACATTCCAAATCACTTCCCCTTTCCCGTTTCCTCCCTCCCCGAAAGTCCCATAAGCCCCCTTCCCTCCCTCTTTTCTCCATTCAACCCCCTCTCGTTACTCTGTCCTAGCGTTCCCCTACATCCAGTCTTTCCAGGACCAGGGGTCTCTCCTTCCATCTTTTTAGAAATCTATTGATATGCAGATTGTGTCTAGGGTATTCCGAGATTATGGTGAAATAGCCATTCTTATATCAGATAAAATTGACTTTCAACCAAAAGTTGTCAAAAAAGATAATGAGGGTCACTTCATTCTGGTCAAAGGAAGTCTACCAAGATGAACTCTCAATTCTGAATGTATATGGTCCCAATGCAAGGGCACCCACATTCATAAAAGAAACTTTACTAAAGCTCAAAGCACACATTACACCCCACACAATTATAGTGGGAGACTTCAACATCCCACTCTCAACAATGGACAAATCATGGAAACAGAAACTAAACAGAGACACAGTGAAACTAACTAAAGTTATGGAACAAAGGGATCTAACAGATATTTATAGAACATTCCACCCTAAAGCAAAAGAATATACCTTCTTCTCAGCACCTCATGGTACCTTCTCCAAAATTGACCATATAATTGGTCACAAAAGAGGCCTTAACAGATTCAGAAATATTGAAATTATTCCATGCACCTTATCAGATCACCATGGTCTAAGGCTAGTCTTAAGCACAAACAAAACCAATGGAAAAAAAGACGTACACGTGGACTTTGAACAATGCTCTCTCAACCATAGCTTGGTCAAGGAAGAAATAAAGAAAGAAATTAAAAACGTTTTAGAATTCAATGAAAATGAAGACACATCACACCAAAACTTACAGGACACAATGAAAGTATTGCTAAGAGGAAAACTCATATCTCTGAGTACCTCCATAAAGAAAATGGAGAGATCTTATACCAAGAGCTTGACCGAGCACTTGATAGCTCTAGAACAAAAAGAAGCAAATACATCCAAGAGGAGTGGGCAGCAGGAAATAATCAAACTCAGGGCCAAAATCAACCAAATAGAAACAAAAAGAACTATACAAAGGATCAAAAAAAAAAAAAAAGAACAGGAGCTGGTTCTTTGAGAAAATCAACAACATAGATAAACCCTTAGCCACACTAACCAGAGGGCAAAGGAGCACTACCCAAATTAATAAAATCATTAATGAAAAGGGATACAGAACAAGAGAAACTGGAAATTCAAAAAAAAAATCATCAGATCCCAATACAAGAACTTATACTCAAAGTTTGAAAATCTGGATGAAATGGAGACCTTTCTTGATACATACCAGGTGCCAACGTTAAAACAGGATCATATAAATCATCTAAATATTCCCATAAGCCCTGAGGAAATAGAAATAGTCGTTAATAGTCTCCAATCAAAAAAGAGCCCAGGGCCAGATGGGTTTAGCGGGGAACTCTAACAGATCTTCAAAAAAGAGCTAATAACGATGTTCTTGAAAATATTCCAAGAAATAGAAATTCAAGGAACACTACCCATTCTATGAAGCCACAGTAACACTTATACCTAAACCAAAGACCAAATAAGGAAGAAGAACTTCAGATCAATCTCCCTCATGAACATCAATGCAAAAATACTCAACAAAACTCTTGCCAACCAAATCCAAGAACACATCAAAACAATCATCTATCATGATCAAGTAGGCTTCATCCCAGGGATTCAGGGATGTTTCAATATATGGAAATCCAGCAATGTAATCCATTATATAAACAAACTCAAGGAAAAAAACCACATTATCATCTCATTAGAGGCTGAGAAAGCATTTGACAAAATCCAACACCTCATCATGATAAAAGTCTTGGAGAGAGTGGGAAACCAAGGCCCACAACTAAAGATAGTAAAAGCTATATATAGCATACTAGGAGCTAACATCAAATTAAATGGAGAGAAATGTGAAGCAATCCCACTGAAATCAGGAACTAGACAAGGCTGTCCACTCTCTCCCTACCTGTTCAATATAGTACTCAAAGTCCTAGCCAGAGCAATTAGATAACAAAAGGAGGTCAATGGGATTCAAATTGGAAAGGAAGAAGTTAAAGTATCACTATTTGCAGATGATATGATAGTATACTTAAGTGACCCCAAAAATTACACCAGAGAACTCCTAAACCTGATAAACAACTTCAGCAAAGTGGCTGGATATAAAATTAACTCAAACAAATCAGTAGCCTTACTATACTCAAAGGATAAAGAGGCTGAGGGAGAAATTAGGGAAATGAAACCCTTCACAATAGCCACATATAATATAAAATACCTTGGTGTGACTCTAACCAAGCAAGTGAAAGATCTGTAAGACAAGAACTTCAAGTCTCTGAAGAAAGAAATCAAAGATCTCAGAAGATGGAAAGATCTCCCATGCTCATGGATTGGCAGGGTTAATTTAGTAAAAATGATCATCTTGCCTAAAGCAATCTATAGATTCAATGCAATCACCATCAAAAGTACAAATCAATTCTTCGTAGAGATAAAAAGAGTAATTTCAAAATTTATCTGGAATAACAAAAAAACCCAGGATAGCAAAAACTATACTCAACAATAAAACAATTTCTGGTGAAATCATCATCCTTGACCTCAAGCTCTACTACAGAGCAACAGTGTTTAAAAACTATATGGTGTTGGTAGAGAGACACATAGGAAGATCAATGTAATAGAATTGAAGACCCAGAAATGAACCCACATACCTATGGCCATTTGATCTTTGACAAAAGAGCTAAAACTGTCCAGTGGAAAAAAGACAGCATTTCCAACAAATGGTGTGGAGTCAACTGACAGTCAACATGTAGAAGGATGCAAGTTGATTCATTCTTATCTCCTTGTACAAAGCTCAAGTCCAAGTGGATAAAGGACCTCCATGTAAAAGCAGATACACTGAATCTAATAGAAGAGAAACTGGAGAAGAACCTGGAATAAATGGGCACAGGGGAAAATTTCCTGAGTAGATCACCAATAACTTATGCTCTAAGATCAAGAATTGACAAATGGGACCTCATAAAATTGCCAAGTTTTTGTAAGGCAAAGGACACTGTTAATAGGACAAAACAGCAACCAACAGATTAGATAAAGATCTTCACTAATCCTACATTTGATAGAGGGCTAATATCCAATATACAAAGAACTCAAGAATTTAGACTCCAGAGAACCAAACAACCTGCTAAAGAAAGAATTCTCACCTTAGGAGGAGTACTGGATGGCTGAGAAATACCTAAAGAAATGTTCAACATCCTTAATAATCAGGGAAATGCAAATCAAAACAACCCTGAGATTCCACCTCACACCAGTTAGAATGGCCAAGATAAAAAACTCAGGGGACAGAAAATGCTGGAAGGATGTGGAGAAAGAGGAACACTCCTTCATTGCTGGTGGGATTACAAGCTGATAAAACCACTCTGGAATTCAATTTGGTAGTTCCTCAGATAATTTGACATAGCACTACCTGAGGACACAACTATACCACTCCTGGGCATATACCCAGAAGATTCTCCAACAAGTAATAAGGACACATGCTCCACTATGCTCATAGCAGCCTTATTTATAATAGCCAGAAAACTGGAAAGAACCCAGATGTTCCTCAACAGAGTAATAGATACAGAAAATGTGGTACATTTACACAATGGAGTACTACTCAGCTACTAAAAACAATGAATTCATGAAATTCTTTGGCAAATGAATGGAGTTAGATAATATCATCCTGAATGAGATAACCCAATCACAAAAGACCAAACATGGTCTGCACTCACTGATAAGTGTATAGTAGCCCAAAAGCTCAGAACACCCAAATTACAACTCACAGACCACATGAATCTCAAGAAGATGGAAGACCAAAGTGTAGATATTTTCAACCTTATTGGAAAGTTGATCAAAATACCCATGACTCACATCCAACCAATATAATGAACATAGGGTCCCTAATAGAGCAGCTAGAGAATGAACCCAAAGAGCTTAAGAGGTTTGCAGCCCTGCAGGAGGAACAATAATATGTACCAACCAGTACCCCAGAGATTCTAGGGACTAAACCACCAACCAAAGAGTACCCATGGAGGGACCCATGGCTCCAGCTACATATGTAGCAGAAGATGACCATTTTAGACATCATTGAGAGGAGAGGCCATTGGTCCTGTGAAGGCTTGATTCCCCAGAATAGGGGAATGCAAGTCAGGAAATTGGGAGGGGGATGATATGGGGGAGGGGTAATGGGATAGGGGATTTTTGGAGCAGTAATGCAGAAAGGGGATACCCTTTGAAATGTAAATAAAGCCAATATCTAATAAAAATTGAATCAAGAACACATCAAAGACATCATCTACCATGATTATGTAGGTTTCATCCTAGGGATTCAGGCGTGGTTCAATTTATGAAAATCCATCAACATAATCCACCATACAAACAAACTGAAAGGAAAAGCCCATGAACATCTCATTAGATGCTAAAAAATCATTTGACAAAATCCAATACTCCTTCAAGTTAATCTTGAAGAGAGTAAGGATACAAGGTATACACCTTAATCAATAAGAGCATTATACAGAAATACAATAGCCAACCCATGGGAAATTCTCAGCGACTTAGTTACCAACCAAATGGATTGAAATGGCTGAACCTATGTCCTCCACACATATGCAGCAAATGAGCAGATTGGTCTTTGTGGGCTCCCAACAACTGGAGCGGGAGGCTGTCCCTGAACCTGTTGCCTGCCTTCCTGTGGATTCCACACCCTTAAATGGACTGACTTTCTGGCCTCAGAGGGAGAGGACATGCCTAGTCTCATAGCAAATTGATTTGCAGTGTGTGTGTGTGTGTGTGTGTGTGTGTGTGTGTGTGATTCTGTGAGGGTGATACCTAGGGGTGGTATTCCCCTTTTCTTTTGAGAAGGGGAAGGTGGAATGGGGGAAGGATTTGTGTGAGGGGTTACTGAAAGGAGAGGGAGGTTGATATTGTGATGTAAAGTGAATAAATATATGTTTTATAATGAAAAAAAACCCACTAAGTCACCATACATTATTTTTTCAGGACAAAACATACATACAATCCAAAATAGCAGCAACAAAAACAGGTACAGAAAGGAAACTTCTCTCTTATCTGAGGAAGAGACAACTTTATTAGAGACATTTCCAGTTACAACAGATACAGTGTAGATGGAATGTTCATATGCTGTTACCATCAGACCTGTTTTCTGTGTGACCTAGAGAAAAGCACAGAAGCCAGAGGAAAGCTCCCAGGAAGAAAACATAGCAATCAAGAGTGCTCATGGTGAGAAGGAGCTGTATCAGAAGAACATCATGAGTCTAGAAGAGATGTTCTTTCACACACGATCTAATGGTGGCCAGATAAGCATAGGAGCTGTTTTTCTTTTCTTCAACATTCTGCTTATAGCTATGTGTAGAGTACACTCTCAATGACAGATGGAGCTAGAGTATCATTTGGGAGATGGAATTCTAGTTTTAGTTTTAAAAGCTAGTTAGTTATGGCTGTGTAACAAATCATTTTGGAATTCAATGGCTTAAAGCAGTAAGAAGTTTTTGGTGTGTGGAGGGGCATATGTGTGTATGCATATTCATGTGTATACAGGTATGTGTGTGTTCATGTGGAGATCAGAAGACTACCATGGATATTATTACTAAAGCACTGGCCACTTTTCTTTTTGCATTATTACAGTGTCTTTTATTGGTCTGGAACTCACCAGGTAAACTAAGCTTGCTGGCTACATTCCTCCAGGGGTCTGCTTTGTCTCCACCCATCTCCAAGGCACTGGGATTCTAAGTGCATGCTGCTGTGCCTGGCTCTTTTACATGCTTTCTGGAAAATGAACTCTGGTCCTCATGCTTTCTCTATATTTGTTCCTGAATATTTTTTCATAAGCTCAATGAAAATATTTCAATGTGCAAGTCTCTATGTTTTTGAAAAAGGAGAGATGTTAGATAGGAAAGACACACACAGAGAAACATGTGTGCACATACACACATACACACAGAGAGAGACAGAGAGAGATACAGAGACAGAGACAGAGACACTACCCTGGCCCAGTTCTTGGAAAAATTGAATGACACAGAATGTTGACAATATTATACTAAGACCTGTACTCTTACCCAAATTTAATTTCAGTGGATAGAGTACTAGGACAAAATGACAAATGGAAATCGAAAACAAAATTTAAATTTCAACAGTCTGAGGTGCTCAGGAAACATGTTTTGAGAACAACTTCTTCAGACAAAAGACATCCATGGCACTAAGAGTACAATTACTATGATTATAGTAGCAATAGAAATGTTAATGCTTATGACTGACACATTTTGACTATTTTAGAACATTATGTTAAGTACTTTGATTCCTTATTACTTCATAATCAGTAATTTGAAGATCAGTATAAATTATGGACACAAGGGCATGCCACAGTTGAATATAGAATTTGAACCCAAATAGGTGACTGTGAGAAATGGATCTTTATGCTTAAATTACTCAGTCATTTCCTGTAAGTATCAACTACTCCATCTATACAAATTGGCTTCCACTATAGAAATAAAACTGATAGGAGATAAGATGTAGATATATTATATACATTATATATACATGTTATATACAATATGTATGATTAGATAGATACTTGGATAGATAAATAGATAAATAAATAAGTAAAAGGAAAGATAGATCATAAGATTTGGAACACATTATTATAGGAGCCATAAAATCAACATTTTGTTTCTTGAAAACCATAGAATCAGGAAAGCTGCTGGTGCAGTTCAGTATGAGTCTAAAGGCTAGAGAAGTATAACTCTTCATTACAGTTCTCAGGATGAGATCCAGGGAGTCACTGGTGTAAGCTCTAGAAGTGGGAAAACTGGAAACCAGGCATGTCCACACCAATGACAGAGGATGGATGCCTCAGCTTGAGAAGGGGCAGTAAATTTATCATTCAATTGTTCCTTTGGTCTAGCAGGCCCTCAGAATATTAGGTGATGGACTCCTCATGTTCCAGGGCAGATATTATTTGCTTAGTCTCCCTACCCAAATGTTAATATCTTCAAGAAAACTTATCACACATTCTCAAATAATATTTCACTAGCTATCTAACCATATCTTAAGCAACGTAATTTGACATAAGATTAGCAATCACAGCATCTACAGAAGAGAACTTTTCAGCTGAGCTCACAGAAAATGTTAGTCTTTTTCTCCCACCTTCCTCTTACCTTCCTGTCTACCAATGAATTAACTATTCTTTAGTTAAGGTAGGTCACCTACGTAGTGGAGGGGTGAAATATGTACCTAATTATTAATTTGAGTTTCTTCCAGGTAAGGGGTTAAAATGCTTTGAAATGGCAAATCAGGTGCAAAATAATGTATCAAAAGTTTTGTATTGGTATATTTACACAATGGAATACTACTCTGCAATTAAAAACAATGAATTCACGAAATTCCTAGGCAAATGGTCAGAACTTGAAAATATCATCCTTAGTGAGGTAACCCAATCACAAAAGATCACACATGGTATGAAGTCACTGATAAGGGGATATTGACCCAGAATCTCAGAATACCCTAGACACAATCAGCATATCAATAGATTTCTAAAAAGATGGAAGGAGAGACCCCTGGTCCTGGAAAGACTGGATGTAGGGGAACGCCAGGACAGAGTAATGAGAGGGGGTTGAACGGAGAAAAGAGGGAGGGAAGGGGGCTTATGGGACTTTCGGGGAGGGAGGAAACGGGAAAGGGGAAGTGATTTGGAATGTAAATTAAAAAAATAAAATAAAATTAAATTAAAAAAAAAAAGTTTTGTATTATCTTCCCTATTGTTGATTCCACAAGGTCATGTTGACAAATGTATGAAAAAGTACCTAAACATGCAATAGTATTAATGAAATTACAGAACTTTTTTTTTTTTTACATTTTTTTTGTTTTGTTTTTCGAGACAGGGTTTCTCTGCATAGTCCTGGCTGTCGTGGAACTCACTCTGTAGACCAGGCTGGCCTCGAACTCAGAAATCCACCTCCCTCTGCCTCCCAAGTGCTAGGATTAAAGGCGTGCACCACCACTGCCCAGCAGAACTAAGGTTTTAATAATGACCATCGTGATTATGTTCTAGGTTTCTTTGTGGCATTTATGATGAGCGTGGTTCAAATTTTTCTGATGCAAAACCAGGAAAAATTCCGTCCACTTAGTGTATGATTACCATTTTCAGGTACCCTGTTAAGAATTTGTCAGAACATTATAGTTCACCATAATTTAATTAATCTTGTAATTCTTGCTGTATACATTTTCAAGTAAATTGAAGTTTTGAGACATTAAATAAATAT
This sequence comes from Tokudaia tokunoshimensis, assembly GCA_036184795.1. Taxonomy (NCBI): domain Eukaryota; kingdom Metazoa; phylum Chordata; class Mammalia; order Rodentia; family Muridae; genus Tokudaia; species Tokudaia tokunoshimensis. Next base: position 10,397,285 of record BTHU01000018.1, on the reverse strand, counting down.
TCAAAGGCCCATTAATGAGAACTGTGGTTGGGTCAAAAAGAAACCAAGTGTACACTCCAGCCTGGCCTTTCTCTGATGTTTGTTTTATTTCTCCATATTTTCTTCACTTCATATTTTCTCTACTTCTGTTTTATTGAAAGAGTTTTTATATATTTAATAGTTTTTTTGTATCAGAGCAATGTCTGGTAAATGGTCGAAGAAATATATTTTATGCTTTAATGTTAGGGAACATTTCAATTTGTCATTCTTATCAAGCATCTTAGTCTACCATAAAGTCACATTTTATTTATTTCACAAAGTCGTCCATAATGCCTTAAGGGTATTTTCTTCTATTTAATATTGCACACACACACACACACACACACACACACACACACACACACACACGTGAGCGCATGCGTGCACACATACACACATACACATGTGAGTGTAGTACCCCTGGAGCATGAGTTGTAAGATGCCCAATGTGTGTGCTGGGAACTAAAAGCAGGTCCTTTGCAAGTCTTAACCACTATATCAATTCTCCAGGCCCTCCTTCCCAAGTCCCATTGTCAAAGAGATCAAATAAAGCTTTGCCACTCATATCCCAGAACTAAACCTCAGGATTTTCTTCCTATTTTACTCATGTAAGTAATATGTTATTTCAAACCTTCCCAAAGTCTACAAGATGCCCCACTGTGAGTTACCTATACAAGAATCATCAGAAACTTAAATGTAGGAATTTGTGCCTGTTAATAGTATGTTTGACTTCTTTCAACATAAATGAATCATCTCTTTGCTTTCTATTTTTTTTTCCTCTAGTCCTTGTTGTTCTGTTCTAGATTCTGCTTTCTTGGAATTACAGGTTTTGTCACTGGACAATGCTCATCTTCAATTTGTTTCTTCCTCCAGTAATAATCCCAGTAACATCTATCTGCCCCCTGGATTACAGGTTACCTAGAAAAGCACTTCCTGCTCTCTAGGTAGTACCTTTGTTAGATCTATCTCTCTACAACCCTGCACTTGCCTACTTCATCCCCTAGAGTAGATATGAGAGGAGACAGTGTAGTTGAAGAATATACCATGCATTTTTGGGGGCTCAAACTATGTGGAGGAAAGAAAAGACTGGAGGCAATTGAATAAATGTTTATTAGAAGCTCACAGCGATCCTGGAGCCTCATAGTGTCTGGTTTATATTCATGTTAATTTTAGGTAGAATGAAGATTTTGATAAGTATGAGTTTATTGCATTCTACTTTTAAAACATAATTGTCATATTCAAATTGTGGGATTTGTAGATATTGGTGCTCAGAAGTGTGTAAAGGCCTAGCACTGATATAGACTCTCAGTCACATCACGAGTATCCACTTGTTTTTATGATTCCCCAAATATTGTGATGTAAGACTAAAAGTGAATATATCTTGAATAATAACAACATGGACAAAGAGATGTCAATATATACTCCACACTCTCACTGTTATCTCCATAACAGATTTCAGGATTTTCAGTCCTCAGTCATTTCATTTTTCCCTAAGTATAGCTGGATCAAGTCTAAAATCCTGTAGAGATTACTTGATATATGTATTTATCTAGGTTACTGGGGAATACTGTGAGACCTAATATTTAGGGCTGGGTCTGTAGCACAGTGGTAGTATTGCCTAGCATGTAGCATATACTGTACAAATCTCTTATGTTTAATTCAGTTCATTATGCCCTGAAAAGTTAACAATTTTCAAGTGTCAATCATCTCAGCTCTAAGTCAGCCAAGGCAAAGAAAAGTTAAGTTAGCAATTTGAGGTCATGATGGTGTTCACAGTGTCAAATTTATCTTCCTTGTGGATCTGTCTCTGGTGTTACTTCCCTTTGTAAGTCAGAGTTGTTTGACTTGAAATATGATACCTGTATAGACTCATCAAACAATAATGTTCCATCCTGGAGAATTTCAAAGAATTTGCTTGTAATAATTGCAAGGCTTACCAAAGGCTTAGGAGTTTAAGAATTCTTTGTTCTCTATACTTGAGAGGTGCATTGTAGGACTACCTTTCAACAAAGAAAGGGCAATAGGGACATTTCCTCCTCTATCCAAGGTAATAGGAAATAAAGGAACCTTTTATAAACTCACACGGCTGCTTTTTATTAGTGTCATCAACTGCACAATGGAATACCTTATGTCTTACTTCCTCCTTTGGCCTAAGGTACAGTCATATTTTCCAATGGGGCCATAGTGTATATTATTCTTTAATTATAATTAGACTAGTTTCTGTCATCTCATGACACCCATCATGTTTCTTGAAATTTTGTTTCTAACTGGCAAGATTTCCTATCTCTCTCTATAAAAGCTGAACACTTCTAAGTCTCTGCATTCTGTGTCATCAGGTAGATAGTTTGCAGGAGGTTCCATGTTGGGGAAAGGAAGTTTTTGTGAATGACTTTTCAGTTTAACATTAGTGCAATAAATTGCATAGAGATGGAGAATGCAGGGTTGGGAACTTCTGAGGTGCTTGAAAGGAGAATAACCCTGCTTTCAATGGCCTATATCACAGAAACCAGTGTTGTTGACTATATAATGGCCTTAAAGCCAACAGATGGCACACTCAGAGTGATGTGTTTTTTGGATACAGAAAATGACTTATCCAAGATAATTATACAGAGTGATGTCTTTTTTGGCTACAGAAAATGACTTATCCAAGATAAATCCAAGATTTAATAATTATACAAATCCACCCAGTGTTCTTTCAGTATCTTCTGACCATCCTTTTTAATAATGCAGCAAAGTTGGATCATCAATAAATACATATATATGTAATTATATATATTTTTATATAAAATATGTATGATTTAAATATATAAATTTAATAAATATATTAATTTTCTGCTCAACTTTGTTGCAAGTATGTTACTAACAAACATACATTTAAAAATCAATAGACCATATTTCCATTCATTCTTCTGGGTGGATCAGGGAATAATCTCTCAGAGGCAAAGAGGAAGAGGTACAGGGTAAAGAACTCTTGGAGTGGGGACTGGGTGGGGCAACATTTGAAATGTAAATAAATAAAACAAGAAAAAATAAATAGATCAAATAATAATTCATGAAAAAAAAGAAAATATTCTACAATGCAAAATGATAACATTAAAACACCTAAAATGGTGAAATATAACAAAAGCAATGCTTAAGGGAAAACCTGTTACTTTAAATGCTCATAATTGTGGGAAGGTTTAAGAAACAATGTCTTTGTAATTTAATGAGGTCCCATTTGTCTATTCTTGATCTTAGAGCATAAGCTATTGGAGTTCTGTTCAGGAAATTCTCCCCTGTGCCCATATGTTCAAGGTTCTTCCCTAGTTTCCCTTCTATTAGTTTCAGTGTGTCTGGTTTTATGTGGAGATCTTTGATCCACTTAGAATTGAGCTTAGTGCAAGGAGATAAGGATGGGTCAATTTGCATTCTTCTGCATGTTGACCTCCAGCTGAGCCAGCACCATTTGTTGAAAAGGCTATCTTTTTTCCACTGGATGGTTTTAGCTCCTTTGTCAAAGATCAAGTGACCATAGGAGTGTGGATTCATTTCTGGGTCTTCAATTCTGTTCCATTGATCTACATGTCTGTTACTGTACCAATACCATGCAGTTTTTAACACTATTGCTCTGTAGTACAGCTTGAGGTCCGGGATACTGATTCCCCCAGAGGTTCTTTTACTCTTGAGAATAGTTTTAGCTATTCTGGGTTTTCTGTTATTCCAGATGAATTTTTGAATTGCTCTTTCTAACTCTATGAAGAATTGAGTTGGGATTTTGATGGGGATTGCATTGAATCTGTGTATTACTTTTGGTAAGATGCTCATTTTTACTATATTAATCCTGCCAATCCATGAGCATGGCTGATTTTTCCATCTTCTGAGGTCTTCTTCAATTTCTTTCTTCAGAGACTTGAAGTTCTTGTCATACAGATCTTTCACTTGTTTGGTTAGAGTCACGCCAAGATACTTAATATGGTTTGTGGCTATCGTGAAGGGTATTATTTCTCTTACTTCTTTCTCAGCCTGCTTATCCTTTGAGTATAGGAAGGCTTCTGACTTGCTTGAGTTGATTTTATATCCGGCCACTTTGCTGAAGTCGTTTATCAGCTGTAGGAGTTCTCTGGTGGAGTTCTTTGGGTCGCTTAAGTATACTATCATATCGTCTGCAAATAGTGATAGTTTGACTTCTTCCTTTCCAATTTGTATCCCTTTGATCTCTTTTTGTTGTCTAATTGCTCTAGCTAGAACTTCAAGTACTATATTGAAAAGATATGGAGAGAGAGGGCAGCCTTGTCTAGTCCCTGATTTTAGTGGGATTGCTTCAAGTTTCTCTCCATTTAGATTGATGCTGGCTACTGGTTTGCTGTAAATTGCTTTTACTATGTTTAGATATGGGCCTTGAATTCCTGATCTTTCCAAGACCTTTAGCATGAAAGGATGCTGAATTTTGTCAAATGCTTTCTCAGCATCTAATGAGATGACCATGTGGTTTTTTTCTTTGAGATTGTTTATGTAGTGGATTACATTGATGGATTTCCTTATATTGAACCATCCCTGCATCCCTGGGATGAAGCCTACTTGATCGTGGTGGTTGATCGTTTTGATGTGTTCTTGGATTGGGTTGGCAAGAATTTTATTGAGTATTTTTGCATCGTTTTTGCAAGGCAAAAGACACTGTCAAAAAGACAAAGCGGCAACCAACTAACTGGGAAATGATCTTTACCAACCTTACATCCGACAGAGGGCTAATATCCAAGATATACAAAGAACTCAAGAAGTTAAACTCCAGAGAGGCAAGTAACCCTATTAAAAAATGGGGTACAGAGCTACACAAAGAGTTCTCACCTGAAGAATATCTAATGGCTGAAAGCACCTAAAGAGATGTTCATCATCCTTAGTCATTAGGGAAATGCAAATCAAAACAACCCTGAGATTCCATTTCACACCAGTCAGGATGGCTAAGATCAAAAACACAGGAGACAGCAGTTGTTGGCGAGGATGTGGAGAAAGAGGAACACTCCTCCACTGCTGGTGGAATTGCAAGCTGGTACAACCACTCTGGAAAGCAGTCTGGCGGTTCCTCAGAAAACTGGGCATGACACTCCCGGAGGATCCGGCTATACCACTCCTGGGCATATACCCAGAGGTTTTACCTGCATGCAATAAGGACACATGCTCCGCTATGTTCATAGAGGTCTTATTTATAATAGCCAGAAGCTGGAAAGAACCCAGATGTCCCTCAACGGAGGAATGGATTCAGAAGATGTGGTATATCTACACAATGGAATACTACTCTGCAATTAAAAACAATGAATTCACGAAATTCCTAGGCAAATGGTCAGATCTTGAAAATATCATCCTTAGTGAGGTAACCCAATCACAAAAGAACACACATGGTATGCAGTCACTGATAAGGGGATATTAACCCAGAATCTCGGAATACCCTAGACACATTCCGCATATCAATAGATTTCTAAAAAGATGGAAGGAGAGACCCCTGGTCCTGGAAAGACTGGATGTAGGGGAACGCCAGGACAGAGTAACGAGAGGGGGTTGAATGGAGAAAAGAGGGAGGGAAGGGGGCTTATGGGACTTTCGGGGAGGGAGGAAACGGGAAAGGGGAAGTGATTTGGAATGTAAATTAAAAAAATAAAATAAGAAAAAAAAAAAAGAAACAATGTCTTTGTAGGCTGTAATTTTCTCATTCAATAGTGACTTTTGACTTCAGTACCAGAGTTATAATAATGAGTTTGGAAGAATTCATTCCACCTCAATACTTTGGAATGTTTTGAGAGGGATTGGTATTGGTTTTTTAGGACTGAATTTTGGTTTTTTAGCACTGTGAAGCCATGCTGACTCTTCGTTAAGATTCACTCCCGTGAGATAGTATGTTTGTAGGAGTTTACTGCTGTTGTCTAAATTATTCCATCTACTGGTGTACAATACATAGTTATGGTGGTCTCTTATGATCACTTTTACTTCTGCCCTGTCAGAAGCTGCCCAGGGACTTCTGTTATTATGTCACAATCAACCAATCTGTTGTAGCATATTTATTCTTCACAGTGAGCTTTATGCTTCCATGTTGTGACTTAGTATACTATTTAATTTAAAGAACTTGTCTTAGCATTTCTCACAAGGCAGAGTGAGTGCTGATTCCTTCTCCACGTTTATCTGGAAATATATTTATCTTTATTTCTGGAAGATAGTTTTGCAATATTTAGTCTTCAGGACTGACAGGCATCTCTATATTTTAGGCACTCTATTAGGCTTGCAAATTCCTGTTGATGAGTTGACCACTGGCCATAATAACATGAAACCACATATGCAGATGCTTCGGAGCTGTGGCTAACAGAGAGTACATCCAAGTTATAGAACAGGAATAATCTGTGGGTATCACGGTTTCAGAGTTGCCTCTGGGCATAGACAAGGCTCCTCTAAGATGCTGGTTGGCAGTTTGGGTGGCAAACAAAATGATAAGTGAGCCTACAGAAGATAGTCTTCTCCGCATCTAAAGCCAAGACCACAGTGGCAATATCTCGCACTTAGCTATATGTCCACTCAGAATGATCTTCCTTGGTCATAGGATTTTCTTGGGTTTTTCAACATCACTCAGAAAAGTCAGTTTTTGTGAGTTGCTGAAGAACTTCACTTGATATGGGTGAATCCTAATGGGAGATCTCTGATTATGCTATCTTCAAATCACAGATGACTCTTAAAAGTTTTATTTTTTTAAAAAAAATAGGAAGTTATGGAGGAAAATCAAATCATACAGAAATGACTCACATTACACTATGGTTTTAGGGTGTTTCTGTCTATTTTTGACTGCCTGTGGGTAATTCCCTGTTATAAGTGCTATGAAAATAGGAGCTGAACTCTGAGTTCAGACATTCTTTTAGGTTATGGAGCTGGATGCATCAGACCTCGGAGATGAGAAGCAGAAAAGAGAAGCACCAGGAAGAGTAAACCTTCATTGGTTTTAACTGAGGTCTGTCAGCAACTTTTCGTTCATTTTTAAAGATGTAATTTTATTTTGAATAGCGTGCATATGTACATGTCTCTGTGTAGGTTTGTAAGTATGTTTGCCAGTGTCTGTGGACTCATAGACATACCAAATTCTTTGGAATTAGAGTTACCAGTGGTTGTGTGCCACTCAAGATGGATTCTGGGAACCAAACTCAGGTCCTCTGTAGTAGTAGACTGCTCTCTCAAGTATTGAGCCATTGATCCAACTTCATGTTTTTCTCTATTATAATAAAAATGCTTCTAAAAAGACACATTTTTGATTAATTTCCATAATCTTAGAAGAGGGTACTTTGATTAGCTTTTTTGAGTTCTGCTTTTCTGAGAAAGGTTTTGGAGAGCTCTTTATTCAGGTAGTTCAAAAATATTGAAAGAAAAAAAAGACTGTGGTGGGAGAATAAGTAAAGATAACACTTTTTACAAAACGTGCAGAAAAATTACCAAATGAGGAATTGGCATAGACTATGTTGAACTGTTTAAGAGGGGGTAAAAAAAGAAGTATTACGTTTTATAAAAACAGTGGCATTAGGAAGATGGGCACCTGAAAGATAATATTTGTACCAGATGGAGAAAAGAGAAAGCTGTAAAATCATGTGCTGTGTAAGTGCTTTTTAGGATTTAACCAAAGAGAGTTAGTCAATACCAAAGAAATGCATCATAGGACACACGACCATATTTGAATCTTTGTGTTCCTTTCATGGTAACTGAATGCTTTTGAGTGGCACCAGTTCCTGATTAAAAGGGGATTAATAGTTCAGGAAAAAGATGACCAGGAAAGAAATATGATACAACATTTGCCCATTTGATCACACTTGCTGCAATATGTATTTTTTTAAATCATAAATAGAGGGACTGTACCAAGTAATTGTGTTCAGTGAAAAGTCACCCTTAAATTGAATTAATTTGGAAGGGAGAATTGATACAAGCAGATTAAAGGGATTGTGGGTTCCATAGTTTTGAATAGTGACTACACGAAAATGATTTGGAGAGACACATATGTTCTTTCATTCATCATGTTCTCTAGCAGAAAAATGAAGCTTCACACATCATTTGGAGCCTAAGTCAGAATTTTGATCAGCCAATATCTTGAATACTTAATTTTTTAGATAGATTGTTTGTTACTTCTATATGTCAACAATAACTAACCACATGTAACAATTTATTTGCCTTTCAACTATCTGCCTGACCTTCCATGTTTGTGATTCAATGTCTTCGAATACACCATTGAGAGACACAGTCACCTTCAAAAGCTTCCGCTTTCTTCTAGGCAGTAGGTAGATTCAGGCAGTGCCTATTGTTTGTAGTAGTCAGTGTTTTCTGTCTGAAGCCAAGTGAGGATTACAACTGACTCCATACATAAAGGAAGTAAATATTCTGTCTTAGTTGGAAGACGTATCAGAAGCTAAGGTAAAAATCCTTGTGAGAGAAAGTTCTCTTTTGAGAAAAGGATTATGGTTCATGCAACCATGTATTATCCCATTTATCATTTTCTCATCTAAAGATAATAAAAATTTTGTAGGTGAGGAAAGTTAGATGGCATGAGCATAAAAAAATTTAGCTACTCTGCGATGGAACCAGGATTCAAATGCATTTCTGGTCCAATACTTCCCTCTTGCAATTTGCTTCAAACATGAAGAAGAAGTAGGGATTTGGAAGGTGAGGAAAGGGAAGTACAGAGTAAATGACTAGAGTGTTCTCTTAGGAACAGGGTCCTTAATAAGCATCAATGCAGTTGGAAGGTGCTGAACCAACAGTATCCACCTTGGATGTTAGGCAGGTGAACTGATGAGATGTGACCATGGGATATGAAAGGGCTGTAATACTGAAGACTTCACAGTACAAACAGGTCGGCAGTTTATAGGGCTCCAGAGCTGCAGGGAAGGGTTTGAGTGATATGGATGCTCAGAAGAGAGCAGAACTGACTGATGGTATGACTATTCATTGTCTTGACATTCGTGTCTGAATTTTCACTTACATGTGTAGGCAGGCCCCAAAACTCACAGTGTAAATGGTTCCTCAGTCCTTTCATTTCACCTCTGTATCAGGGGATTAATGTTGCAATTACAGATAAGACAAAACACCCCTACCTACCATTTCTACAAATATATCTATCAGATAGTAAGCATCTTTAATTGTCACATTTCTCCACTTTTAGTAACTTAGAGAGCACATGATTATCTAAACTCACATATGGAGAGACATTATTTTAAAGACAAGGATTATTCAGTAGCAAAGTTAGGATTAATGTAGATGAGGAAAGCAGGAATGTTTAAAGATTTATCACATACTGAGCACTGTGTTTGAGTTTGCAAACATGACAGCAGTAGATTCTCCCAGAAATCATCTGCAATAACTGTTTTTAGCTCCATCGTACAGATGAAGCTCAGAGAAATAGCTATCCCAGCAAAATTTCAGTTTAGAAAGAAAGACTAGCATATTCTGAGTACTGAACATGTGCCAGATGTTCTGCTAAATGTGTTACAGGGTTGTATGTACCCTAAGTACACTGATACATTCCTGTTCTTGCCAAAATGAATCTATCTTCTGAGGTCGCTCACTGTTTAATATAACTCAGTGAGGAAGGATGGGACCAAGAACTTGAATTCAAGCGGAAATACTCAACAGTGCCATCGCTCTGCTTGATTCTCTCTGCCTATGTTGGCCCTGGTGGCACATGTGCACCCAGAATCTCAGTGCCAGAAGGTGGAGACAGGGTGGTGGTGGGGAATCTGGGAGCCCCTAGATGATATGTTTGCTCTATTTTCAGAAAGACACTGTCTCAGAAAGTAATGAGGGGAATGAAAGAAGAAGGTACTTAACATTCAATTACAACTACCACATGGGTGTACACATTCTTTAGATAACGATCTGCACACATGTACATCATACACACATGCGCGCGCACGCACACACACCCCACTCATACTCAAATAAGAACTTCCATAAATGAAAGTTTTAAAAAATATAATACAACAAATAAAATAAACATAAAACCAATAAATGTTATTTCTGGCTATATTCTGTTGTTATTTTGTGACACTAAGTTTGATGACTACTGTCCATTGGATAATTCACCACTGAATGCTAATTTGCTTCTTCAGTACCCCGGTTCATGATCTGGTTTCTAGAACAGTGGGAAAACCAGTTTCTGAACCTGGTGGTGACTCCACTTTCTCCAGGATAAAGACAGTGTAGTGTCTCTTTTCACTTAGATTTTTTTTTCAAGCATCTCACCTAAATGTTTAGCCTTTTCTATAAAAACACTCTTGTGACTGTCTTTATAGAGCATTTTAGGTGCTACCAAGCACTATCAAACACATTTAATGCACTCTTGCTTTTCATTCAACATTCAACACTTTGATTTTCCAAATGAGAAAATTAAGTACAATGCATTTATATTTAACCAATGTTTCTAGTGTCATACTTACCTTCTGACCAAGATAAGGATTTGAAGTGATTAAAATGCTTTTGCCTAAATGAAATCTTTAAGCCTTAACCTAGTAATGAATTTATGCACATTACAATGCTTTAGTTTAAAACCTTATTCCATGCTTTAATATGATAACTAACTTACACACAACAAACTTTATACTTCTGTGGTTCCCTCTGAAATGTTCCCTAGGCATGCTTCAAAGGAAACATGAGTCTTCTGCAAAGAAGATAAAAACAAATGATGGGAATTCTAGCACAGTGGATGATACAGGTGGGTTCTGGAGAAATCAAATATTAAAACCAGGAATACAGATTCTCAAGGCAATTCTGCAGACCTGACTCACTCAAGATACTTTCCCCAGCATAGCCAAATACTCAGATTAGATAGATAATTGTTTCTTCTCATCCTAACCAGGTCTTTTATATTGTCTTGGCATACTTCTATCTCAAATATTCATTTTTCTTTTCTTTTTTCCATTTATTATTTATTTATTTATTTATTTATTTATTTATTTATTTATTTATTTATTCACTTTACGTCCTGATTGCAGCCCCCTCCCTCCTCGAATTCTTGTCCCACCTTCACAAACCCCACATTACTCCTTCCTCTTCTCCTAAGAGAAAAAAAAGCCCTCTGACACCTTGGGTACCACCCTACCATGGGTACCACCCTGCCTTGGGATATCAAGTTGCAGCAGTATACTAAGCACATCCTCTTCCAGTGAGGCCCAACCAGGTGGTCCAGTTTTGGGAAAGGGATCTAATGGCAGTCAACAGAGTCAGAGACAGCTCCTGCTCTAATTGTGAGGAGACCCACATGAAAACCAAGCTTCACATCTGCTACTATGTGTAGGTGGTCTAGGTCCAGCCCGCTTGCATGCTCTTTGGTTAGTGGCTCAGTCTTTGTGAACTCCCATGGGCTGAGGTTATTTAATTATGCAGGTCTTCTTATTGTGTCCTTTACCCATCTGGATCCCTCAATCCTATTCCCAAATTTTTTTCCACAAGCCTCCCAAGCACCAGCTGATATTTGATGTGACTCTATGTTTGTTTACATCAGCTGCTGGGTATGGCCTCTCAGAGGACAGTTAGGCTATACTCCTGTCTGCAAGCACAGCATTGTATCATTAATAGTGCCAGGTGTTGGCTTTCTCCCATGGGATGGGTCTAAAATTGGGCCAGTAATTGGTTGGCCATTCCCTCAATATCTGTTCCAATTTATTCCCTGCACATCTTGTTGGAAGGACATATTTTAAGTCTAAGATTTAGTGGGTGGGTTGAGTCATCCTCCTTCCCATTGAAGCCTCTCCTGGCTACAGGAAGTAGCCATTTCAGTCTCCCCAGCTGCTAGGAGTCTCTGCTAATGTCACCTCCATAGACTCTCAGGAGCCTTCCCAGACCCAGGTCTCCAGCATGTCCCAGAGATGCTCCCCACCTATTTCTGTTTTCTCTCCCAGTCCTCTCCTGCCCACCCTTTCCTCATACTGCATCTCCATCCCCATTTTCCTCCTCACTCCCTCTCCTACTTAGTTGCCTCTCTCCATTCTACCTCCAATGTTTATTATATTTCCCCTTCTGAGTCAGATTCAAACATCTTCCCTTAGATTCTGCTTTTTACTTAGTTTCTTTGGATATGTGGATTGTAGCATGGTTATCTTGTACTTCAGGGCTAAAGTCAACTTATAAGTGAATACATACTATGCATGACTTTTTGTGTCTGGGTTATCTAACTCAGGATGGATACTTTGTAGTTCCATCAGTTTGCCTGCAAATTTCATAATGTTCATGTTTTTAATGGCTGAGTAGTGTTCCATTGTGTAAGTGAACCATATTTTCCGTATCCATTCTTCACTTGAGAGACATCTAGATTGTTTCCAGCCTCTGGCTATTATGAATAAAGCTGCTATGAACATAGTTGAGCAAGCATCCTTTTGGTAAAGTATGGTATCTTTTGTTATATGCCCAGATTATAGCTTGTTCCTGGGTATAGCTGGGTCTCAAGGTAGAAGTATTACCAATTTTCTGAAGCTGCCAAATTGATTCCTAGAGTGATTGTTTGCACTCCCACCAGCAATGGAGTAGTGTTTCCCTTGATCCACATCCTTGGCAACATGTAATGTCACTTGAATTTTTGATCTTAGTCATTCTGATGAGTGTAAGACAGAATCTCAGAGTTATTTTGATTTGTATTTCCCAGATGACTGTGGACTTGAACATTTCTTTAAGTGCTTCTTGACCATTAGACTTTCCACTGTTAAGTCTTCTGTTTATCAGTGTTCTATTTTTTAATCAGGTTAATTTGGTTTGTTTGTTTCTAACTTGAGATCTTCATATATTTTGGATATTAGTTCTCTGTTGGATGTATGCTAGCTGGAGATCTTTTTCCATCTTCAGGCTGCTGTCTTGTCCTATTGATGGTGTCTTTAGCCTTGCACAAGCTTTTCAGTTTCATGAGGTCCCACTTATTAATCGTTGAATTTTTTGCCTGAGCTATTGGTGTTCTGTTCAGGAATTTGTCTCCTATGTCAATGTGTCCAAGGCAGTTCCCACATTCTTTTTGTTTCTCAGTCTTAGCACATCAATGTAATTCTTATTCAGTGGAAGATATATGAAGGTATTTACCTCCTGTTACCTGTACCTGCCTCTCTGGTACCTTATCCTTTTCTGTCATATCAATCACCGTGTAACATAGACATGGACTTGCCTATGCGATTCTCTATAAGCTCTGTTCCAATAGGAACTGTTTGTCTAATATAGAACCAGTCTGCTTTCTGCAGTGCTGGATTATATCCCCATTTTAAGGACCTTTGCTTCCAGATTCCCCTGACTTTGTTCATATTCTCTCACTTCCTTCTCACACAGCTCTTTTCCAATATTGTTTGCACATGCCATATTCTCTTTTCTCGTAAATCTCCGGCCTCTTTCTAGATCATATTTTGCCACATATTCTGATTATCATATAGTCACTGCTTATACTTATCAATATATCAAGGTCTAGACTCATACCTGTGACTCCCAAGGCATATATCCATGTGGGTGTCAAACATCTTAGCTATCCTTTCCTTCTGAGTCCCCCTCACTCTGAGTGGCCATCTGTCTATTGTCTAAGGCAGGTCCTGGAAGTCAACCTTGACTTCTTACCATTTTTCTCTTTGCCATAGATAGTAAACTGTCCACATGCAGTAGTACCTGATATTATTTAGACAACCTCTGTCTTGACTGTGACTGACTTAGCTCCAGGCATCTCTCCTCTCCTTGCTTCTATAGGTGGCAACAGTTTTCTGAGTGAATTTCCACCAGCTTCATATCCTGAGATTCAATCTATGCCACAGGGCATTCAGTAAGGTAAATTGGTATGAGAACCTCTGCTTACAACCTCCAGGATAAAATACTAATTAGCGTGCATAGAGTGTAAACTTTATCTTGGTCTTTTATTGTAATTTATTTTTTTAGTTTGTTGTGATATTTTATTGAAATTTTTTGTGCATTAGTTTAATTCACTTTGTTTTGGTTTTGGTGCTGGAGAGTTAATTGAAGATAATACATATGCTAAGCATACAGTCTATCACTGCATTATAGCTAAGTCATCTAAAGAAATTCCTCAGTTCTACAGCATATGACACTTGTAAAGGCTGGCTTAAATAATAGTCTTAATACTTTGTTTTTATTTTAAATATAATTGTTTTTCATCATGGAAAATGTAGTATGTCACTGTGTGTCCCACAGCATACTACTCTGTCTCCACATCTTCATTTGTAAATGTTCAGTGTAATGAATCATTGGTCTGATTTGAAATCTCCAGTTTTTGTGACACCATCAATATTGGAACCTCACTGGAACCCCTGCCAGTTATCCAGTTGTTTACCTGTGTCATGGAGATCCTACAGCTTTGGATCAGCAGGACTTGCCCTTTTCATGTGTCCCAACAGTTCACAGATGACATACATTTTGGAGTGAGACAACTCAGAGCCCTGAATTTGGGCATGGGTGGTACCAGAGTTAGTCAGTTCGCTGTCTTTACCTTATCTTCACCATCAGGGCAAGCTCTTCAGCACTCTTCTGGCTAGGCCATCAAATGCCACCATTTAAGAAGGCAGGGTCAGCTTTTCTGATCTCATGTGCTTGGGGTCCACACCCAGACCCATGCCTCCAGAGCCAGTGCCTCTGTGTTGCCCAGTCAAGGTGAAAGGCCCACTTTCCCAAGTGCTGCAGCCTGTGAGGGGCTAAGCCAGCTCTCATACGTGATTACCACTCACCAGTGTCTTTGCCACTAGGACCAGCTCCACTGTGCTGTCCAGGTGAGATACATGGCCCACTCTCTCAAATGCTACAGCCAGTGAGGGGCAGGGCTAGCACTTCCCTGCTCATGACCCTGTGGGCAGCTTTCCTGACTTCCAGAGGTGGTAGTGGGGCATACCTCTGTACCTGTGGCACTTAACATCAGATGAGTGATGGGGTCAGCTCTCCCACCCTTGGGACTGGCTTAGCTATACTCCTGCTACTAGGGCCAGCTCCACTGTGCTGCCTGGGCAAGACGTATATGCCATTTTCCCCAAGTGCTGCAGCCAGTGGGAGGCATGGTCAATTTCTAACAGGCCCTGGACATCCAATTGGTCACTGGTGGCTGCCCTGACCAGGGTCATCCCCATGCTCTCTAGTGGTAATATAAGCTATGGGCATGAATACCACCAACCCTTGCTGTGAGGTAGCCTCAGACCTAGCCATGACCCTCAGTGGCATCTCAGGCTTGGACTTCACCATGGCCCCAGCTGAGGCCTTTTCAGGTGAGGCACAACAATCTATTCCTCTCTACCCTCGATTCACCAGTTCCATCCTTTTTCATAATGCTCAACTTGTTCCACTTCTCCTTTTCTCTCAGCTGTTCATCAGATGCTCAAACAATATGGTGGTTCCTGCTGTAGGCTGTCCACCAGGCTGGCAGGGACCCCGGGTGACAGCCTCCAGGTTGCATGGCATGGTGGCAAGTGGGTGTCTATGGCTCCTGTGCCAGAGGGCAAGTCTATGGTGGCATGGTAGTCCACAGATATTTGTATGTCTTCCTCCTCTGTAGGTTTCTATATGTCTATTACCCACTCATGCTGTGGGATAGAGGGTGTTTTTCTATGAATTTTTATTTTTATTATTTCTATGAAATACCTGTGGGTATTTTTACCCTCCTGTACTACATGTCGTTCTACAAAGCAGGTTTTTGTCTGTTGTCCTCCTTCTGCTGCATTGTCTGGATTTGATTTGGCTTGGTTTGAATTTTATGTATTGTGGGGGCCAGTCCCATCAAGAGGTGTTCTTCTTTCTTGTTGGTTCTTCTTGAGGCAGCGGAGGGGGAAGAGCGTCAGTGGGGGTATAACCTTGATCTTATGAAATTCTGGGGTAAGACTTTGTCTTACTAGATTATTTAGGGTTGATGTATAATAAAAAGTTACTTATCTTTGTCTATGTTACTATGCTATTGTAGCTGACCTGCCTTCTGTGTTCCTCTTAGGCCAGAGACTGCAGTCTCAAGCACTTAGCACCTCATCCTAAAACAGCTGGAGATTAAGTAAAGGATTGGTTGCTAGAGTCTTTTCCCTATTGACCAGATGCCTCTTGCTTGTCAAGCTAGGGGGAAGTTCAGAGCAATAAACTTCTATTGAACCAGGAGAAGAGAATAACACTTGCAGAAAGAAAAACTTTTACATAAGCGAATATGTATAATCTCACATAAGTTCATACACAGCTTCAAGCATGCAGATTTCTCATTTATACATTTCCATACAAATTCAGTTGGGCCCAGCTTGCATGCATTCTCACAATTACATACCTACACACACATCCATACTAACACGTGCGTACAGAGCAAAAGCCCAAGCACAGGTGCAGAAAGAACTCACTCATTTTGGATGAAAAATGAGCTCCAATATTTATTGCATGGAGAAAGAAAAAGCTTCCACCCTTTTAATGCTAAATGAACTAAAACCACATTTGTAAGAAAAAAGCCTGCCTTGTCCTTACCATGGGACCTGTTCTGTCCCGTGGTAAGAAGTCTGCCCGCTCCTTCTGCTGTCTGCAGTGTCTTCTTTTTTCCTCTTTCCCTCTGCATTCTGTACATTGCACTCTTAGTTTTTTTTAATGTTACCTATAGTTTCTAAGTTATTCCACTCTGCATTCTCCTTCTAACCTTGTTCTTTTCTGACTAAAAACTTCTTCTCAGTTCAGTTCTTCTGTCCTCTGTTCCTCTCATGTAGGTTCCTCAGTTCTGATTCTTCTCTTTGTCCTCAGCCCTTAAACATCTTTCAGAATACATGATCACATATTACAAAGGTCATCACAAGTTCACACAAAAATTCAAGTCATAAATTGACATAGGAGTTTACAACAGAGAATGTTTACATGCATATCCATTAAGAGTAATTATCTTGTCATACAGATCTTTCACTTGTTTGGTTAGCGTCACGCCAAGATACTTAATATGACTTCAAGTCTCTGAAGAAAGAAATTGAAGAAGACCTCAGAAGATGGAAAAATCTGCCATGCTCATGGATTGGCAGGATTAATATAGTAAAAATGAGCATCTTACCAAAAGTAATACACAGATTCAATGCAATCCCCATCAAAATCTCAACTCAATTCTTCATAGAGTTAGAAAGAGCAATTCAAAAATTCATCTGGAATAACAGAAAACCCAGAATAGCTAAAACTATTCTCAAGAGTAAAAGAACCTCTGGGGGAATCAGTATCCCGGACCTCAAGCTGTACTACAGAGCAATAGTGTTAAAAACTGCATGGTATTGGTACAGTAACAGACATGTAGATCAATGGAACAGAATTGAAGACCCAGAAATGAATCCACACTCCTATGGTCACTTGATCTTTGACAAAGGAGCTAAAACCATCCAGTGGAAAAAAGATAGCCTTTTCAACAAATGGTGCTGGCTCAGCTGGAGGTCAACATGCAGAAGAATGCAAATTGACCCATCCTTATCTCCTTGCACTAAGCTCAATTCTAAGTGGATCAAAGATCTCCACATAAAACCAGACACACTGAAACTAATAGAAGGGAAACTAGGGAAGAACCTTGAACATATGGGCACAGGGGAGAATTTCCTGAACAGAACTCCAATAGCTTATGCTCTAAGATCAAGAATAGACAAATGGGACCTCATTAAATTACAAAGTTTTTGCAAGGCAAAAGACACCGTCAAAAAGACAAAGCGGCAACCAACTAACTGGGAAATGATCTTTACCAACCTTACATCCGACAGAGGGCTAATATCCAAGATATACAAAGAACTCAAGAAGTTAAACTCCAGAGAGGCAAGTAACCCTATTAAAAAATGGGGTACAGAGCTACACAAAGAGTTCTCACCTGAAGAATATCTAATGGCTGAGAAGCACCTAAAGAGATGTTCATCATCCTTAGTCATTAGGGAAATGCAAATCAAAACAACCCTGAGATTCCATCTCACACCAGTCAGGATGGCTAAGATCAAAAACACAGGAGACAGCAGTTGTTGGTGAGGATGTGGAGAAAGAGGAACACTCCTCCACTGCTGGTGGAATTGCAGGCTGGTACAACCACTCTGGAAAGCAGTCTGGTGGTTCCTCAGAAAACTGGGCATGACACTTCCGGAGGATCCGGCTATACCACTCCTGGGCATATACCCAGAGACTTTACCTGCATGCAATAAGGACACATGCTCCACTATATTCATAGCAGCCTTATTTATAATAGCCAGAAGCTGGAAAGAACCCAGATGTCCCTCAACGGAGGAATGGATTCAGAAGATGTGGTATATTTACACAATGGAATACTACCCTGCAATTAAAAACAATGAATTCACGAAATTCCTAGGCAAATGGTCAGAACTTGAAAATATCATCCTTAGTGAGGTAACCCAATCACAAAAGATCACACATGGTATGCAGTCACTGATAAGGGGATATTGACCCAGAATCTTGGAATACCCTAGACACAATCCGCATATCAATAGATTTCTAAAAAGATGGAAGGAGAGACCCCTGGTCCTGGAAAGACTGGATGTAGGGGAACGCCAGGACAGAGAAGTGAGAGGGGGTTGAATGGAGAAAAGGGGGAGGGAAGGGGGCTTATGGGACTTTCGGGGAGGGAGGAAACGGGAAAGGGGAAGTGATTTGGAATGTAAATTAAAAAAATAAAATAAATAAAAGAAGAGTAATTATCTAGTTAAACATTCATCAACTGTCTTAGCTCTACAGGTTCATTGAAAGCTTAAAAACCATAACTAAATTAGTGAAGTTTTGTATAGATAATCCCAGTCAATATTTTATTTTCTGTCCTAGCACCTATAATAAATCATTAGTTTCCTTTTTATGACCTTTGGTTAATTGCCTTGCAACCTCTTAGAATGTGCTCTGAGTAGGAGAAAGTCTGGTTGCCATTTAAGAACAATTAACTGGTGACACTTGGGAGACTGGCAGAGTTCTCATTGCAGTTTTGACTATCAGAAAAGGATCTAATAGCAGTTCTGTTATAAAAGAGCTTAATAATCACAGATATAATTTTAGGAATTCTTATAGGATCATCATTAAAACTTAAGTCATCTACTTGTCTACATAGCATCACTAAAGATAATACATCTTCATGGATCTGTGGAGATATGCTCCAAATAGGTGTGCTATTACTTATTGATTATTATATATGTTTAATAATAACAGGAAAAGCATAATAAGAGCAGGAATCTTTCCTAAAATGAGTCCTTCACAGTCTTGCTTAATGAGGGTTCACCTGTCACATATTATATAATAATCTGAAGCAGGCCATTTCAGGATGATCACCTGCTAGTATATTACCTCACCCCATTACGGCTCCTAACAATGTGTCTTAGGCATAAAACAGCTTTAGCTGCCAAACTAGGTATCAATCTAGGATGAATGAAGGACTGTCATCTGTTCTGTCCCTGACTGATATAAGAACAACACCATGAGCAATGTATTTCCTTGCCCATTTCCAGGGGATTAAGTATAGCTTGGTCTTAAGTGTATCTGTCTCTAGTCTTTCTTATTTCCCTTGTGAAAACACAGTAGTCACATTCTACCTACAGACTATGCCAAATTTCGTTCTGGGATTCTTGTATGGCTGCTGATCACATTTGGTTTCTTGTCTATTACCATACTTCAGTCTACACGATGCAATGCACGTGACTCCAGAAGGGCGTAGATCTTCCATGTAACAAGAAACAAATAAATCATTAAGGAAGTAATTTGAGCTTCTCTTGGTAGCCTAGACCTCAGGATATTGATCTATTTCTGTGTCTCACATGTGTCACTGACTTGATCATTCTTCCCTGTTTTTGCTTCTGCCTGTGCATCTCAACTTGCTGTTTTCATTCATTCCCATAGATAGTAGCCAGAATGGGGTCATTAGCATTATGGAAATCTGGAAGAGAGGTCAATGTATTGATAACTAGGGATTAAATGACAGTCCAGGGATGGCATAAAGTCCATTAAGTAGTTGTGGGAATGTTGATTGCCTTTGTTGAAAAAAATTCACTTTAGAACCTTAGGTGCCTCTGTCCAAGCTCTGCATTCAGGTGTATTTAGTTGACTAATTGTTTGTATCACTGTAATAAAAAGATTGCAGAGAAAGAATTTAAAGGATGAAAATAGTTTGACTTATGGTTTCAAGATTTCACCTATGGTCAGCTAGTTTGATACATTTGCAACTACAGTAAGAGAGAACATTATGACATAGAAGGTATGTTGTAAAGGAGATAGATAGATGATAGATAGGTAGATAGATGGATAGATGGATAGATAGATAGATAGATAGATAGATAGATAGATAGATAGATAGATAGATGATAGATTGATAGATAGAAGGGGTCGGGACAAGAGAAGACATAGTCCCCCATTAAAAACTGTACCTCTGGAAGTTCCTTATAATTTTGTCAAATTGTAAAAAATCAGTGAATTAATACATTGAGTAATCAAAATACTTACAATTCAACAAGCAATTCTTCAGTACATGATGTGATAGAGGATCATTTGTGTCCAAGCTATAATATTAGGTAATACATATATATGCTCTTGAACTCTTCTTGGACAATAAAGTCTTTTTAAATGCAGTTAAAATATTTATCTTGAATGTCGATTCTGTTATTAGTTCAGTGAAAATATTGAAATTGGTGGTAGAGCTGCTGATAATAACAACACTTATTAAATGTCCACTTCTTATCAAGCACTCTAAATACAAATTTGCATATTATTTCATCTTCCCAGTACACAGTGAGACTGGAGCTATATTTACAATATTTATGAATGAAAGTTCAATGACTTACATATAGAGATAAAGCAAATAAATGAAAGAACAGAATTTGATTCTCTATCCTATAAACCCTGTCCCCATAAAGACATTTTACGACACTAAATTCAAAGACTGGACAAGATGAAAGAGACAATATTCAATTAAATACATGTAATATATATAATAGAGTTCACAATTATAGCAGTGTATGATGCCTACTGTATATTAATGTTTCATTTTTTAATATTATATACTTTGTGTTCTGTATAATGTCACATATGTCAATATGTAATAAATAATAAATGTTGACTCTCACTTATTTAACACCATACTTAGCATGTAACTTATAATTTCAGATAATTTTGACACATTTTGTACCATTATGTAATAATTATGCTTGATGATAGATTGAACTCAATTGAATAGATTTTTGTTTTTCTGATATTTATAAGTCATGAAAGAGCTGGTATCTGAATTCTGGTTTCTTAGTAGTAAAAAGGAGGCTTTGACATTCTCCCTTATAGAATATGTCACTCATTAGTACACCATTAATGAAAATGACAGAGAACAAATCTCGTGTATCAAGTTGAGTACATTAAGTGAGAACATACCCTAAGACTGAACCTAGATTTAGAGAATGATGCATGTTATTTCTTTCTTGAATGCAAAGGTAGAAGGTCTTCACAATGCCCAGACTTCCCCTGTAGTAGTCAAAGAAAAGAAATCATGGTGAGCATTATCATAATGATGTAGCTATGAGTTTGGCATTTGCTGCTGTGTATATATATCAACTTTCTCAGATCCAGGACTTAGGAAATAGTACGGAAGGAAGTTTAAAAATGTTGTACCAGTTAGAAGACAGGGAACAGAGTTGTAGTTATAACATGATAGCTTCTGTATAGAGCCTTCTGTATAGTATTGTACATATGAATTCACAGCAACTCTCCTTAACTGCTCAAAATTGTGCCAGTTACAGCTTCAGCATGTGGGGCTGAAGAGATGGATCAACCATTTAAATACGGCTCATAACAAGAAATAAAATTCTAGCATGGTTAAAGAGGGGACACAGGACCCTACCTTCGATAGAGGAGCTATTGGCAGTTGATAACTGCTGAGGAAGGGACAGTCATTTCCTTTGATGATGTGACTGCTGGTAGGTTGCTCCTACAACGTTAGATAGCTTTATACCCACGTGCATCTGGACAGCAGTAGTTGAACTCAAGGGAAAAAAAGAAGTATATGAGGTTCTGAAGAGCTGATGGATGTCACTTGAGTGAGTTGCAGAGAAGGCAGATGATGGTGGAGGGGTGTGATCAACACAGGGTATATAAATCTATGAAGATTTCAAAGAATAAATGAAATATGTTATTTAAAAATAAAGATCTTGTAGGGTTTGGACTATACAGAGTTTGAAGGCAATGGTGATGAATTTGGATCTTCAAACTATAGAGATCGTCAAGGGGCAGGCTTGACTGTCTGTAAAAAGGCTTGGGCTTTATGTGGAGATCTTTGATCCACTTAGAATCTCCACATAAAACCAGACACACTGAAACTAATAGAAGGGAAACTAGGGAAGAACCTTGAACATATGGGCACAGGGGAGAATTTCCTGAACAGAACTCCAATAGCTTATACTCTAAGATCAAGAATAGACAAATGGGACCTCATTAAATTACAAAGTTTTTGCAAGGCAAAAGACACTGTCAAAAAGACAAAGCGGCAACCAACTAACTGGGAAATGATCTTTACCAACCTTACATCCGACAGAGGGCTAATATCCAAGATATACAAAGAACTCAAGAAGTTAAACTCCAGAGAGGCAAGTCACCCTATTAAAAAATGGGGTACAGAGCTAAACAAAGAGTTCTCACCTGAAGAATATCTAATGGCTGAGAAGCACCTAAAGAGATGTTCATCATCCTTAGTCATTAGGGAAATGCAAATCAAAACAACCCTGAGATTCCATCTCACACCAGTCAGGATGGCTAAGATCAAAAACACAGGAGACAGCAGTTGTTGGCGAGGATGTGGAGAAAGAGGAACACTCCTCCACTGCTGGTGGAATTGCAGGCTGGTACAACCACTCTGGAAAGCAGTCTGGCGGCTCCTCAGAAAACTGGGCATGACACTTCCGGAGGATCCGGCTATACCACTCCTGGGCATATACCCAGAGACTTTACCTGCATGCAATAAGGACACATGCTCCACTATATTCATAGCAGCCTTATTTATAATAGCCAGAAGCTGGAAAGAACCCAGATGTCCCTCAACGGAGGAATGGATTCAGAAGATGTGGTATATTTACACAATGGAATACTACTCTGCAATTAAAAACAATGAATTCACGAAATTCCTAGGCAAATGGTCAGAACTTGAAAATATCATCCTTAGTGAGGTAACCCAATCACAAAAGATCACACATGGTATGAAGTCACTGATAAGGGGATATTGACCCAGAATCTCAGAATACCCTAGACACAATCAGCATATCAATAGATTTCTAAAAAGATGGAAGGAGAGACCCCTGGTCCTGGAAAGACTGGATGTAGGGGAACGCCAGGACAGAGTAATGAGAGGGGGTTGAACGGAGAAAAGAGGGAGGGAAGGGGGCTTATGGGACTTTCGGGGAGGGAGGAAACGGGAAAGGGGAAGTGATTTGGAATGTAAATTAAAAAAATAAAATAAAATAAAATTTAAAAAAAAAAAAAAAAAAAAAAAAAAAAAAAAGGCTTGGGCATGATTGAGGTCATCACTGAGTCACTTTCAGCTAAGCACCGAGTACTTGATTAGAATGGAGGCCAGTCAGAGAGCTCTAGTGGTATTTCCCGGGAGTCTAAATCACAGGGTTTTGACATCTCTGATTTAAAGAGAAATTGAAATTGCTTCACTACTCATTCAGGCTGAAAGTACTTTTAGGCTTGACAAGGAGGGCCAATGGAAACATAAATCTGCCTTCCCAATAATGCTTCAACTTTGGGATTCTATCTGCTTTTATTCTGTCGAATGAGACAGCAGGAAGAATAACAATGCCTGACATGCACTCTCATTACATTCGTAGAGCATCTTTACGAAAGTGATCTCATTTGATCTTTGTAAAAACCTTGTAAGTGAAGCACTATTATCTTCATTCAGCCGCAAGCAAACAGGCACAGGAAGTGTAAGACAAGCAAAACTTTGTTCTCTCACCTCTCTTTTTTTCTCTGACCCTCTCAGCCAGGCAAAGTCTGAGAGCTCCATGGGTAAATGCAATGCTTCAGTTAGAGCCCAAATCAATAACCAAAGAGGTATAGGCCAACAAGCTATGCAGTGTGTCTGAAGTGTGCTGTGTTGAATTCTTCATATCATTCCCATACAAACCTATCATTAAGCATGGGGCTGCAGTTTTAATGGCATATACAGGTAGGAAAGAACACTTTAAAGCCTGGAGAGGTTAATAAACTTAGCAAAGTTATCCCAGCTTCAAAATAGGATGTTCAAATCTAAACTTCCATCTGTGAATTTCACCACCTTACATTGTAATGGTGCAGAATAAGAAGGCCTCACATATCAGACATCCACGGTTGGCCATGGATCTTAGGATCTTGGATCTAGCTTTATAACCCTGAGGTTCTCTGCTTCACATTCTCATCTTTGAAATAGAGATACAACTATCATCACCCCTAAAACTTTCTGTTCAGACAAACCATATTTACATGTTAAGTGATGGAATTGCACCAGAGATTTTATATATATATATATATATATACACACACACACATATATGTGGGGTGTGTGTGTTTGTGTGTATGGTTTGTATGTGTATGTGTGTAAGAGGGAGGGAGAGAAAGAGAGAGAGAGAGAGAGAGAGAGAGAGAGAGAGAGAGAGAGAGAGACTGACTCTTCATGGCTGTAACCAACTAGCTGACAGTCACTTAAAAGGTAGAAGTGTATGTTTTTGCTTCTGGTTTCAGATGTGTACATCCAAAGTCCTTGGCTCTGTTGATTCTAGGCCAATGATGAAGCAGGATATGGTGAAGATAGGAGCAAGTAACAAAGGTCCCTTACCTCATGGTAGATAGATGAACAGGAAGGAACCAGAGACCCACTCCAAGTGATCTACCTCCTCCAGCTGAGCCCTACCCCCTAAAATTTACAGAACCTCTCAAAACAGTACTGCCATCTAGGCTAGGATGTGACATTTCATAGTCAGTCAATCCAAAATAGTGCAGTTATACAGAGCCTTATGAGTCTTAAAATTAGTTCCTTTCTCCAGACTGGTACTTGATTTATTGATCCATAAACATACATTTTCTCTGGAAATAGACTATATTTCTCATTCTACATGTTCCTGAATTATCAGCATGGTCACTGTGGAGCTCTTCTGGATCATTTAGGTTTCTCCATAGCACATTGTATCAGCCCAACCTGAAAGCTAGCATTGTTACATGAAATTCCTTGCTTGTCTGTTATCCCCTTAGTTTCTGATTACTAGAGTTCCTCTACACATTGATATCCCTGTAGCCTGCTGCAGAAGGCTACCAACAGTCACTTTCCTTGCAAACCCTTAAAGCCATTAATTAATATAGATCACAGGACAAAGTTGAAAACCCTTGGTTTATTACTCTCTGTTGGAGTTTTCATTGTATATTTAATGTGCTTACTGAACATCAGGAACTATAGTCTTCTAGAAAGCAAGCACAACCAACAAAAATAATGGTGATTTCTCTCTCTGATTCAGGAATCAGAATTAAATCATGAATAGTTATGTAACTGGTTGTTGAAAAAGTTTCTTGAAGACAAGAAAGTATACTGAACAGATATAGTTGAAAGACTCTACTTTGTTTGGGAGTTCAAAGAAAGCCTCCTTAGTGATTAAAATATAAGTTCTCCATCATATTTATATCTTTAGATAATATGTGTGTACATATATCTCTGATATGCACATATATAGATTTATTCTTCAAAAAGAATGAAGAAAAGAGTGATCATCTTTAACACCCCAAAATTGTGGCACTTTTTTCATTATATACGTATATCATTATAATACCATGATTTTAAAAATTTTGGTAACTTTATGTTAGAGACATGGCTAAAGACATTGTATTAATCTTATTGTCTCTATTTGGTTAATAAGCATGTACCATGTGGCAGTCATTGCTTTAGACTTTGTAAAAGTAAATTCTTTTAGACACTGCCTGAGACTTTAAACCATTCAGGGCACAGTCCCTATTACAAATCTGAATTATGTGGAAGCCAATCTGTGCTAGGTTACAGAGGGTAATATAGTAACTGATCAGTTTAAAAGTCATTGTCTTCCCTGGGAGCTCTCGGAGGTCTGGTTGGTTGGTCCTTGGTCCTATGAAGACTCAATAGATGCCCCAATGTAGGGGCATTGAGGGCGGGAGGTGGGAGTGTGGTGGGTGGAGGAACACCCTCATAGAAGTAGGAGGAGGGAGGATGGGATAGAGGCTATCCGGGAGGGGGGAAACTGGGAAAGGGGATAACATTTGAGATATAAATAAAGAATATATCCAATAAAAAAAGTGGAAAAAAAAACCTCACCATCTTTATAGCTCATGATTCTATAGATCAGGCATCCTCTGTGAGGACTCACAATGATATAATCTCTGTCAATAAGCATCTGAGGTGCTGATGGGTCAGGTGAGAAAAATTCACTTCAAATTTGCTCAAAGATTGGTAAATAATTTCTTTCTAGCTGTAAGTTTGCAGTTATCGTAACTTCTTGATGCTGTTCTCAGACTTGTTCCAATCCTCTCGTTCTACTCAGCAGTAGGATTCCACTTTCGCCCTGGATCTCCCTCTTAACTGAAATATAGTTGACTTCTTTCCACCAAGAAAATTCTCTAGTTTTAAAAGTTTCATGGAACTCGATGGTACACACCCACTAATCTGTCTTATTATCAGTTGCTCAGGAGTTCATGGTTTTGTGTGTGTGTGTGTGTGTGTGTGTGTGTGTGTGTGTGTACATATGGAGACCAAAGAAGGGCATTGGGTGTTCTGGTCTATATCATATACTTCTTTTTGAGATTGAATTTCTTACCAGACCTGGAGCTAGGCTGTCAAACATTGTATTCTGTTAATACTTCTGCTTTGGCTCCCCACAGTGATGGCATTAGAAGTTTGTATAGCTGCACTTAGCCTTTTATGTTGGTGCTAAGATTTACACTCTAGCTCTCATGCTTATATAGCAAGTACCTACTAAGTCATCTCCCCAACATTGATGTCTGTTTAGTTTTAATGGCACCTGCAGGAAATTAAAACAAACTTGTTTCCTGTGTAAGTATAATGGACTGTAATCTTGGGTATACCGGGTCAAGGAGATCCAGTAGTATTTTTCCTACCATGTGCATCAAGATTGTCCAGGTTGAGTGGCACACCCATGCTGGAGTGTATCTACTTTTGCTATTCAGTGTTAGTCTAGAGCACAAACTGATAGAATAGCCAGACACTGTCTGGGACATCACTAACTGCTGAGGCAGAGGAGAGGGAGAGAAAGAGGGAGAGAGGGAGAGAAAGAGAAAGAGAGATCATGCAGGTGGGTTGACACCAGCTCTTAAAGTTTTGACCCGAAAGTACATATGTTCCTTTTGCTCATATCCCAACAAAGGAAAAAAATGTTACATGTCTTATACCACCATCAAGGGACTGAGGAGACACAGTTCTACCATCTCCTGGTCAGAAGAAGATTTAGATATATTGGCAGAGGTAGGGCAAATAAGCAATGCACTTCCCGTTTTAATTGTCAATATACGTTTTAGTATCCTACCATATAAAATACACTCATTCCATCTTCACTTCATGGTCTCATGCATTTGCATATCAAAGCAAATAGGCATCAAGCTGGATATAGAGACGAGAATTTTTAGAGCAAGGATTAAGCAGGGTACATTTCCTCAGAAGTCTCATGGCTCCACGGTATTGTCCTCAGTTGACAGACATGCTTCATTTGGTTAATTTGTTCAATTTAAGTGAAATAGCCAATGAGTAGTAAAGTCAGGATTTTAATCAACCCTTTCTGCTTACAACTCTCACTGAATTATTCCCAACAGAATGAAGAGGAAGTGATATGGGAACTGTCGATTGCCTTTAAAGTTCTTCAGCGCAAGTGAGGGTCAAGTATACAGGCAGAAAGCCATGCCACCTACATTTTGGTCAGAGCCAAGGTAGACCAGAGTGCTGAGACAGTGAAGGTGGGAGGTTAAAAAATGATCTAACAAGTTCTTGAAGATAAAGTGATTTTACATATTGACAAGAAAAGGGCCAGGAACTGGGGAAAGAAGTAGGCTAGAGGTTCTGTGTCTGCCAAGTTTTTGGCTTGGGGGCAGATTACAATGTGCTGGGGATATTTGCTTCTGCAAGGATGATGTTCTTTTACTCTTTCCTTTTCTTAGAGTTGCAAAAGGAAACTCATACAAAAGCCCAGGAGAAGGAAGGGGGGAAGGGAGAAGGAGCAAGAGGAGGAGACGGAGGGGAAGGAAGAGGAGAATGGATTCAGAAGATGTGGTATATTTACACAATGGAATACTACTCTGCAATTAAAAACAATGAATTCACGAAATTCCTAGGCAAATGGTCAGAACTTGAAAATATCATCCTTAGTGAGGTAACCCAATCACAAAAGATCACACATGGTATGAAGTCACTGATAAGGGGATATTGACCCAGAATCTCAGAATACCCTAGACACAATCAGCATATCAATAGATTTCTAAAAAGATGGAAGGAGAGACCCCTGGTCCTGGAAAGACTGGATGTAGGGGAACGCCAGGACAGAGTAATGAGAGGGGGTTGAACAGAGAAAAGAGGGAGGGAAGGGGGCTTATGGGACTTTCGGGGAGGGAGGAAACGGGAAAGGGGAAGTGATTTGGAATGTAAATTAAAAAAATAAAATAAAATTAAATTAAAAAAAAAAAAGAGAAACAACAATCAGAGACCCATTTGTTCAAGCATCCAAGAGACCCATAAAGGACCACACTAAAAGCTAAAAAAAAAAAAAAAAAAAAAAAAAAAAAAGAAAGAAAACAAACAAACAGTGAATGGCAACTGCCACTAGAGTCCTGACCCTTGTTGCTAGTGAAATTCTCCAAACTATAACCATGGAATTTGAATAATTAATTCTGAAAACATATTAATACATTTTATAGGTATATGATTAGTTTTATGTCTATGACTTATTGCCTACCAATAAACCAGAACTGGAATTCAAAAACAGAAAAAAAGAAAAGGACAAGGGGTGTTCACACATTCAACTGAAAATATCTTGAAATTATAAAATGTGAAATAACAGTTTGGGCATGCTTACAAATAATCCTCTCTCTCTCTCTCTCTCTCTCTCTCTCTCTCTCTCTCTCTCTCTCTCTCTCTCTGTGTGTGTGTGTGTGTGTGTGTGTGTGAGTATGTGCAAAATGGCATTCCTAATATGGAATTGTGAACACTCAACTTTTTCCCCTAGTCATGGTTTTCCTTCTCTTCAAACTGCTGGGGGCTTTATAAATTCTACAGAAAAGATGTTTGCTATTACCTTTCTTACTGCTTCCATTAACCACTGACCTTTCTTCTTGATTAATCTTCAGCTTTTGTGTGTAGTTTGGGGAAGAAAAGAAAAAAATGGTTTTCAAAGGCATTCAAAGGCAGGATTGGAATGTGGCAGTAATTGGTATTGGGAGGCAATGTGGACCACGAGAACAAACACTGCTGGTATCTACAGAGAGGTACATAGTATCTACTGAAGAATAGCATTAAGAAATAAGTAGTGGCTAAGCAGAAAAGAAATAGGATAGATTATCAAAGATTATTTCTGGGCAGAACAGGTTGATAAATGATAGTAGAAAGCTTATAGCTGCTTCCAAGAGAACTATCACTGGAAGAATCCAACAGACCCAGAATGCTCTCCCCTCACAAGGACACCCCCTGTTCTATTCATGTTCGTTGGTTTGTTCAAGGTGCAGCAATGAGAGATCCTAGCTACATCTAACTATGTCAATTCATCCATTTCTCAGAATAAAGAACTAAAGTTGCATCCACAGTCATTTCATTCTCTACTGAAATATACATGTATTAGATATTTATTTATTTTTTGGTTTTTTTTTGCTTTGTTTTTTTTATTATTTTATTTTTTTAATTTACATTCCAAATCACTTCCCCTTTCCTGTTTCCTCCCTCCCCGAAAGTCCCATAAGCCCCCCTCCCTCCCTCTTTTCTCCATTCAACCCCCTCTCACTTCTCTGTCCTGGCGTTCCCCTACATCCAGTCTTTCCAGGACCAGGGGTCTCTCCTTCCATCTTTTTAGAAATCTATTGATAGGCGGATTGTGTCTAGGGTATTCCGAGATTCTGGGTCAATATCCCCTTATCAGTGACTGCATACCATGTGTGTTCTTTTGTGATTGGGTTACCTCACTAAGGATGATATTTTCAAGATCTGACCATTTGCCTAGGAATTTCGTGAATTCATTGTTTTTAATTGCAGAGTAGTATTCCATTGTGTAGATATACCACATCTTCTGTATCCATTCCTCCGTTGAGGGACATCTGGGTTCTTTCCAGCTTCTGGCTATTATAAATAAGGCTGCTATGAACATATGTGTAAATATATTATAGATATTTATATATACACATACAAATACATGTACAAAGATCATAAACAGATATATATGTTATACATATATATCATGTATATATGTATATGCATATGCATATACTTTTACACATACATATACATGTGGATATAAATATACATATATTTCACTACCTATGAATCACACTTTCATTTATTACACTGAAATTAAAATAGATAGATAAATAGATAGATAGAAATAGAGATAGAGATAGAGATAGAGATAGATTAGAGGATGGTTGGAGCAGTGTGATATCTCAGTGGATAAAAGTGCTTGCCACTCAATCCTGAGAATCTAAAGTCAATTCCCAGAATCAACTTTGGATGCAGAGAACTGACTCACAAAAGTTGTCCTTTGATGTCTACCTGCTGACCTTCTCCCTTCTTGATGTTCATCGCATGGATGCACATAATAATAATAATAATGATGATGATAATAATAGTAATAGTAATAATAATAATAATAATAATAATAATTACTATTGTATGTTGTTAAATTGACACTTGCATCTCTGTCTCTATCTTTAGCTCTATGAAAACTGAGGCTCTGTATTCTTTTTTTTTTTATTTTCTAAGTTTTATTATTTATATTCTAAATCATTTCCCCTTTCCCGTTTCCTCCCTCCCCGAAAGTCCCATAAGCCCCCTTCCCTACCTCTTTTCCCCATTCAACCCCCTCTCGCTTCTCTGTCTTGGCATTCCCCTACATCCAGTCTTTCCAGGACCAGGGGTCTCTCCTTCCATCTTCTTGGAAATCTATTGATATGCGAATTGTGTTTAGGGTATTCCGAGATTCTGGGTTAATATCCCCTTATCAGTGACTGCATACCATGTGTGTTCTTTTGTGATTGGGTTACTTCACTAAGGATGATATTTTCAAGTTCTGACCATTTTCCCAGGAATTTCGTGAGTTCATTGTTTTTAATTGCAGAGTAGTATTCCATTGTATAAATATACCACATCTTCTGAATCCATTCCTCCTTTGAGGGTCGTCTAGGTTCTTTCCAGCTTCTGGCTATTATAAATAAGGCTGCTATGAACATAGTGGAGCATGTGTCCTTGTTGCATGCATGCCTCTGGGTATATGCTCAGGAGTGGTATAGCTGGATCTTCCGGGAGTGTCATGCCCAGTTTTCTGAGGACTGCCAGACTGCTTTCCAGAGTGGTTGTATCAGCTTCCAATTTCAACAGCAGTGGAAGAGTGTTCCTTTTTCTCCTCATCCTCTCCAACAACTGCTGTCTCCTGTGTTTTTGATCTTAGCCATTCTGACTGGTGTGAGATGGAATCTCAGGGTTGTTTTGATTTGCATTTCCCTAATGACTAAGGATGATGAACATCTCTTTAGGTGCTTCTCAGCCATTAGATATTCTTCAGGTGAGAACTCTTTGTTTAGCTCTGTACCCTATTTTTTAATAGGGTTACTTGCCTCTCTGGAGTTTAACTTCTTGAGTTCTTTGTATATATTGGATATTAATCCTCTGTCGGATGTAGGATTGGTAAAGATCATTTCCCAGTTAGTTGGTTGACGCTTTGTCTTTTTGACAGTGTCTTTTGCCTTACAGAAACTGTAATTTTATGAGGTCCCATTTCTCAATTCTTGATCTTGGAGCATAAGCTATTGGAGTTCTATTCAGGAAATTCTCCCCTGTGCCCATATGTTCAAAGTTCTTCCCGAGTTTCCTTTCTATTAGTTTCAGTGTGTCTGATTTTATGTGGAGGTCCTTGATCCACTTGGAATTGAGCATAGTGCAAGGAGTCAAGAATGGGTCAATTTGCATTCTTCTGCATGTTGACCTCCAGTTGAACCAGCACCATTTGTTGAAAAGGCTATCTTTTTTCCACTGAATGGTTTTAGCTCCTTTGTCAAAGATCAAGTGACCATAGGAGTGTGGATTCATTTCTGGGTCTTCAATTCTGTTCCATTGATCTACATGCCTGTCACTGTACCAATACCATGCAGTTTTTTTTCATGTCGTTAAAACTTTAATTTTTGCTGTTTTTATAGGTTAGAAAACTGTATAGTGGATATCATTATGACCTTTTTTTAATTTTTTTATTTTCTAAGTTTTTTTTATTTACATTCAAAATCATTTCCCCTTTCTCGTTTCCTCCCTCCCTGAAAGTCCCATAAGCCTCCTTCCCTCCCTCTTTTCCCCATTCAACCCCCTCTCACTTCTCTGTCCTGGCATTCCCCTACATCCAGTCTTTCCAGGACCAGGGTTCTCTCCTTCCATCTTCTTGGAATTCTATTGATATGCGAATTGTGTTTAGGGGATTCGGAGATTCTGGGTTAATATCCCCTTATCAGTGACTGCATACCATGTGTGTTCTTTTGTGATTGGGTTACCTCACTAAGGATAATATTTTCAAGTTCTGACATTTGCCTAGGAATTTCATGAATTCATTGTTTTTAATTGCAGAGTAGTATTCCATTGTGTAAATATACCACATCTGAATCCATTCATCCGTTGAGGGACATCTTACACTATTTCTCTGTAGTACAGCTTGAGGTCCGGGATATTGATTCCCCCAGAAGTTCTTTAACTCTTGAGAATAGTTTTAGCTATTCTGGGTTTTCTGTTATTCCAGATGAAGTTTTGAATTGCTCTTTCTAAATCTATGAAGAATTGAGTTGGGATTTTGATGGGGATGGATTGAATCTACATATTGCTTTTGGCAAGATGGTCATTTTTACTATATTAATCCTGCCAATCCATGAGCATGGCAGATTTTTCCATCTTCTGAGGTCTTCTTCAATTTCTTTCTTCAGAGACTTGAAGTTCTTGTCATCCAGAACTTTCACTTGTTTGGTTAGAGTCCCACCAAGATACTTTATATCGTTTGTGGCTATTGTGAAGGGTATCATTTCTCTTACTTCTTTCTCAGCCTGCTTATCCTTTGAGTATAGGAAGGCTACTGACTTGCTTGAGTTAATTTTATATCCAGCCACTTTGCTGAAGTTGTTTATCAGCTGTAGGAGTTCTCTGGTGGAGTTCTTTGGGTCGCTTAAATATACTATCATATCGTCTGCAAATAGTGATAGTTTGACTTCTTCCTTTCCAATTTGTATCCCTTTGACCTCCTTTTGTTGTCTAATTGCTCTAGGTAGAACTTCAAGTACTATATTGAAACGTTATGGAGAGAGAGGGCAGCCTTGTCTAGTCCCTGATTTTACTGAGATTGCTTCAAGTTTCTCTCCATTTAGATTGATGTTGGTTACTGGTTTGCTGTAAATTGCTTTTATTATGTTTAGATATGGGCCTCGAATTCATGATCTTTCCAAGACCTTTAACATGAAAGGATGCTGAATTTTGTCAAATGCTTTCTCAGCATCTAATGAAATGACCATGTGGTTTTTTTTTAAGATTGTTTATGCAGTGGATTACATTGATGGACTTCCTTATATTGAATCATCCCTGCATCCCTGGGATGAAGCCTACTTGATCGTGGTGAATTATCATTTTGTTGTGTTCTTGGATTTGGTTGGCAAGAATTTTATTGAGTATTTTTGCATCGATATTCATCAGAGAGATTGGCCTGAGATTCTCTTTCTTTGTTGGATCTTTGTGTGCTTTTGGTATTAGCGTAATTGTGGCTTCATAGAATGAGTTGGGTAGTATTCCTTCCGTTTCTCTTTTGTGGAATAGTTTGAAGAGTATTGATGTTAGGTCTTCTTTGAAGGTCTGATTGAATTCTGCACTAAAACCATCCGGACCTGTGCTTTTTTTGGTTGGAAGACTTCCAATGATGACTTCTATTACTTCAGGGGTTATAGGACAGTTTAGATGGTCTATTTGATCCTGATTTAATTTTGGTATTTGGTATCTGTCTAGAAAAGTGTCCATTTCCTCCAGATTTTCTAGCTGTGTTGAATACAGGTTTTTGTAGTAGAATCTGATGATTTTTTGAATTTCTTCAGTTTCTGTTATCTCTCCCTTTTTGTTTCTGATTTTGTTAATTTGGATACTGTCATTGTGCCCTCTGGCTAGTCTGGCTAAGGGCTTATCTATCTTGCTGATTTTCTCAAAGAACCAACTCCTAGTTTGTTGATTCTTTATATGGTTTTATTTGTTTCTACTTGATAGATTTCAGCCCTGAGTTTGATGATTTCCTGCCTTCTACTCCTCCTTGGTGTATTTGCTTCTTTTTGTTCCAGGGCTTTCAGGTGTGCCATTAAGCTGCTAGTGTATGCTGTCTCCCGTCTCTTTTTGGTGGCATTCAAGGCTATGAATTTTCCTCTTTGCACTGCTTTCATTGTGTCCCATAAATTAGGGTATGTTGTGCCTTCATTTTCATTAAATTTTAAAAAGTCTTTGATTTCTTTATTTATTTCCTCCTTAACAAAATTATCATTGAATAGAGCATTGTTCAGCCTCCATGTGTATGTGGGTTTTCTGTTGTTTTTGTTGCCAATGAAGACCACCCTTTTTCCATAGTGATCTGATAGGAGGCATGGGATTAGTTCTATCTTTTAATATCTGTTGAGGTCTGATTTATGACCAATTATATGGTCGATTTTGGAGAAGGTACCTTGAGGTGCTAAGAAGGTGTATTCTTTTGCTCTAGGATGAAATGTTCTATATACATCTGTTAGTTCCATTTGGTCCAAGGCTTCAATTAGATTCACTGTGTCCCTGTTTAGTTTCTGCTTTCCTGAATGATCCATTTCAGAGAGCGGGGTGTTGAAGTCACCCACTATTATTGTGTGAGGTGTGATGTGTTCTTTGAGCTTTAGTAAAGTTTCTTTTATGAATGAGGGTGCCCTTGCATTTGGAGCATAGATATTCAGAATTGAGAGTTCTTCTTGGTGGATTTTTCCCTTGATCAGTATGTAGTGTCTTTCTGTGTCTTTTTTGATGACTTTAGGTTGAAAGTCAATTTTATCTGATATTAGGATGGCTACTCCGTCTCCTTTCCTGGGACCATTTGCTTGTAAAATTATTTTCCAGCCTTTTACTCTGAGGTAGTGTTTGTCTTTGACACTGAGGTGCGTTTCCTGCATGCAGCAAAATGCTGGGTCCTGTTTACGTATCCGGTCTGTCAGTCTGTGTCTTTTTATTGGAGGAATTGAGACCATTGATATTAAGAGAGATTAAGTAGTAGTGATTACTGCCACCTGCTATTCTTGACGCTATCTTTATGTTTGAGTGGTTTTCTACTTTTGGGTTTGATGCAAGAAGGTTACTATCTCGTTTTTTCCAGGGTGTTGTTTCTCTCCCTGTATTGGCGGTTTCCACCTATTATCCTTTGCAGGGCTGGATTTGTGGAAAGATATTGTGAAAATTTGGTTTTATCATGGAATATCTTGGTCTCTCCGTCTATAGTGATTGAGAGTTTTGCTGGGTATAGTAGTCTAGGCTGGCATTTGTGTTTCCTTGGTGTCTGCATGAGATCTGCCCAGGTTCTTCTGACTTTCATAGTCTCTGGTGAGAAGTCTGATGTGATTCGGATAGGTCTTCCTTTATATGTTACTTGGCCTTTTTCTCTTAGTGCTTTTAATATTCTTTCTTTGTTTAGTACATTTGGTGTTTTGATTATTATGTGACAGGAGGTATTTCTGTTTTGGTCCAGTCTGTTTGGAGTTCTGTAGGCTTCTTGTATGTTCATTGGCATCTCTCTCTTAGGTTAGGGAAGTTTTCCTTCATAATTTTGTTGAAGATATTTACTGGCCCTTTAAGTCGCAAATCTTCACTCTCATCTATACCTATAATCCTTAGGTTTAGTCTTCTCTTTGTGTCCTGGATTTCCTGGATGTTTTGGGTTACACGTTTTTTGCATTTTGCATTTTCTTTGACTGTTGAGTCGATGCTTTCTATGGTATCTTCAGCACCTGAGATTCTTTCTTTCATCTCTTGTATTCTATTGTTGATGTTTGCATCTACGACTCCTGATTTCTTCCCAAGGTTTTCTATCTCCAACGTTGTCTCCCTTTGTGATTTCTTAGTTGTTTCTACTTCCTCTTTTAGATCTTGGATGGATTTGCTGAGATCCTTCACTTGTTTGTTTGTATTTTCCTGTATTTCTTTAAGGTATTTTTGCGTTTCTTCTTTCAGGATTTCTGCCTGTTGACCCAAGTTCTCCTGTATTTCTCTAAGCGATTTTTGTGTTTCCTCCTCATGAGCTTCCATTTGTTGATCCATCGTCTCCTGCATTTCTTTAAGCAGTTCTCGTGTTTCCTTTGTAAGGGCATCTACCCGTTGATTCATTTCTTTAAGCGAATTTTGTGTTGCCTACTTATGGGCCTCCATCTGTTGACCCATGTTCTTCTGCATTTCTCTAAGCGATTTTTGTGTTTCTTTTGTAAGGGTTTCTAACCGATGATTCATGATCTCCTGTAATTCTTTATTAGATTTATTTGTGTCCTTCTTGTGATCCTCTAATAGCATCATGAGAAGTGATTTTAAATCCAGATCTTGTCTTTCGGGTGTGATGGAGTATCCAGAACTTGCTTCTGTTGGAGAGTTGGGTTCTGATGGTGCCATATTACTTTGATTTCTGTTAGTAACGTTCGTACGTTTGCCTTTTGCCATCTGGTTACCTCTGGTGTTAGTTGGTCCTGCTGTCACTGGCTGTTGGTTGGGCCCCCCTGTGAGCCTGCAAGGCTATTTCTGACACCCTTGGATTACTGGGATTCCCCTGGCACTGATTTCTGGGGCCTGCCCTGCTCCTGAGTGACTTTGGATCCCTGATGTGCCTTGCCCCAAGTGATGTTATATTGGGGAATCCCTGCACATCCAAAGGCTCAGCATAGTGGATTCCTGGAGCAGAAGTCACCAAGGGGAGGCTGGTAGACTCCTGCCCTCTGCTGGTGTGATCTCTCCCAGAGTGTGGGGTCCCTCTGCAGGGCAGAATTCCCACAGCAGAGCTGGTGTGTAGGTCACTGCAGACCTGCCCCGCTCTCCGGAGCAGGGAGCACACAGGCTGCCTGAGACCCAAGCGATATTATGCTTGATTGTCCCTGTGTCTGTAGGTCCCAGTTTCCTTCTTGCTGGAGCAAAGATGGCGGAGTACACTCTGCACTCTCTCAGCGCAGATCATTCTGCAAGGCAGATGGCCTGCAGCAGAGCTGGCGCCCAGAGGACCGCAGGACTGCCCCGCTCTTGGGCGCAGATGGAAGTCCAACAGGCTGTGTCCCAAGGGATGTTATATTGAGTGGACCCTGGGTACCTGTATCATCAGTGCAGTGATCCCCAATCCCAGGAACAGAGGAGGCTCTGTATTCTTATTTGTTTTTGACAGTAAGAACAAGACTTGGCTATTAGCAAGTTCTCAATAAACATTTCTTTGGTAAATAATTGGGTTTCACACAGTGAGATTTGCAGCTCAGCTCAGTCTCAAATGAAAGTGGTTAGATAAGATTTTGTCTATGCTGACAATCATTCTCTGGTTTCTTTTCCCTTTCCTAGTTAGTCTACATACTCATTCCCACCCTTCCTGCTTACAAAGGAAAGACAAAAACCAACATGAGGGCAAGGAGGCTTATACTCTAGAAGTGAATGGTCTCTATCATGTCATCCATCCTGAGAAGGAAAGCAAGACAGTAAAATGTGTTAATCATGTTTTCTCAGGAACTGTGCAGGGCATTTTCAACACATTTTTCCAACTAACGCCACAGTGATTCACAGTTTAGATATTTTTATTCCTGTTTGAAAGTTGAAGATGTCAAAGTGTAGATAAATGCAATATTTAGCCCGGAGATGAACAGCCAGCCATAAGAAAAGAGTTGGGACAGAGCTCATCCACAGAGGACTAAAATGTTGCTGATTTCCTCTACCCAAGTGCCCTGTAAGCCATTGAGAAAGTCTGTGCAGACTTCTTGTAATCCCTTACACACACACACACACACACACACACACACACACACACACACACACACACGCACACACACTTTACAAAAGAGAAACAGAGATCCAGGAAAAGAGAATATTTTATCAAATTGATTTTTAATATACTGTTACACTTTCACATCTCTTACATTGGTGATAAATTTGCTGTGATTTTAATATGCAGACCAAGCAATCATGAGGATGCAGGAAACATACAGATATGAGCAACCTTTATGGCTGCTTTGGTTAGGTATGCTTTTTTATTTTTGAATGCAGAACTTTGCCATCATGTTCAAACTTTCACCTTGCCATTTACTAATGGTTGATGGAACCAGTAGCTCCATTGCACATGATAGCTCTCCTAAGGTTGTAAAGATTAAGTGAGATGAACATGTCTAGGGTTTAATGTGCATATTATCTTCCTGTGATATTTTCTAATTGAACTTGCCAAGTACAGAAGTCAATGTGCTAGAGAATGATCCTTGCTTTTCGTCCCTGACATTGTATCATGAATGCATAACACACACAGCCTTTTAAATTTCTATGCCCCAAGCTAAGACTCTGAGCTGTCTGAGCTTTATAATTCTCAAATTCTTCGTATTTCTAAAATGACAGCCTTTTCAAAATAATGGTTTGGGAAAAAGACACTTCTCTTCTCTAATACACCACCTGCTGTTCTAACCTTTTTTTTCCACATACTGGACCTAGAATTTAAGAAATGTTGAAAGGGAGAAAATTATTTTTTTATTAATAATAGAAATGCTTTGAGGCCACTCACATGGTTGAGTCTTTAACTTCAAGAATGCCAAGCTTAAATGCCAGCTTGTCTGGTAAAATAGATTATCTTCAAAGGGAGAAATATAATGCGGAGAGAAAGTCCATAGGTTTGGGAGTCAGCAATACTGGTTTCAAATCCTAAAACCACAGTCATAAGCATGGCTTTGAAAAAGACTAGACTATTCTTTGAAACTTGGATTTTTTTTTAACTCAGAAAGAGGGATTCCAATATATATATTCTTCAAAATTCTCAGAAACCATAAATGTGGTATAAATATTTGAAGTCTCATGTTTAAAATATTAAAAAAATAATAACTCTGCCCTTTATTCTTTTGAGTGACAACCCCTTTTATTGAACCAACTCCATCATTTAGTACCTAGGTGACTATATTATTTAACTCTTGGAATCTGAGTCTCAGGTCTATAAAATAAAGGTAATATCTACATTACAGGTTGGCCATACAAGTATAACTAAGTTATTAATGATGTCTGATGTGGGTAGTAATTCTACAGATTTTCTCTCCCCTTTTACTTTCTATTTTTGCTCTTTCCTCGTCACTCAGGAATAACTTCTGGCATGCCAGACAGCGTCCTTCTGTACGACATCTGTGGGTTCCTCCTGTGTTCCAGTTTTGAGAGTCAGTGACCCCAAGCCTGTCTTTACCTCTTCACTGTAATAAGCAAAGGCCATGGATCCACCACCACCACCAATAATGACAATAAAAGTGTGGGCAGTTCACGTATTATCTCCATGCCATGCTTCATTTTTCTCAGGTCTCAGAACAGGTGTGCACTGTTGCCAATACATTATATGAAGTTTAGTCTGGCTGCACTGTGTCAAGCATGTCTCTCTTCCTGTGAGTGCCCAAGTCACCGGTGGACAAGCATGTCGGCTTTCCTTGCTCCTAATGGGCTTCACCAACTTTAATATTCTGTATAACTATAGTCCGATTCCAACAAAGCAGATTTTCTTAACACTGTTTTAGCTGCATTGTTATTTTCATAATTTAACCAAGTCGTGCACTGACATGTCAGCGATCTGCAACATACTCATGGTTTTAGCACACCTAGGGGTAGATGAGAGATAGACGCTGCTAGTAAAAATTGTTGTCAGAGAGACTAGAGACATCAGGGGATGGGGAGGTCTGGTGGGAGGGTTGAGGGCTGGAGACAATCTCTTGGACACAGGGGGTAGTAGAAATGGGACAAGGAACTGTGGGAGGGTGGACTGGCTGGGGAGTAATGGGTGGGCTGTAAAAAAATAAAAGTTAAACAAACAAACAAACAAAGCAAACAAAAACTCCACTGCAGGTATATTGGCTCCTATTTAGATTTATGCCTTTTAAAGTAGCATCAAATTAAGACAGACTTGACTTTAAATAACCAATCCTCTATTTACTGTGTGATTTTGTGGCAAGTTAATTGACATGTCTGAAAAAAGTGCAACATGTTGCTTTTAATGTGTGTTTGATATATGCTTTTAAAACAATTTAAGAATTTAGGAAGTCTAGTTTTGAATGTTCTATGTAGCACCTTCATACTGTAATGAGCTACTTGAGATGGGCTACTTGGGAATATATGTTTAGTTAGAGCAAAGTCAGCCTCTAGTGATGACCTCATGTTGGCTGGGGATGTGGAAGGCAACATTGTAGTAGATGCACATTTCAGGTGAAGCTTTCTTACCAGCTCCCTCTTATGACACCCATACTAGACTGCTGGGAAGATTTCTTACTAGGCTCCACCTCTATCTTCCATTTCTATACTGAAGATCAAACTTCCAGAATATGGACCCTGGGGAAAATTACGTCCAAACTATAGTACTAGGGTTATCTACATATACACATGAGAACATACACATTAACATACACACATATATATATTTACACTCACATGTTCACATACACTTACAAAGATATGCACATACATTTGTCTCTTTTGCTATCTACTATACATTTCTCATTTCTTACATTTCTTTGCTCACACCACTACATTTTCTAGTTACTGCATGAGATATTTAGCTTTTCTAGTCCTCATATGGGGAATATTGATTGATAGTTTTAAACATAGACAGTAGTAAAGATTAAGTACCTACTGCATCCAAAGCACCAACCTAATGCTAGAAGCATAAAAGATACTAATTTGTCCCCTTTCTCATTCTCTCAGCCCAGTCTAACATGGAAAACAAACTAGCAGGGATATTCCAGTGGTTTTTGGAGAGCTCCCAAAGCTTCAAGTAAAATTCTCTTCCAAACTCAAAGTCAACTACTTTCCTTATAGACTCACATGTTGCATATGATGATTATGTTAATATCTAATACTATCATTCAAATTAGCTGTTAGGAAAATGCCTATGTCTGTTGGGCACATTTTAAAGGCAGGTAGTCACAGGAGAGAAACTAAAGTTTCTCTCTAAATTTATAGAGAAAACTATAAACTAATATTGTAATTAAATATGATTGTGAAGTTTTATAATAACAAATTGTTTTTATCATCTCAGAACTGATGGTACAAATCTGGCTAAAATATCTAGGCTAAAACAAAATACTTATGCCTAAGTAGACATAAGACATATCAAACTTTTTATTGGCCTTTGTTTAAAACTAAATAAGATTGCTAGGTGGTAGTAGTGGATGCCTTTGGTCTCAACACTAGGTAGGCAGAGATAGGTAGATCTCTGAGTTTGAGGCTACCATGGTATACAGAGTGAGTTCTAAGGACAGCCAGAGCTATACAAAGAAACTCTGACTCAAAAAAATATAACTTTTAGATTACATAGATAAATTTTGTTTTTTGCCGGGCAGTGGTGGTGCACGCCTTTAATCCCAGCACTTGGGAGGCAGAAGCAGGCGGATTTCTGAGTTCGAGGCCAGCCTGGTCTACAAAGTGAGTTCCAGGACAGCCAGGCTACACAGAGAAACCCTGTCTCGAAAAACCAAAAAAAAAAAAAATTTGTTTTTCAACACTAACATAATTATAAAAGAAACATTTTTAAACTTCATCAATTACGTAGAATTATTATGTTGTTATTGACAACTGATACTTTTTGTCTTCCAATCTGGAGTAATGGTTAGATGTCAAGATATCTGTTCATTATTAAATTATTACTGAGGAACTTCCATTGGCCAGTGGATGAATTTAGCTACTAGATCTTTTATTTCAGTTAGAGGAGGCCAGGTTTTTAATATTTAATGATTTCTATGTTGAAAATACTTCTACCATGTCCAAACCCAAGCTAATTGTTCGTAACTACTGACTTGTAAAATCCCTCAGCAGGTTCCTGCACAGCGAAGCTTTACAGGAAGTGCTCTGATAAGATATAGGGTTATAGGGTTATAAATATCTAGTAAACATTTAATTCATTTAAAATTTCAAAACCTTCATAGAGCAGTGAGTTCAAATAGCACTGAACGTGGAATAGAAACACTTGATTGCTCATATTTTTCCTTAAATAATGTTAAGATGAACAGAAAGGGCAGCCTCATGTTGAGGTATCATGAGGGTAGCTTTCCTATATTATTTGTAGGTATACTGGCTGTTGTTTTTGTGTCAACTTGTCACAAGATGGAGTTATCACAGAGAAAGGAGCCTCCCTTGAGGAAATGCGTCCATGAGATTCAGGTGTAAGACATTTTCTCAATTAGTGATCAAGGGTGGGAGGGACCATTGTGGGTGGTGCCATCCCTGGGCTGGTGGTCATGGGTTCTAATAGAAAGAAAGCAATCCAGTAAGCAGCTGAAGCCTTTGCTTCAGGTCCTGCCTCCAAGTTCCTGTCCTGTGTGAGTTCCTGTCCTGACTTCCTTTGGTGATGAACAACAATTTGGAAGTGTAAGTTGAATAAACCCTTTCCTCCCCAACCTGCTTCTTGGTCATGATGTTTCACGTAGGAATACAAACCCTGACTAAGACACTAGGAGACACAATCTCTCAGAAGGCTTCTTGCTCAGCTTACTCTTACAATCTTTCCATCCTTTATTCCCCAGAGTTCCTTGAGTCTTAGGTACAAGAGTTGTTGTCTTAGCTGTATCCCCTGTGGCTAGGCTCTACACTGTTTACTTAGGTCTGTATTACGACAATTCTTCTCTAATTGTCTCCATTTGATGTAAAGGGAAATCTCTTGTTGGGGGTTAGAGCTGCATTTCTCTGTGGATATTAGGTTAACTTGCAGCATGTAGTTAGGAATTATGCTGGTCTAGTAACTTGATGGTGGCAGGTATCTGCAGAGATCCACGACCTTACCATCACCCAGTAGTTGACTAAGTTTCTAGCACCAGGCATGATTTTCTTCTGACATCTATAGACATGCTAACATGGAAGGGGATAATTTCATGAAACCCCAATCCTAGAAAAAGAAATGACTACTGAGAGGAGAGTTAGTCTTTTCTAAAGATGTACCCCCTATGTGGCTAATACATAATCAGCCCTGAAATCAGATACCCACAAGCCACACTAAATTAACTTGGCAGGCTGTATTCATATGTTTCTATATTTATATATAGCAAAAAATAATGTCAATTTGAGAGGGAGTGGGGAGGTGGTACTTCCAGGACCAAGAAAGTGATGTGGACATATTTTAATTTTTACAAATTTAACTTAAAATGAGTAATGGGAAAATGTTTGTAAATGTTAAGATTTTCAGATATTACAAGAATAATGAAAAGATTCAATGAGAATTTATCGTCTGAAACTGTATCTCAAATATAATGTAATGTTTGAATAGTACCACCAACTCTATCATAAGATGTTTGATGTTGGGACACCTAACTGTCTGAGTGCTGTCCATCAAAATTTAAAGCCTGGCATCTATGGAATGCTGTTGCTTGCACATCATCAAACTGCACATCGTCAAATTTAAAATTTGTATGTTGAATGATTATGACTGGGGGACCATTTGTCTCAGTCTCCACAAGAACTTTTCTCAGAAAAGTCCCATGTGCAGAGTGACACAGCTGATTAAAGATGGTAATAACAACAGTGTAATTAATAACAATTAATAATGATTGGTACTTGCTGAACACATGGAAGCCATTTCTTTTCAATTACTGTCTTTAATCCTCAGACAATTCATCTAAGTGCCATTTGAAAGTTCTGTAAAATACAAAACAAAAAAACTCACAAAAATTGTTCTGCTTTGATTTTTCACCCTAGATTCACTGAATTTTTAAGAAAAAAGTACAACTTGATTTCAGTAGTATTTTAATTGAAACATGGTCTTATTATCCAGATCAATATAACATTGTATATGTGATACTCCTGCGTCAACTTCCCATGTTCTGGGATACACATGTGCATAGGAGAAAACAATTCTATTTTAATATGAATTGCCCCATTCTGTTAGGGCCTTGAATATCAAACCTTGACAACTCCTTGCCCTACAAATACTAGTAATGAGTTAGTCTAGTGTTTACTAAATATTAGGGTGCACACTGAATTAAAAGAAGAGTAATAATTCTGTCCTTAAAAGCACCCACCATGTCTAGCAGCACTTTCCTATGTTCTCTCATTTATTTCCCAGATAAAATCAGTGGGACAGATATAATTCTTCTTCATCCTTTTACTAATAATTCAGTGACTACTGGAAACCCTCAAAAAATCTTGTCCCAAATGAAAGAGACTGGAAATAAGAGAGGTGAGATTGAAAGTATTGTCTTGCTGACTCTATAGATAATCCCCAAAATACTCTCACTTTCTCTATAGTAATTTATGTCTAAATGACATTGACATAATATTTTAAGTTTGGTCTGTCTTGTTTCATCTAGTTTCTTAAGTCCTCTATGTGTTGGAAGATATGTGTGAGATGATAGCTTTCCAGATTGGCTCTTGAAGTTGAGGAGACAAGCTACTTAGTGGACATGCACAGGCCTTTCCATATCACAACATTGCTTCTTACTGTTCTGGAACATGAGGAATTAACCAAAGTTGAGTCTTTATAGTCTCTCTATTCACCACATCCTAGTTGAAGGCTTTATTTCCTCT
Organism: Tokudaia tokunoshimensis; assembly: GCA_036184795.1. Lineage (NCBI taxonomy): Eukaryota > Metazoa > Chordata > Mammalia > Rodentia > Muridae > Tokudaia > Tokudaia tokunoshimensis. Next base: position 10,352,365 of record BTHU01000018.1, on the reverse strand, counting down.
AGTGAGTAACAGCTTTGATCCTCTCTAGGCATATGATATAATTGTTAATTTTAGATTTATTCCTTGAAAATTTCATATATGTGTACAATGAATCTTTAAATTATCTACCCCTCAACTTCCCCAGAACCATCCATCATATATTTCTCTTAGCATTGTTGTCTTACTATTTTTTTTATTTTTGATTTTAGTGCAATTGACATTTAATGGTTGTTAGAGATGGGAGAGTCACTTTTCTTTGGGGGCATAGGTGCTGCTGGGCTTATTTAGAATCCTTGTGGATGACATCATATCGGTGCACACAATGGCAGCACTAACTGGACTAAGTGTCTTAAAAAATATGCAAGTGTGTATGTGCATCCCCTGGTGTATGGTTGTATTCGTGAGTGCAGGTTCACATTTACATTTGTTTGGAGGTCTTAATTTGAGATTAGGTGTCATCTCCAGTATCTTTCCATTTAATATATTAAGGCATGCTCTCTTACTGAGTGTGGATTTTATTTTATTAATTCTAGGCAATCTGGATAGGCAGGTTGCCCCCTGGAACCCCTACCTCTGTTTTCAGTGTGCTGAGATTACAAGTATTGGCTTACCTCAGTGGCCTTTACATAGGTTCTGAGGACCCAAAGTCTAGTACTCATGCTTACATGGCAAATGTGCTCTTCACTGAGCTTTACTTCCCAGCCCTGTGTGCCATGTTTTAAATCAGGTAGGAGCAACATATATAAAGCATCTGTGGAATTCTGCCAGTAACACTGCACCAATACTATCAATGCCCTCCTGTTCCCATTATATAGAAGACAGAATCAAAGTTCTCAGAGTTTTGAAATGTACTTGAGAATGCCTCAGAGTTACTGAGTTATGGAGCCAAGCAACTTGGTACCTGATTTGCAACCCACACACTAATCAGATCATAGAGAAGATTATGAATATTTATAAATGAGTGGTAAACTCTAGTTTTTAATAACTCAAGTAATGGTTATGGGTTTAGATTTCTACCTGCAAACCTGATCGAAAGAAAAATAGCTGTTCCACAGATGAATGTTATTCATATAGACAGATTAAAAACAAAGTCAAGAATCAGCCCTGGAATCCTGAGGCTTGTTACAGAGACTTGGAAACCAATATCTATTGACTGGAATATTGGCTCAATAACCAGGGCCTGTGTCATTTGGGGTCAATTACTTAAACAGACCACACTTACCTTTACTGATAAGTGAGATGGTGATACTCCCTTCCTGCATAAGAGGAAGAACTTAATAAATTAATGGAAACAAAGAGCCTGACATCGGGGCCTGCTAAATAGATCTGTGTTATTTTGTGCCCTGTTTTAATGTGCTCTCAAATATCAGTGGTAAAGAAGTGTTTAGGAGTAAATCCAAATTAGAGCAATGAGCCATGGGAAGGAATAGAGGGAAAATGAAAGTGGTTTTTGAAGAGTGGTCAAAGCCAAAGGTGAAAGACTTTTTCACTTAGGAAGTTAAAAGTGACTGTAAACCTATACTAATAGAAAAAGAAAATCATGCTGAGTTTCCTAGGAAATAAAGGTCACATGGTTTTAATTGGCCATTTATTTGTGGCTCTGATTTCTGGACCCTCACTATGTGGTCTGCCCTTTAAACCACAAGTCTGAGTTATGAAATATCATGATTCACTTAGGAAAACTGAGTGGTGACCTTTCATTGGGATAGTTTTAGAAAGCGGGCATTTGTCTCATTTTTGATATTGTTGTTGCTGTTGCTGCTATTATTGTTGTTGTTGTTGTTTGTACTTTGTCTGCCACGATATAAAGAAGCTTGGCCTAGAAGTGGCAATTCTCTTGTCTCAGGGTTTGGAGTGCTGGGATTCTTTGTGTCTCCCATCATGTCCAGTTCTTTCTTGCCCTTAAGCTCACCTTTAAAAATATAACAGACCTCACATTAGTCAAGGTAAGCTAAGGATCCTGAAAACATAGGAAAGTAAAATTTAGGGATATGGGCAAATGTATATTTGCTTCCTGTCCATATTCATAACTAATGCTGACTAATCAGGAATGACTCCACTTAGGAGTCACTTAAGGATCCAAGCTGATGGGAATCTACTACTTTAGCATTTGACTTGATCATTCATTATGACAGAGGATAGGAAAGCCTGGAGAATCACTTGAGATTTTTCACTGGCTCAATCTGGAAGAAACACACCTTCTGGCTCACATTTCATAGGAAATAGTTGTCTGGCCTCAACTGATTGTAAGAGCCTGGGAAGGAAGTCACATATATCTCTTTGTCTTAGTCTCTGTAACAAGCCTCAGGATTCCAGGGCTGATTCTTGACTTTGTTTTTAATCTATGTATATGGATAACATTGATCTGTGGAACAACTATTTTTCTTTCAATCTGGTTCACAGGTAGAAATCTAAACCCATAACCATTACTTGAGTTATTAAAAAGTAGAGTTTACTACTCATTTATAAATATTCATAATCTTCTCTATGATCTTCTTAGTGTGTGGGTTGCAAATCAGGTAACAATTTGCTTGGCTCCATAATTCACTTACTCTATCAGTCAATAGTTTGTCTATCAGTCAATAAGAATATTCAGACACTTAAATAATTATTACATTTTTTCCTACATAGTTACAGCATGAGATGACTCTTGCTGCAAATCACAGAGCCTTTCACAGTGCTCAGGACAGAGCCCACTGTGCTCTGGCACTGATTAAATGTGTCATCTCTCTGCTTCATCAGAAAAGTTTTAGATTTCCATCTGTGAACCTGATCGAATGGTGAGCACTGAGAAAGAAGACATAAAATTCAATAAAGTTCTTGTGAAATAGTGAAATTATGCCCACATCATACTCACTAGCAGGTCAAAGCCCTTTGGCCAACATATTAGCTCTTAAGGATGATATCAGAGATAATAAAAATATGGTTATATATTTAGAACAAGAGATGCTACTTTAAAGATTTCCATTGCATGGTACTAGTCAATGCATAGGCAGAATGTACTGGAAGAAAATTGAACAAAAGGGATCAGTATTGATAGCAAATATCCTTAATGGTAGACACAGTGTACTGCATGGTTTGCCCTTCATACATGAAGTATCCCAACTGACTCTATTATAAATATGCCTTTTTCCACAAAGTTTTGAAGTTCAGAGAAATAGGAGTAAGGCTAACCTGGTAGTTTTCCCATCAAGAATCCCGTATGAAAGACAGTCTCCACACTGGAGTCCAGATATCATTAACATGTCCAACATTATCTACTGGGGATAGAGGTCTCTACAATGAGAAATTCAGCCAAACATAGACCTTGTCAAGGGTAAGACAGATCTGGGTAGCCTTGGGCTAGGGTTTTCACTAGATAATCTTCAAAATGCATCCAGGCTTCAGTGGATAGTATTTACTTCAGTGTCCCATGTTTGATGAATTGAGTCCTGTACTCAGGATGTGAGGAGCAAAAAGCATTAGCCATAATGAGGCCAATCTCAGATGCTTGTCTGCTTCCAGTCTGTGGCTCACAGAACTTGAACCTCAGTAGAATCCAGAAAATGAATCCACAGAGCAATTAGATTGCTGAGTTTTTCCAAAGTGAAGCAGTGGGTGTCCACTCACTCTCTAGTTTTCTTGTTAGTCCATTCGAGTGGAAATATCTTGCTGGGTATAATTAAGGTCATTGAAAGAGCAAATAAACACTTGTTTGTTTCAAAGTCACTTGCTCAGTAGTCTCCTGAGATGTTTTCCAAGTTACATCCCTCTCCCTAAGCATGGAGGCTGAGCAAAGCAGTCAGCACACTGGAAGGGGATGCCAGGTGCTCATGGGGCCATACTTTGTCATCCTGGGCTCAATGTAGCATGTGGTGGCATTAAGGAATGGTAATCTTCAGAGATAAGCTAATGCCTGCCCTATGTGCTGCCCCAACCCACCAAATACAATGATTTTTTTTTTGTAGAAAATAAAACAGTACTGGAATGGTCAGTAGATTCCATCTTCACATTGGAGTCCAGATATCATTAACATGTCCAACATTATCTACTGGGGATAATCTTGCCAAGCATCTGGAGCTAGAATGCTTCCTAGATAAGTCTTAGTCTTCTCATTTGTCATGCATCAAAGCTTCTTAAAATGAGAGTTTATATGCCTTTCAATGCCCTGTGGCAGGATGATTCACAGCTGTCTTCTCCTTCACTAGAAAAAGAGTCAAAACATCATGGTGGACTGGCCTTAGCCTCAAGAATACAATGGCTACAATGGCATGTTTTCCACCTGTTACATATTAGTGGTGTTGCCTTGAACCAATCAAACTCATTATTAAATATGGTAATACTACTACCTACATGCTTGTGTTTTGGCAAAAACTGAGTGGTAAATTCAGTACCCTGAATTTAACACAGAAACAAATATCAGCACAGTATTTGTCCAGACACTTGGTGCAGTTAAGTGTTCCTCTTTTTTTTTCCTAAAAAAGGGAACCAGATGGCCCTTTCAACATCAACCACTGGTGGACATCATGGAGCAGGGACATTTCCTCAGGAAATTGGTCATGGCTCGAAGGGCACTCAGAGAAATGAATGAAATGGAAGAGCAATTCTTAACTTCATCGAAGTGAACCTCACTAAGATTTTCCTCTATCAAAATTATCCTCCTAACAGTCTTATAGAAAGGTTGTTTCAGCAGTGGTGGGTATAAATACAGCTCTTTTGCCAAGATTCTTTTATTTCTGAGGGATAAGTAAGGAAAGTCTGTGTTGTGAGAAAATATCAAATGTAAGCAACTTATCAGAGGAAAGGCTTACTTTGGGTTATGGCTGGAAGATACTGTCCATCATGGCCAGCAGGGCATGGCGGTCTGAGCTGCTTATAGTTGTGGGAGTCAGAGAGTGAGGGTGCTTTATAAATCTTACTGGATCAGGATATGGATGGAACTGGGCTATTCCCAAGAAGCAATAAGGTCCATTCCTTAGAAACCTACTTCTTTTTCTGAGGTCCTATCCATCAAAGGCTCCATAACTGCTCAAAACAGCACCTCCATCTGGAAGCCAAGTGTTCAAGTACAGTAATCTTGGGAAATGCTTCCTATTCAGGTCACAATCAAAGACTTTCTAAATGATGGAGATTTGAGCTGACTGTCCCTGTATGTAGCAAAATGAGAGTAAATCCAGAGTTGGAGTACATAAGCCATTCATTCTGCCTTATGTTGATGATGCAGTGGCTGATAAAAAATTTCCTCCAAACTTCTGAGAACAAACCATGAAGTATCATCTGAAAAGGCAGTGATTCCAGGAACAACCTACTCATTGTGCCTGGGAGCAATGGAAGAAAATGATGGGGTGTTTGTGTGGCAGCCAGGAGGAAAATGCCACTTAATCAAATGGGTGAGAAAATCTATGCAGACTTCTGACTTTGTTCATGTAAGGTTTGGAGAGTGGGAAATTTAGCTGTAGGGGCTGGAAATTAAGTTAAAATTACTGCTAATATTATTTTTTGTATCCTCATTATAGATTTCCTTTCTTTCATCCCTCCATAATCCTAGCACTGGCCAAGCTTCCGAGGGCTACTGAATGAATGGAGTATATGAAGAAGGCCAATAGCAAGATAGTCATGGACTTAGTAAAGTGTTTGTCATATCCTTATGAGGACCTGAGTCGGGATCCCCAGTCCTCACATAAATAGACAAATTTGGTGTTTCACATCTGCAATTAGAGCTCTTTGGAGTTAGCAACAGAAGAATCTAAGAGTATTTGTTGGCTAGACACCCTATACAAAGTTCTATCTACTTATGACATGCAGTAATATTAATTATCTTATAGAATAGAGTAACACTTCCATAAAGATATACAGAGAAAATAAGAAATCAGTGTGAACAATTGAATGTGCTTTATTTTAGATGTATTTTTATTATGTTTCTGTTCAGATTTGAGACCTGGAAATTGCACTACTACTGTTAGATAGTTGAATGCTTGCTTAAGTAAAGGGATGTTAGTATTATCTCCTGAGTCATACATATAAGCAATGTCTAACTTAGATATTCACCTCAATTTTGCCCTTCGTTCACTCTGATGCTTAGCCACAGTAACAACCTGTTACTTTCTCTGTTAGTTTTTCCTTCGTGTAAAGGGGAATGCTTAATCTGTGTTAAAAGGAGGCAGTAAAATTTCCTGCACAACTGATGGTAACTCTGTTCATGACAGATTCACCATCCTTGTCCTTTCATTATGAATTAATTAAAGCCCTTCGGTTTCCATGATAGGAATCCAAATGCAACCAACTTAAACAAAAGGACAATGGATTACACATATTCTTGGAATCACATGATACAGAAATAAATGTCTGGGTCTGGGGAAAAACCAGAATCAGATCTTTTCATAGTTCTACACTGCTTGATTTAATTAGCTTTGTTTTTCTTTCTGGATATTTGTCAACTTTTCTCTTTTTCCTTGTCATCAACTTACTATATCTGTGAATCTTATAATCTCATATACTGCAGGTGACCTGTTAAGTTGGTATTAGTACAAATTTGGAAAGTCCATTTGGCAATGGAGTCTAGAGAAACTTTTCAGATAAAGACCTACAGAAACTGCTCAGATAGGAAAAATATCTATACACATAAATATTCGTTCTTGATAGTGCAGTTTTGGAGGCAACACAACTCTCATAAATGCAGTGAATTCATTCAATGGAGTTGTATAAAGTCACTGAAAATTTTCTTGTTATAGAATCTATAGTGATGTGGTAAGTCATGCCATCATTACATCAAGGCCAAACAGACACAAAATTGTTTATGAAATATTAAAACATGAATCAATATACTTAGTCAAATCTTATTTTTCTATTGATGCTATGGTGCCATTCACCTCAAAATAACTCTATTATCTTCTTTCATGAAAACTTCTGACCCATTTTTTCAATTTTTTTTAAAACCTACATACATCTGTATAATACATTCTACTTATATTTTTCTCACTCACTTATAACCTTTCCATTTCAAAATCATTTCACTTCCTCTTTTTTAAAGGATGAAATTATAACTATTCCCTCAAAATGTTTAATCAATTCTGATAAATGATTTCTTTGTGAGTACTACATAAAATATTTTACATTTTCCAAAACAGCAAGATTTGTTGTAAGTTGCTAATATTTAAAATGTTTTCTCTTGATGGAACTTGATCTTTTGTTTCTATAAAAATGATTACAAAATGTATCACGTACTATAAACCAAGTTTACTTACTTAGTGAGTCACAAAAGAGTAATCCCTGTGATGAATCATCACAAGTCAAAGACAGCTAAAATATGAAAGAGACATATTTTCTAAAACATCAAATCTCACAGCCAAGTCACAGTTATTTAGGCAATATATTAAAAAGATTAATAAATAATCAGTTCATAGATTTAATAAATAAAACATACTAGAATTTGTACATTGCCATCTCAGGCATCTACAACATAAATTCATAGAAATATGTACATAGAAATAAAGAAGAATGGTTGTTTCACACCTTCTCTTTCTCGGAGCTTTGGAACTTCTCTGGCTTTCACACAGAGTACCATTTGTTATTTGACAGTGGAACAGTGACTTGTCCAGGGACAGTTTGTTAGTTACGGTCTTTTGTGTTTTCTTTTCTGCCATTACACATTGGACAGTTTGCAGTCAGGTTGAGGAATGATTTGTGTTTGAGTAGAGAAGCTCCCTGACAAATATTGTCCATAGGGAATTACTGTGGAAGGTCAAATAGAGATCAAAGAGATCAGTGAGAATTGTCAGATGAACTCCTGAAGGAGTGACAGGACAGGGGATGCTAGGAATTCTTCCCTGAATGATAGGTAGACCCAACTGTCGGGGTTCTACCATCCTTTCTGTTGCTTGTATGAAAACGTGCGTGTCATATTTTCAGCAACTATTCATTCATCACCATTCTTGACATCACCAGCAGGATTGATTCTTATTCCTTTTTAGTACCTCTTACTTGGATTCCCTTGAGACCCTATTCCTTCACAGTCCCCTGCCCTCTCCAATTATTTTATATTTTCTTTCCTTTGTCCTGTAAGAATTCTATCTATCTATCTATCTATCTATCTATCTATCTATCTATCTATCTATCTATCTATCTATCTATCTATCTATCTATCTATCCTGGCTGTTGTTAACTTGACACAAGATGGAGTTATCACAGAGAAAGGAGCTTCAGGTAAGGAAATGCCTCAATGAGATCCAGCTATAAGGTATTTTTCTCAATTAGTGATCAAGGGGGGAGAGCCCATTGTGGGTGGTGCCATCCCTGGGATGGTAGTCTTGGGTTCTATAAGAGAGCAGGATGAGCAAGCCATGGGATGCAAGCCATAAGTAAGATCCCTCCATGGACTCTGCATCAGCTCCTGCTTCTTGACCTGCTTGAGTTTCACTCCTGACTTCCTTTGGAGATCAACAGTAATGTGGAAAGTGTAAGTTGAATAAACCCTTTCCTCGTCATTTTGCTTCTTGGTCATGATATTTGTGCAGGAATAGAAACCCTGACTAACCTAAGACACTGTCTGTCTGTCTATCTATCTATCTATCTATCTATCTATCTATCTATCTATCTATCTATCTATCTATCTGTCTATCTGTCTATCTGTCTATCTGTCTATCTGTCTATCTGTCTATCTGTCTATCTGTCTATCTGTCTATCTGTCTATCTGTCTATCTGTCTATCTGTCTATCTGTCTATCTGTCTATCTGTCTGTCTGTCTGTCTGTCTATCTATCTATCTATCTATCTATCTATCTATCTATCTATCTATCTATATCTATCTATCCATCTATCATCTATCTATCTTATCCTAAAATAAAGTTCATCTAGTTTATCAGCTTCAAGTGTCATCGTCAGGTTGTATATTCCTTGACTGGCATACCCAGACCTTGCCTTTAGTTGAGCTCCAGGCTCAATAGTTTTTTTTATCTACTTGTTTTTATTTTATGTATATGAGTGTTTCCCCTGAATTTAATATGTGTACTACATATATTGCTGATATCTGCAGAAAATAGAAGAAATTATTTGCTTATCTGGAAGGGTTACGGACAGTAGTGAGCCACTGTTTGGGTGCTTGAAACTAAACCAAGATCCTACAGAAAAGCAGCCAATGATCTTAATGACTGAACTATCTCTAAAACCCCTAGGTTTGATGTTTAATTACCCATGTGCCCCTGTATTTATATACTTTCTCTGTATTCCAAACATTACTGAATTAACAAAATGCTGATCTTCACTTTTCTCTACTCCAATTTATATTACTCTCACTTGTCCAGTCTCAAAGATGACATCACTATTAATCTAGATGCCCATACTGAAGACTGGGTATTCTTCTTTCATCATACCAGTTTGATGTGACAGCTTTTGCCATGTGAATCCTATAATTTCCCCAGCTCTATATACATTGCTTTATTTTAACAGAATAAACATTTTATAAATTTTTAAAAATTATTTCATTTATTTAGATTTCAAATGTGTCTCCCTTCCCAGCCCATCCTCCACAAGCACCCCATCCATTTCCGCTCCCCTTCACTTCGAAGAGGGTACACCCCCATGCTCCCACACCCATATTACCCCTCTAGTATCCCCGTTCTCTGGGGTATAAAGTTCCCACAGGCCCAAGCACATCCTATCCCATTGAGACCAAACAAGGCAGTCCTCTGTTATTTATGTAGTAGGGGACCATGGAGCGGTCCATGTATGGTCTTTGGTTGGTGCTTTAGTCCCTGGGAACTCTGAGGAGTCCAGTTAGTTGATACTGTTCTTCCTATGGGGTTGCAATCCTTGTCAGCTCCTTCACCACTTCCTCTAACTCAATTTTAATTGGTTTATTTGGTTCTTTGAAGTCTAACTTTTTGAGTTTTTTATATATTTTGGACATTAGACTTCTATTGGATGTAGGGTTAGTGAAGATCTTTTCCTAATCTGTAGGTTGCTGTTCTGTTTTATTGATAGTATCCTTTGCCTTACAGAAGCTTTTCAGTTTCATGAGGTCCCACATGTCAATTGATCTTGGAGCCTGAGGCATTGATGATCTGTTCAGGAAGTTTTCCCTTGTGCCAATGCATTTGAGGCTGTTTCCCAATTTCTCTTCTATTAGATTTAGTGTATCTGGTTTCATACGGAGGTTCATGATCCACTTGGATTTGAGCTTTGTACAAGGAGATAAATATGGATCAATTTGCATCCTTCTACATTCAGACTGCCAGTTAGATGAGCACCATTTGTTGATGATGCTTTCTTTTATTCCACTTTATGGTTTTGGCTTCTTTGTCAAAGATCAAGTGTTAATAGGTGTGTGGGTTTATTTCTGGGTCTTCAGTTCTGTCTCTGTGCCAATGTAATGTAGCATTCATCACTGTTTCTCCATATTACTGCTTGAGGTCAAGGATGGTGATTTCCCCAGAAGTTCTTTTATTGTTTAGAATTGTTTTAGCTACCCTGTTTTTTTTTGTTGTTGTTGTTATTCCATATAAAGTTGAGCACTGCTCTATCTCTGTGAAGAACTGAGTTGAAATTTTCAAATGAATTACACAGAAGTTTTAGATTGCTTTTGGTAAGATGGCCATTTTTACTATGTTAATCCTAATTACTAATCCCATGTGAGCATGAGAGAACTTTTCATCTTCTGAGGTCTTCTTCAATTTCTTTCTTCAGGGACTTGAAGTTCTTGTCAAACAGATTTTTCGCTTGCTTGTTAAAAATTACACCAAGATATTTTATATTATTTGTGACTATTGTGAAGGGTGTTATTTCCCTATTTGCTTTCTCAGCACATTTATCTTTTTTATAGAAGAAGACTACTGGTTTGTTTAAGTTAATCTTACATCCAGACACTTGCTTAAGTTGTTCTTCAGTTGTAGGAATTCTCTGGTAAAATTTTTGAGGTCACTTGTGTATACTATCTCATATATCATCTGGAAATAGTGATACCTTGACTTTCCTTTTCAATTTGTATCCACTTGTCCTCCTTTTGTTGTCTAATTGCTATAGCTAGAACTTGGAGGACTATATTGAGTAAATAGGGAGAGTGTGGGCAGATTTGTCTCATCCCTGATTTTAATGGGATTGCTTCAAGTTTCTCTCCATTTAGTTTGATGCTGGTCACTGGTTTATTGTATATTGCTTTCACTATGTTTAGGTATGTGTCTTGAATTCCTGATTTCTCCAAGACTTTTAACATGAAGGGGTGTTGTATTTTGTCAACAGCTTTTTCAGCATCTAGTGAGAAGATTGTGTGATTATTTTTCTTTTTCTTTTTTCTTTTTTTACAATATCACTGGGTTTGCCTTTATTTTTATTGGATATTTCATTTATTTACATTTCAAATGTTATCCCCTTCCTGATCCCTACCCACCAGAAACCCCCTATCCCATCGCCTCTCCTCCTGATTCTATGATGGTATACCCCCACCCAACTACACACTTCCAACCCTGTGCCCTCACATTTAACTACACTGGGGCATCTAGACTTCACAGGCCCAAGTCCTCTTCTCCCATTGATGCCAGAAAAGGTCATCCTCTGCTACATATCCATTGGAGCCATGGTTTGGTCCCTCCATAGTTACTCCTTGTTTGGTAGTTTAGACCCTGAGAGTTCTGGTTGGTTGATATTATTGCTCTTCTTATGGGGTTGTAAATTCCTTCAGCTCCTTCGGTCCTTTCTCTAACTTCTCCATTGGAGACCCCGTGATCAGCTCAATGGTTGGCTGTAAGCATCCACCTTTGTATTTGTCAGGCTCTGGCAGAGCCTCTCAGGAGACAGCTATATCAGGTTCCTGTGAGCAAGCAATTCTTGACATCCTCAATATTGACCATGTTTGCTGACTATATATAGGATGGATCCCCATGTGGGGAAGTCTCTGAATGGCCTTTACTTCAGTCTCTGCTCCACACTAATTCTCCATATTTGCTTCCATGAGTATTTTGTTACACCTTCTAAGAAGGACCAAAGGACTGACACTTTGGACTCTGTTTTTGAGCTTCATGTGGTCTGTGAATTATATCTTGGGTATTCTGAGCCTTGGGGCTAATATCCACTTATCAGTGAGTGCATACCATGTGTGTTCTTTTGTCATTGGGTTACCTCATTTGGAATAATATTTTCCAGTTCCATCCATTTGCCATAGAATTTCATGACTTCATTGTTTTTAATAGCTGAGTAGTACTCCATTGTGTAAATGTCCTTCATTTTCTGTATCAATTCCTCTGTGGATGGACATCTGGGTTCTTTCCAGCTTTTGACTATTATAAAAGAGGCTGCTATGAACATAGTGGAGCATGTGTCCTTATTATATGTTGGAGCATATTTTGCGTTCATGCCCAGGAGTGATCTAGCTGGGTCTTTAGGTAGAACTATTTCTGAGGAATTGCCAGATTGATTTCCAAAGTGGTTATACCAGTTTGCCATCCCACCATCAATGGAGGAGTGTTTCTCTTTCTCCATATTCTTGCCAGCATCTGCTGTCACCTGAATTTTTGATCTTAACCATTCTGACTAGTGTGAGGTGTAATCTCAGGGTTGTTTTGATTTTCATTTCCCTGATGACTAAGGGTGCTGAACATTTCTTTAGGTGCTTCTCAACCATTTGGGTTTCTTTCCTTAGTTGAGAATTCTTTGTTTAGCTCTGTACGCCATTTTTAATAGAGTTATTTGAATGTCTGGAATCTAATTTCTTGAGATCCTTGCATGTATGGAAATTAACCCTCTATTGGATGTAGGATTGGTAAAGATCTTTTCCCAATCTGTTGGTTGCCATTTTATCCTATTGACAATGTCCTTTAACTTACAGAAACTGCAATTTTATGAGGTCCCTTTGTCAATTCTTGATCTCAGAGCATAAGCCATTGGTATCATGTTAAGGAAATTCCCCCCCCCCCCCGTACCCATGTGTTCAAGGCTCTTCCCCACTTTCTTTTCTATTAGTTTCTGTGTATCTGGTTTTATGTGGAGGTCCTTGATCCACTTGGACTTTGCTTTGTATAGGGAGATAAGAATGGATAGGTATGCATTCTTCTACAGGCTGGCCTCCAGTTAAATCAACGCCATTTATGGAAAATGCTGTCTTTTTTCCACTGGATGGTTTTGTCTTTGTGAAAGCTCAAGTGAGCATACATGTATGGGTTCATTTCGGGGTCTTCGATTTTACTCCATTGACCTTCTTGCCTGTCTCTGTACCAATACTATGCAGGTTTTATCACTCTTGCTCTGTAGTACAGCTTGGGTCAGGGATGGTAATTCCCCCAGAAGTTCTTTCTTTGTTGAGAATAGTTTTTACTATCCTGGGTTTTTGTTATTCCAAATGAATTTGCAAATTGTTCTTTCTTACTCTATGAAAAAGTGAGTTGGAATTTTGATGGAGATTGCTTTAGGCAAGGCAACCATTTCTACTAAATTAATGCTGCCAATCCATGAGCATGGGAGATCTTTCCATCTCCTGAGATCTTCTTCCACTTCTTTCTTCAGAGACTTAAAGTTCTTGTCATACAGATCTTTCACTTGCTTGGTTACAGTCCCACCATGCTACTTTATATTATTTGAGAGTATCATGAAGGATGTTATTTCCTTAATTTCTTTCCCAGCCTATCTATTCTATGAGTAGAGGAAGGCTACTGATTTGTTTGAGTTAATTTTGTATCCAGTCATTTTGCTGAAGTTGTTTATCAGCTTTAGGATTTCTCTGGTGGAATTTTTGGGGCCATTAAAGTATATGATCATATCATCTGCAAATAGTGACATTTTGACTTCTCTTCTTCCAATTTGTATCCCTTTGACTCCTTTTGTTGACTAATTGCTCTACCTAGGACTTAGAATACTTTATTGAATAGGAAGGCAGCCTTGTCTGGTCTATGATTTTAGTGGGATTGTTTTAAATTTCTCTCCATTTAGTTTGATGTTGGCTACTGTTTTGCTGAATGTTGCTTTTACTATGCTTAGGTGTGGGCCTTCAATTCTTGATCTTTCCAAGAATTTTGCCTTTAAAGGGTGTTGAATTTAGTCAAATACTTTCTCAGCATCTAATGAGATGATCATGTGCTTTTTTTCTCTTGGAGTTTGTTCATATAGTGGATTACTTTGATGGATTTTTGCATATTGAACAATTCCTGCATTTCTGGGATAAAGCCTACTTCATCAAGATGGACGATTGTTTTGATGTGTTCTTTGATACAGTTTGTGAGAATTTTATTGAGTATTTTTGCATCGATGTTCATAAGGGAAATTGGTCTGAAGTTCTCTTTCTTTGTTGGATCTTTGTGTGGTTTAGGTATAAGCATAATTGTGGCTTCATAGAATGAATTGGGTTCTGTTCCTTCTGTTTCTATTTTGTTAAATAGTTTGAAGAGAATTTGTATTAGGTCTTCTTTGAAGGTCTGATAAAATTATGCACTAAACCCATTTGGTCCTGTGCTTTTTTTGGTTGGGAGACTTTTAATGACTGCTTCTATTTAAGGTTTTTGGGTTTTTTAGATGGCTTATTTAATCCTGATTTAACTTTGGCACCTGGCATCTGTTGAGAAAATTGTCCATTTCATCAACATTTTCCAGTTTTGTTCAGTTTAGTCTTTTGTAGAGTTTAGGCATAAATGCACAAAAAGCCTATAGAACATGAAATAGATTGGACCAGAAAAGAAAATCCCCTCATCACATAATAATCAAAGCAGTAGTTTTCTATCATCATCATTAAAGGGGATTTTCAATCTGAATCTTGCTTTTCCACTGTGTTGGGGTATCCAGGACTTACTATGGTGGGAGAAATGAGTTCTGGTGATGCCAAGTAACCTTGATTTCTGCTATTTATGTTTTGGTGCTTTTGTCCTGCCATCTGGTTATCTCTACTGCTACCTATTCTAACTGTCTCTGACCAGATCCTGTCCCTCCTTACATCTTGGTTATATCAGACCTCCTCAGAGTCCATCTGTCTCTTTGATCCTGTGATCCTGAGATCCTGGGTGCAAGAGCTCATGGGAGTCAAGCTGCCTCTGGGATCCAGAAATCCTGGTTTGACCAAGCTCTTGAGATCCTGTGATCTTATGATCCTATGATCCTGGGTGTGTTAGAGCACTTGGGAGTCTGGATTCCTCTGGGTATTGTGGGATTGGGTGCAGAGCCCAAAGTCTGCTCAGTGCACTGGTTCAGACCAGAAAGCATGATTGTTTTCTATCAGTTTGTTTATATAGTTGATTACATTGATGGACTTCCATATGTTGAACTATCCCTGCATCCCTTGGATGGAGCCTACTTGATCACGGTGAATGATGGTGTGTTTTTGGATTCAGTTTATAATAATTTTATTGTTTATTTTTGCATTGATATTCATAAGTGAAACTGATCTGAAGTTCTCTTTATTTGTTTGGTCTTTGTGTGGATTAGGTATCACAGTAATTGTGGATTCATAGTACAAATTATATTGTGTTCCTTCTGGGTGTAATTACCCTCCTTGTATTGGAGTTTTTCTTATTGTATCCTTTGTAGGGTTGGATTGATAGAAAGGTATTGTTTTAATTTGGTTTTGCCATGGAATATCTTGGTTTTCTCCATCTATTATAATTTGAGAGTTTTGTCTGGTATGGTACCTTGGGCTGGCATTTCCCTTCTCTTAGGGACTGCATGACACCTGTCCAGGATCTTCAGACTTTTAGAGTCTCTGTTGAGAAGTCTGGTGTAATTCTGGTAGTTTTGCCTTTATTTTATGTGACAATTTTCCCTTACTACTTTCAGTATTCTTTCCTCCATCTGGCACTTAGTGGTTTGATTATTATGTGATGAGGGGATTTTCTTTTCTGGTCCAATCTATTTCATGTTCTATAGGCTTTTTGTGCATTTATGGCCATCTCTTTCTTTAGGTTAGCGAAGTTTTCTTCTAAGATTTTGCTGAAAATATTTTCTGGCCTTCTGAACTGGGAATCTTCCATTCTTATTTTTCTTAGGTTTGGTCTCTTCATTGTGTCTTGAATTTCTTGGATGTTTTGGGTTAGGAGCTATTTATGTTTTGCATTTTCTTTGACCGTTGTGTCAATATCTTCTATGGTATCTTCTACATCTGAAATTCTCTCTTCTATTTCTTGTATTCTGTTGGTGATGCTTGCATTAGTAACTCCTGATCTCTTTCCTTGGCTTTCCTTCTCCAGTGTTGCTTCCATTGTGATTTCTTTATTGTTTATATTTCCATTTTTAGGTCTTGGACAGTTTTGTTTAATTCTTCACCTGTTTGATTCTGTCTTCCTGTCTTTAAAGGATTTGTTTCCTCTTTAAGGGCTTCTCTCTATTTGCCTGTGATTTCATGTATTTCATTAAGGGAGTTATTTATATCCTCATTAGAGGCCTCTATTATATTCTTGAGATGGAATTTTAGGTCAAATTCTTGCTTTTCAGGTGTGTTAGGGCATCCAGGATTTGCTCTGTTAGGAGAACTGGATTCTGATGGTGCCAAGTTGCACTGGCTTCTGTTGTTTATGTTCTCCTTACCTCTCATCATCCGGTTATCTCTGCTGTTAACTGGCCTTGTCATCTCTTGTTGGAGCCTGTCCCTCCTTGGAGACATGTACTGCTCTGTATCCTAGGTTAGATCATGCCTCCTGGGAGGAAGATAGTGCTGTCTATGGTTAGGGGGGCTCCTGTGTCCCTGGTTTTGGCAGGTCTCCTGTGTCCCTGGTTAGAGTAGATTTCCTAGGAGTTTGAAAAAGGCTGTATCTCTGGTTACAGCAGATCTCTTGTTGGACAGACACGCTCTGGGATGTGGGAGAGGGTCAGGGGTTCCTGATCTTACTTGCAGACCAGAAGCAAGATGTGCCTCGAGCAGAGTATATAGGTCCTGTATCTGCTGGTCTGTGTGGACCCCAGCTGGGGCAGGTATTAGGACAAGGATGTCATTTGTGTTCCTGGCTATGGCCGACCTTTTGTGAGACAGTCAGGTGCTGGGGCATGTGAGAGGGGCAGGAGCACTTAATCTGCCCCTGGCAGAGTTGTTGACTGGAGTATATCACTTTAATCCACACCATTGTGAGTTCTCCTTAGACCATTGCTACAGGATCCAAATGTTTCTTTTTTTTTTTACTTTTTGTTACATCTAGAGTTTATTTTTCATAAGTACCCAATAAAAAATGTATAAAAAATGACTGCTGTGGTAGTTGGAGAGATAGCTCAGGGATTAAGAGGATGGAGTACTGTTCTAGAAGTCCTGAGTTCAATTCCCAGCAACACATGGTGGCACACAACCATCTGTAATGGGATCTGATGCCCACTTCTGTGTGTCTGAAGTCAGTGACAGTGTACTTATATACATAACGTAAACAAAATAAAAAAAAAACCCTGCTGAATTATACCATTGCTGTTTATGTTTATCCAGCTACTTTCCATAGGCTTTGAGATAAATCTCCAATTAAAAGACCAGGATGCCTTTCCTCCGTATTTGAACTTTTTTTTTTACTCTTTTTTCTGCTTGACATCCCACTGACCTCATTCAAATCATGTAGCCTTCTCAGTGTTCTTTATCCACGTGAGTTATTTTGCTTCCAAATATAGACAGAAACAAACTTCATGTCATCTAGATTTGATCTGAAAAATGGCTTCCCTGACCTTGCATCTAATTTAATTTTCATGTCACACTTATTTGGTGTCAATGCATCTGCATATCATGTTGTGTCTCTGCTTATTTTGGGGGATGTCTCCTTCAAGAATGAAGCTACGGGGACCACAGTAGTTATCTGCCTTTCTACTGCTCTGTCACCAACACCTCCAACAGCATTTGATGTATGTACACTATTCGTGAATATGTGTGACTCTAGAACCTTCTTACCCTTGTCGTTATTTCTTTTCTGTCCATTTTAGAGTTAAAATATTCTAAAATACTTCTGTGTATAGCCTTTCAAGGCTAACACCCCACAAGCTTTGCTTCCTTTTTTCTAGTGGGACTCCAATGGCACATCACACATAAAAGATTTACTGAATGATTAAATGCTTCAGAAACACCAAGTTTTATTTACTTTTACCACCCCATATGCTTTTCTGTAGTTTGCTTCCTTCAAGGGTCTGAGCTAGGGAAGGCAAGAAAGGTAAAATGATTGACTAAAATCAAATGTTATTCATTCTTCAAGAGGCCAATCTATTCTAGCTGAAAACATCTTAACTTGATTTGGGTGAAAAAGAAAAACCTCACCCAAGAAAAGTATGTCTCCTTTGAGCCCTTGGCACTGTGTCTGTTACATTCTTGATTTTCTATTTATTCTTGAATTTACTTTATGACATAAAAACAATCCCAGGTTTTTTTTCCACTCATAAAGAATCAACTTGATGTAAACTTTTGAATCAAATAGATCAAAATGGCTAAAGGTTGGACATTTCCTTATGGCCAATACTGTGAATGGCCAAGAGGAAAGATTAAGACAAACCATTTGATGGTAGTTTAGCAAATAAAGTAAAATAAAATAAAAGCAAATCCTGGATCTTGAACCTCACTTTTGTCTCTCTCTAGTAATATGGCTATAAGCATATTAAAAGGACACAGAGTATTCCTACAGTGTTATTGGACAAAGAATTGTAAAAATGTATTGTAAGCTATAATATCTAAACAACTGATTGGCACCGAGCAGTAACACACCCATCTTTTTTTACTCAAGATCGAGCCACCCATGCTGGGAAACTCACATCTCTGATTCAAGTTCAATCATCTCTGAGTTGCCTTTCAAATTCTTTCTAATTTTGTATTAGTTGTCATAGTCTGTTTTGATTTGTGGGTACTATGAGGAGATAATTTGGCACAACTTCTTCCAATAGGGATGTGCTTGCACATACATACATACATACATACACACACACACACACACACACACACACACTCATACACACAAGATTTAGTTCACAAAAGTTGATTTCATATTTCACCAACTATGAGTATTTATCAGCTTAGACCCCAATGGATTTGAAACTACCATAATATAATTCCTTGGGAGACATGCATGAATCATGTGAAGAACATGTTTGTCAGGTTCTCTTGCTGTCTTTAACGTCCTTAAAATTTGTAAATTTGGATTACAATCTCTGCTTGTGGAGAAATAAATGGGGGCTTTAAAGCACACTGTGAATAATATTCTTATTAATTTGAAAGTGGAAGGGCTTCATGTTCTCCACTAGAACATTTCTGACACTTCCAACATTGACTGAATATTTTGGTACCCAGGAAAGATACCAACACTCAATGCACATCCATTGCTATAATTTTCTGTATTTTATCCACAGTTTTCATATCAATTATGAACAATATTCACCAATATTGTACTAGATGATAAAGATGGGTCTGAGAGAGCAAGGCCCAAGAAGTGGTAAAATACTTGAATTTGAATTGATTTGGACTAGATTTATTGAGTACATGCAGGTTCCAGGATCATTTGATAAGGCTGAACTAGCAACAAGTATAAGGTTCCAGATGGCTGTGTACAAGAAGTGTGTTTTTAAAAAAAGATAATTGCAGTGCCATGTTAACTCTTTTTATGTTATTTTTGATTCATAGGGCAGGGAGCACGAGTGTATACCTATCAATCATTACATTTGTAGCCACACTAAATCGTATATTTATTCTTAGATTGTGGCAAGCAGTACAACAATATTAAAATTTGTAAAGAGGACTCAATGAGAAAGAATTTGACATTCAAGCATAAAGATTTGATTCTGAATGCACAGTACTCAAGCTAGACTTAGTGATATTGATATGTAGGACTAGCACTCCTACTATGAGACAAAAGGGCAAAACAGGAAAAAAAAATATCTCACAGGCCAGCTATCCTGACATACATAATTACAAACCAGACATTCTGTTTGAAACAAGGTAGTAAGTAAAAACTAAAACCTAAGGTTGCCTTTTGATTTCCACATTTTGACAGTGTAGACACACACATGCACACACACACACACACACACACACACACACACACACACACACACACATTTTTCTTTAAAGGAAAAAGTATGATGTTCAGATTTAGATCCTGTGTTTGAGGTAATATGACTCAGGACTCTGAAAAACTCTGACATTCACACACCACCTGGCTTTGTGTGAGGAAGTCACTGAGATCAGATTAAAGTGTATTATTGATATGAGTGATAATCTTAAAAAGTGTATGTGACCTCCACTCAGCCATTTGCCCAGAACAGAAACCACAGGCAGCCACAGCAAGAGTATCTCATGTTCCTGGTGGGATGTGAAAGATCTGGAAGTGAGTGATGAATGATGCTGCAGACAACACATGGACAGAACTATAATGTGGTTTCCATTCCATTTTTGTCAGTCTGTATTCCAGCAGTTCATGCTACATGGGTCTATGAAGATCACACACATGGTATTGTCTGTTGCCTGCAGCCCTAAAGTTTCAGACCCTTCACCTCTCCTCTGTTGACACTGTGCAGCTAAAAAAACTAAAGGTAAGTGCCATCTCTCTCGGCATTCTAATTTTAGCTGTTCATTGTGATGTGAATATAAGCAATTGCAGTGTATACATCAACTCAAATTAATAATGCATTGAAAGTATTATTGTTTTTAAAGATTTGCTTTTGAAACACATGACTGCTTCTCTATCTTAATCTTGTTTGGAACATCTTTTTTTTTTCAATCTAAGTAGGTTCTAGGAGCATCAAATTCTTTCATTTTTTTTTTACTACCCAAGTCGTCTCATCAGTTTATACATACATACTACATACAGGCACTTGCAAGTGCCTGCATACACACACACACACACACACACACACACACACACACAAATACACATGCACACAGAAACACACACACACACATACACACACACACACACACAAAGTTTAGGTGCATTTTTGTTTAATATGGCCCTTAGAGTTGAAAAATAACACCACAAGCTTCAAAGATAGCAGCAATTGGTAGGTTACTTATACCACAGTGCCTAGTTGATGAGCCCACATATATGGTCATATAGACAGTACTAATAAGACTTAGTGAGGTCTTTCTTTTCTTTGAACATGAAGTTTGTCTTGAAATGGGAGGTAGTTGGAGAGCACAGCTAAAAAGAGGAACTGGGAAATGCATGTGAACAAGACTCATTGGATACAATTATATAATTTTCAAATAATAGAAGAGGTATAATTGCAGGTTAGGTAGTCCTTAGCAAGCCCACTGTGAAGCAAATGTATGTTGTGCATACTTCAAACTAGTTGCCTCTCAAAGTTTTAACAGGTGGCTCATTGCTCTTATGATATTGCTATCCTTTGCCTTAAATGGGAGGGCAGATCCTGAAGAGGAGACAGGTGGCCATTAGCCCCTTTAATGCACTGAGAATGCAAAGGAAAAGAGGATGAATTGGTGTGTGCATGTTTAGGTACCAGGCAGTATGAAGACAACCTGTATGTTGGCACTTGAAATGATCCCTTATGCTACACAGTTTGAACAAATTGACTAATGTGGGTAACCAAGACTCAAGTTTTATGGCCAAATCAGAATCAACATTTCTTTTTTGGCTGTTGTGTATTCACTGTGCACAGTGATTGGCTTATAAAGGCATCTTCGTTCTGTAGTCTCTTTTACTCGGTTCATTATTTCTTTTGCTGTGCAGAAACTGTCTTTTAAAATTTTAGGTGTGTGTGTGTGTGTGTGTGTGTGTGTGTGTGAGTGTATTGTATGTTGTTGTATGTGTATGTGATAGCTGTATGTATATATTTGTACACATGGGCATACGTACACATAGTATAGAGGCCAGAGGAAATCTCAAATATTGTTTCTGTTCATGTACCTTACTTTTGAGAGAAAATTTCTAATCAGGGTGGAGATTTCCAATTCAGCTAGATTTGTGGGCCCCAGGGATCCTAATGTTTCTGCCTCACCAGTCTGGGACTACAAATAAACATCATGTGAATCTCTCTTCTTACATTCTAAATTGCTTCCATTGTACAGCTTCAACACTTACATTAAAATAAAATTTGATGAATTTTGAGTTGATTTTTTGTGGGGTAAGAAATGATAAGGATTTAGCCTTTTCCTTCTATATGCAGATAATTGGTTTTCTAAAGACCATTTGCTGACAACATATTTTTTCTTTGACACATCTTTTGACATGCTTGTTAAAAAAAAATCAGGTGACTGCATTATATGAACTCAGTTCTGGATTTTCTATTCTACAAAATTATGTATCTGTTTTTGTCCCCATACCATGCTGGTTTCTGTAGTATAGTTTACACCTTGAATATCTTTTTGTTCAGTATTTATTGTATTACTTTCTGATAATTTTATATATAAACACTATACCATTTCTGTTGCATGCTCTCTCTCCTCAAACTCCTCCCATGATTCTCACTCCATTTCAACTTGATGATCTCATCTTCTTTAATTATAATCATCCTCTTGTTATAACATACATGAACACACACAATTCACTAAACCAATGTAAGTATGTGTGTATGTATGTATGTATTTATGTATGTATGTATGTTTAGAGATGACTACTTAAAATTAACAGTATATCAGGCTGATTTTCCCTAGAAAAGACTGGTTCTCCATCTCTTAGCAGTCATTAAATGATTCTTCATCTAGACTTCTCACATAAATGTTTGGATATTATTTGGTGTTGCTATTGCACATGTCTTGTTTAGGTGACGATACTGTTAAAATGCCATGGGTACAATTCCATGTCATATATAGAAGAAATATATAGAAGACACTATCTCATTGAAGACATCTTGGACCTTCTATTCTTACACTTATTCCACACCTTCTTCTGTGATACTCCTTGACATTTATGCATAGGGATTGTGTTGTAGATGTATCAATTGGAGATGGGCATACCACAGTCAGTTGTCCATTAATAACATTATTAATATTTAATGTTTATTGTAATTATTTATTGTAATAATTATTTATTGTATTAATTATAATCTTCATTAATAATAATATAGTTTAAAGCTATGTTTCTGAAAAAATTTATCTGTGTTTACTGCCCTATAAATATGTTTTCATTGTAGGTTGATAAACAATTTCACGAGTGAGGATGTTTGTTTTCATTTTACAACAGGAAGGCTAAAACTCCAAAAGGTATCACGACTAATGTGGGGTCCGTCACACAACTGGTTAGGGAAGAGATGTTTCTTAGTTACTCTTACATTATCTCTGAATATAAGATAGGTACTTAGAATGTAGGAATTAAGGCCAATAATTGACAAATATGTCCTCATTAAATGAAAAAGCTCTATACAGCTAAGAAAGCTATCATTTGAAGAGGAAGCCCACAGAGTAGGATAGAAGCTTTGCCAACTACACATCTGAGAGAAGACTAATATCTAGAATATATACTTAGAAAACAAAGAGTCAAGAATACAAATGACCCAATTAAAATTGGACTATGAATCTGAACAGAGAGTTCTCAAAGGAACAAACAAAAAATGGCTAAGAAATATCTAAAAACAGTGATCACCATCCTTAGCAACAGAGAAATGCAAATTAAAACTACTTGGAGATTGTATCTTATCTCAGAGTATCTAAGATCAAGAAAACAACTGACAATAAATGCTGGTGAGGTTTTTTTTGAGGGGGGGAAGGGAACCCTCATTCACTGTTGTTGGGATTCTAAGTGGAGAATTCTTTAAAAATCTAAGAGTAGATTTACCATATGACCCAACTAAAGCATTCTTTAGCATATGCCCAAAGGTCTTGATACCTAGCCCACAGACTCTAGCTCAGCAACAACCTAAATGTCCTTCAACTGCTGAATTAATGATGAAAATAGTACACAGACACAATGGAATTCTATTTAGCTGTAAAAAAATGAAATAACAAAATTACAGGTAACTGGGAAGAAAGTACATATTATTTAGTAGAGTAATCCAGAACCAAAATGACAAATGGCTGCATGTGCTCTCATTTTTATGGATCCTTATGTAACTATTAGTCCCTTGCTTTGGAATCTCTATCATTTTCCTTTTAGTCTCCACTACTGCCTCTGCCTAAGGGACTATCCCTGCCTCTGTTTCCCCATCCCTTTCTCCCTCTTCGGTTACTCTCCAGATAATATGGAACTGAAAATACTGAGTGCACTTTTTGAAGCTTTTTTGTTTTTTTGCATAAGTCATGGATGCAGACCTCTGTGGTTGTACCCAATTCACTTTTGGATCTGAGAACTTCCTATTTATGGGGGCCTCCTCTTAAATCTCTCTCTCTCTCTCTCTCTCTCTCTCTCTCTCTCTCTCTCTCTCTCTCTCTCTCTCTCATCTATATATAAGTTTCTGTGTCTCTGTCTTTCTCTCTGTCTTTCTCTCTCTTCTCTGACTCTGTCTCTCTGTTTTTATCTCTGTTTCTCTCTCTCTCTCTCTCTCTCTCTCTCTCTCATTCTAAAGATCACTTTCCTTCTTTGGTTCTTAAAACCCAGTGCCTTTATGAAGTTACATTAAGAATCGATTCCTGTCATCTATTCCCAGTTAATCTCAGAGATTCTAGTAGCTGTTGCTCGGTTGTCATCTGCCATTTTCTCTTGATCCAGAATAAAGATTTCTTTCCCCTCACATTCACATCAAGTAGGATATGTGACCCTCTGTTACAATATAACACTCTAACACTTATATACTGTGTCTTAAAAAAGACAGCATGGAAGTTTGGGGGGTAATACAAGAGACATATGATTGGCTCTTCTGTCTGGAGAGAAAGAGGTAGTTATCATAGTTCTTTGTCCATGGCTGCCAACAAGAGTTCAACTTCAGTGTCATGGTCTGGAAAAGGAACACAGAAGGCATGCGGTGCTAATTGTATCCTCTCACCAACTCCACCTTTGTTCTTTGTACACATAATTTCCAGGGGAATAGCTTTCACTGTCATCATCATCAATAGCCTTAGAAGCTCAATTTCTTATTTCTAAAAACTCCAGGATCAGGTGGGCATAGCATTTGTGAAGCAATTAACATTGTGTTTAAGAACAATATGCTTATTTCATCTTTATCATCTCAGGATTACAGCCTTGACAAGGAATCTGGTTTGTAGATGCCTGTACATACACTCTAGACATAAGGTTGAGATGAATGTAAAGTTCAGTCATTCATTTGGAATTTGAGTCTCTAAAGCAAAGATGATGGGGAATTTAATATGACAATTTGTTCTTCAGTTTATCTCCTTCTTAAGGGGTATCAGAGTGGGGTCTTAAGGGCATTACTAATGTGAGGGCACACAGCTAGATAGGGAAGAGCAGTGTCTTAGTTACTGTTCTGTTATGGTGAAAAGACACCATGACCCAGGGAGCTTATTAAAAAGCATTAAATTGGGAGCTTGCTTACAGTTTCAGAGCATTAGAGTCTATGACCACCTTGGTGAGCAGCAGGGGAGTAGGCAGGCAAGGATGAGCCTGGAGCAGCTGAGTGATTACATCTGAGCCACAGGGAGCAGGCAGGAAAAGACAGGGTGAGACAAGGAATGGCATGGGCTTTGGAAACCTTAAAGCCTAGCCTGAATGACACACCTCCTCAAATAATTCCATACCTCCTAATTCTTTCTGAGCAGCTCCAGCATGTAGGAATCAAGTATTCAAATACATGATCCTCTGGTGGTCCTTCTCATTCAAAACACCACAAAGGGTGTGGTGGTTACTTCGATTGGTCAGATTAAAAATGCCTGGGCATTGGTGACCCTATTTTTTCTAAGTATCTTTCTAGAGAAGATTAATGAAGAACTTGCCCATGGTGTGGAAGCATTATTTCATGGGTTTGAGTCTTAGTCTTAAAAAAGAGTCTTAAAAAGAAAGAAAAGAAAAGGAAAGAAAGGAAAGGAAAGGAAAGAAAATAGGAAATGAAAAGAAAGGAAAAGAAAAGTAAAGAAAAGAAAAGAAAAGAAAAGAAAAGAAAAGAAAAGAAAAGAAAAGAAAAGAAAAGAAAAGAACTGCCTCAGACCTACTTTCATCTCTTTCTGCTTTCTGGTTGACTGAGATATGAGTGTCCTGCTCAGGTCACGACAGGCAGCAGCCATTCCTACGGACATGTCACCCATAGTTTGGTGGGCTATGTCTAACTATAGGCCAAAAAATTCCTTCCTCATTTAACTTGGTTCTGGTTATTTGGTCACAGTAATGTGCAAAGTAACTAAAACAACTGGAGAATAAATGTTTTAGGCTTTCTCACATGAAGTCTTGCATAAAAGTAATTGTCTCTGTCTGTTAATTTAGGCAACGTCCTGGAAGCTTCAGACTTTCACAAAATCTTATCTAGGCCTAGAATATTTTCAGCCTCTGAAACATACTGCTGAATAAGCTCTTCCTTTCTAGTTCTTTCTGAAATCTGACTAGCTGTTTAACACAGCTGTCTGGCTCAAAACTCCTCTCCAAGCTGACTAATTCAAACTGGATTCTCTCAGCTTCTGACTAAATTGTTCAGCTTGGTCTCCTACTAACTTTGGTAATATGTTCTAACCTTCTGGTTTCTCATTCCCTGACTTATTCTGTCTTCACTTGAGTCTAGCTTGTTCTTTCTTCAACATGTTCATGTAAAACTCTCCTGGTAAAATTTTACACTGCTGTTCTCTCTTAAGGCATGTCTCTTTCCTCTCTATTCTGCCCTGAGAATTGGGCATATTCTATTCTGACAAATATTTCTCTGATTCCTTAATTTGTCTGTCACTCAATTAAACATTACTCTCAAACATGGATATTTCCTTCTACAAATTAACTTTACCCGTCATTGATTTAGATTAATGGTGTGTGCTAATGGTGTATCTGTATTCCAGTTAGAGAGATTAAAAGTGTGTGCTAAGGGTATGTCTGTATTCCAGCCAGAGTAGCCGTGCTGCTGGATTAAAATCTATGTGCAGTTTTATATACTTTTAATTTTAACACAAGTCTCCTAAGGTTGAGATTTCTAGATTAGAAAACATAGCAGTGTTATGTAAATGGTGATTAGTATGGATGAGTTGGTTAAGCATTTTCTACTATCAAATTAGTGACAGCCTTATAAGGATTCAATCTGATAGTTTTTTCAATCACTTTACTAGTCAACAATTACAATTTTAAGTGGTTGTTAAAAGCTTCAAATGCATAAAATAATTGGGATCAGCATTTGTGCCCTTGTTATTTTAGTCATTAAGAGTGGCCTACATGAAATGAGTGTTCTTTACTGTAAATAACTCCACAAGCTCCCTAGATAAGTCAGAATATAAAACTGAGCAAAACAGTTTCTTTGACTACAAGGAGCAACTGTTCTTAAATTCCTGAAGGACCCCATACAGACCTCAGATAGATCTGAGTATGGATTGTTTCCTTCTCTAAGAGAAGGGCAGTCTTGAAGGATTGTACAATAATGGAAGCTTGCCAGAGCTCAGCAAGTTAAATATGCCAGTTTCCCACTTTAACCACCTGTTGCCTATTTATTTTAAATTGTTTTAGCATATACATTAGAAAGGGTTATGAATCACAAGGTAATGTTTGGGGAAGGGGAAAGGATGAGCGAACATGATTAACAGGTAAAGAGTTACAGTTACAAGAGATTTGTTCTGAGGTTCTACTGCATGGCAGGGTGTCCATAGATAACCATGATGTATTGTGTATTTCATTGTACTGAGAAGAAAAGATGGTAAATGTTTGCACTACAAATAAATTTTTAATAAATTCACGAGGTGATGCACATAGTACTCACTAATTCTGCCATTCTAAAATGTAAAAATGTATATACATATCAAAATATCAAACAGTGTCTATATATATGTAAATGATATTAATTAAAAATAAAATTTAGGAGGTGTAGGCAAGAAGGTTCTTTTTTATAGCAGAGACCATTTCAGAAAACCACAACCAGTAATAATGAGGGATGACTGGACAGGTGAAAGACCAGCCTTAGTGAATAAATCTACTCCTAAACCTAAAGCACAAAGGACACAGCAAAGGAGCCAAAAGACCAGGAAGTTTACTGTGAGATTATGTCTCTTAGAAATGATGGATAGCTACATTCATGGTATTTCAACAATATGGCTGCCTAAACAAGAAAGAACAACATCAGTATCAATAGATATGCTAAATGAAAGATGGAGATCTCACAGGGTCCCAACCTTAGACAAAGAACTCAAAGCAACTGATGGCTAAGAGATGGAGAATTAGTTTCACCCACAGATATGTTCCTAATTCTTTATCCAATACAAAGCGGTCATTCCTGAAATCACATATATATATACAAACCACCCTAAATGAACTCAGCACACTATATTATGTATTTATGTATTTATATATACATATGTGTAATGATAATAATCAAAAGAAGACCATTGATTTAATAGTGGGGGAAAATGGAGGGGGGGCTGGGTGGAGGGAGGAAACATAGAAGGGGTTGAAAGAGGAAAGGGATAAAGTGATAAAATTACATTTTAATTAAAAAATGGGGTACAGAGCTCCACAAAGAGTTCTCACCTGAAGAATATCTAATGGCTGAGAAGCACCTAAAGAGATGTTCATCATCCTTAGTCATTAGGGAAATGCAAATCAAAACAACCCTGAGATTCCATCTCACACCAGTCAGGATGGCTAAGATCAAAAACACAGGAGACAGCAGTTGTTGGCGAGGATGTGGAGAAAGAGGAACACTCCTCCACTGCTGGTGGAATTGCAGGCTGGTACAACCACTCTGGAAAGCAGTCTGGCGGCTCCTCAGAAAACTGGGCATGACACTTCCGGAGGATCCGGCTATACCACTCCTGGGCATATACCCAGAGACTTTACCTGCATGCAATAAGGACACATGCTCCACTATATTCATAGCAGCCTTATTTATAATAGCCAGAAGCTGGAAAGAACCCAGATGTCCCTCAACGGAGGAATGGATTCAGAAGATGTGGTATATTTACACAATGGAATACTACTCTGCAATTAAAAACAATGAATTCACGAAATTCCTAGGCAAATGGTCAGAACTTGAAAATATCATCCTTAGTGAGGTAACCCAATCACAAAAGATCACACATGGTATGAAGTCACTGATAAGGGGATATTGACCCAGAATCTCAGAATACCCTAGACACAATCAGCATATCAATAGATTTCTAAAAAGATGGAAGGAGAGACCCCTGGTCCTGGAAAGACTGGATGTAGGGGAACGCCAGGACAGAGTAATGAGAGGGGGTTGAACGGAGAAAAGAGGGAGGGAAGGGGGCTTATGGGACTTTCGGGGAGGGAGGAAACGGGAAAGGGGAAGTGATTTGGAATGTAAATTAAAAAAATAAAATAAAATTAAATTAAAAAAAAAATTTTAAAATAAGACTTAGAGAGTCAAAGAATTTGGGCCCTTGGGGTTCACAAACCATCAATTAAAGAGCATGTATGAGATAGACTAAGCCCCATACACATTGGTAGGAAATGTACAGCTTGGTCTTCATGTGGTTTCCCTATCAGTTGGAGCTGGGCTAGCTCTGACTTTGTTGTCTACCATTCGATCCCCTCCCCTAGCTGGCTGCCTTGTTTGGCTTCAGAAGGTGAAGATGTGTTTAGTCCTGCTTGTGACTTGATAGGCCAGGGCAGGTTGGTATCCATAAGGGGCTTCCTCTTCACTGAGCAGTAAAAGAGGGGGTAGTGCGGGAAGGGGTTTGTGAGGGTAGGACTGGGAGTACAGGCTATGAGTAGTATATATGTGAATAAATAAGTAAATATAAAAACATTAGTTAAAAATTGATAATTGAAAAATATTAATTATAAAAAAGTAAAACTAAATTTAAAATTGAGAATTTTTTTCTAAATAGAATGACAATCAACATTGACAATAAACAATGGGTTATGCAGTTGTTTATTTCTATAGGAGGAAACACACAGCTTCTATTTCTTTAATGAAGGCTGTTGGACTGGAACTGTTACTCTTGTCAGTTTGACAGCTTTTAGAATCACCTAGGAGACTCACTTCTCAACACATCTGTGAAGCTGTTTGCAGAGAGATCAACTGTAGATTCAATCTGAATGCAAATGGTACCATTCCTTAAGCTGATATTCCAGACCCAATAGAAGGAGAAGGCAAATGAGTCACCAGCATTTATTTCTCTTCTTTCTGAGTACAGAAACATGACCAATCACCTTCTTCTGTGGCTGGTGAGTGAGTCCTGCTGTGATACATGGTATTCTAGTAAGTCAAAATAAACTCTTCCTTAACTTGCTTTGATTCAGTACCTTATTACAGTAATGAGAAAAGTTACTAATACAGATGTACACACTGCATTCTTTCTGTAGAGTATTTATCTGAAAGTGGAAACCATAGTACCTTAATTTTGGAGAATTTTACTAACTTATATCATCAAGTTGGACACGATCAGTATGAACCATGGGGTTGTGCTGACCATAAATATTCTAGAACCTACATTGGATGAGAAAGGGCATGTGATCTTAACAATCTTCCCATACATTCCTAATTTCAACATCAAGTACACTAGTATAGAGGTATTCCACAAAATGTCTGGCTTGTACTCCTCCAAATTACATTATTTTTTTTAAATTTAATTTTATTTTATTTTTTTAATTTACATTCCAAATCACTTCCCCTTTCCCGTTTCCTCCCTCCCCGAAAGTCCCATAAGCCCCCTTCCCTCCCTCTTTTCTCCGTTCAACCCCCTCTCATTACTCTGTCCTGGCGTTCCCCTACATCCAGTCTTTCCAGGACCAGGGGTCTCTCCTTCCATCTTTTTAGAAATCTATTGATATGCTGATTGTGTCTAGGGTATTCTGAGATTCTGGGTCAATATCCCCTTATCAGTGACTTCATACCATGTGTGATCTTTTGTGATTGGGTTACCTCACTAAGGATGATATTTTCAAGTTCTGACCATTTGCCTAGGAATTTCGTGAATTCATTGTTTTTAATTGCAGAGTAGTATTCCATTGTGTAAATATACCACATCTTCTGAATCCATTCCTCCGTTGAGGGACATCTGGGTTCTTTCCAGCTTCTGGCTATTATAAATAAGGCTTCTATGAATATAGTGGAGCATGTGTCCTTATTGCATGCAGGTAAAGTCTCTGGGTATATGCCCAGGAGTGGTATAGCCGGATCCTCCGGAAGTGTCATGCCCAGTTTTCTGAGGAGCCGCCAGACTGCTTTCCAGAGTGGTTGTACCAGCCTGCAATTCCACCAGCAGTGGAGGAGTGTTCCTCTTTCTCCACATCCTCGCCAACAACTGCTGTCTCCTGTGTTTTTGATCTTAGCCATCCTGACTGGTGTGAGATGGAATCTCAAAGTTTTTGCAAGGCAAAAGACACCGTCAAAAAGACAAAGCGGCAACCAACTAACTGGGAAATGATCTTTACCAACCTTACATCCGACAGAGGGCTAATATCCAAGATATACAAAGAACTCAAGAAGTTAAACTCCAGAGAGGCAAGTAACCCTATTAAAAAATGGGGTACAGAGCTACACAAAGAGTTCTCACCTGAAGAATATCTAATGGCTGAGAAGCACCTAAAGAGATGTTCATCATCCTTAGTCATTAGGGAAATGCAAATCCAAATTACATTATTAAAGGCTACAAAGTATAAAAATATGTTTATAGCAAGAGAAAGCCTACAGCATGACAAGTGGATGGTATACTGGAACAGAAAACTCTTAGGTAAAACTATGTAAATATGAATAAACTATGAAGTTCAGATAATAATATGAGAATATTGGCTCATTATTCAAAACACTATAAAAAATAACTCACATATTAGTAAAAGTGGAAATGGGAAATGTGTGTATTTATGTGTATATATATATATGTGTGTGTGTATATGTGTATATAATGTATACATTTTTTATGTGATGTTTAATAGGATAATATGCTTAGTATTTCTATAACTCTGAAACTATTTAAAATGCGTGTTAAAAGAACCAAAAATCCTTCCCAAGTTGTCCTCTGATATGTACTTGTACACCATGTCATGAATAGAGCACCATAACAACTCTCTCTCTCTCTCCTCTCTCTAATTAAATAAATAAACAAAACACATTTATAAAATGCATGATAATACATTGAAAAATAACATTGTAAATCCTAAAATGGACTAAAATGATACTTTATGATACTTCCTATGGTAACTCAAGGTTTACAACTATAAGAGGTAGACACCATTATAATCACCACTTTAACTTTTAAATTTAAAACCACTATTTTCTCTGTATCTCCTTCTGTGGGTATTTTGTTCCCCTTTCTACAAAGGACCCAAGTATCCATACTTGTTCTTCCTCCTTCTTCAGCATCCTTTGATATGTGAAATGTGTCTTCGGTCTTCCATGCTTCTTGGCTAATATCAACTTATCAGTCAGTGCATACCATGTGTGTACTTTTGTGACTGAGTTACCTCACTCAGGATAATATTTTCCAGTTCCATCCATTTGTCTAAGAATTTCATGAATTCATTGTTTTTATGGCTGAATAGTACTCTATCGTGTATATATACCACATTTTCTGTATCCATTCCTCTGTTGGGGGACATCTAGGTTCTTTCCATCTTCTGGCTATTATAAATAGGGCTGCTATGAACATAGTGGAGGATGAGTCCTTATTACATGCTGAGGAATCCTCTGGGAGCATAGTCTGAAGGAAAGACCATCTAGAGACTACCCCAACCAGGGATCCATCCCATATACAGTTACAAACCCGGACACTATTGTGGATGCTCACAAGTGCTGGCCGACTGGAGTCGATATAGCTATCACCTTGGAGGCTCTGCTAGTGCAAATACAGAGGGGATACTCTCAGGTAGCCTTTGAATTGAGCACAGAGTCCCCAGTGGGGGAGCTAAAGAAAGGACCTAAGGAGCTGAAGGGGTTTGCAGCACCACAGGAGGAATGACAATATGAGTCACCCAGTATTCCTGGAGCTCCCAGGGACAAAATCATCAACCAAAGAGTACACATGGAGTTACTTATGGCCCCAGACTCATAGGCAGCAGAGGATGGTGGTGTTAGACACCAAAGGGAGAAGAGGCCCTTGGTCCTAGAAAGATTTGATGCTGAAGTGTAGAGGAATACCAGAACAGGGATGTGGGGAAGGGTTGACTGGGGAAGGGGAGATGGCTTATGGGATTTTCGGGGAAGGAGGGAACCAGGAAAGGAGACCACATTTGAAATGTAAATAAAGATTATTTCCCAAAAATCCCTATTTTTAATGATGGTTTCTAAACACTGTAACTTCTCTTTTAGCCCATCACCCACCAGATATTGTGGCAAAGAAAGGGTACACACTTGCTACACTAATCACAGTCTCACATCTAATAATTAGAGCCTTCTGTCTCAAAGACCCTGTATCTGGCCACAGCCTTAGCCCACTGTGAATTCACACACACCTGACCTATAGCTGATCATTTCTGAGAAAAAATGGCATCATTTCTTTTATGTGTAGACACCAACACTCACCTTTTTCCTTGTTTTAGAGTTCAGTTCAAGGATCCTCTCCATAAAACTTCTAGACAATATTTTCTTACTGTATAGAATTTCATTCTAATAACTTACATCTGCTATGATTCTAAAGGTGGTTATTTCAATCCCTAGAACTTTTGTCACATCTGATCCTTAATGTATCTGTCTCCTGATCTGTGTAACATATTTTATCATACTGGAGATATCTTATTTTTATTCTGTATTGATCATGATATCTGGCATGGATTGTGTTAATGGAAAAATGAATTATTGAACAATTAGCATTTTATCCTTTGTAGGCCATGTATGATCTGGCTAATATTCCCTGACTCATATCCCTCCCCTTGAGTAACTATAGAAAGCCATAAGATCTTCTGTTGAACAAAGGACAGAACCACTACATAAATTGCCCTTAGAATGTGGTATTTTGTACACACTCCTTTGATGTAAAATGCAAGTATTCAGATCTGCTTCTACTTCCAGAATCAGAACCTCTGTATGTGAGGCCAGGAACCTATTAAGTCAGGCCATTCTGATGTGCCATGACACCTACTCATATCCTATAACTACAGCGTCAAAGTGTAAACAGACATTCATCCAACTGTGGCCTTTCAATTACCCAAGCTGGCTTCTATCCCAGCTCTGTAGGGACTTCTATAAATCATTGTCCCATTATTCGGGCTTCTAATTCTTGTCCATACCTTTCTACCTCAGCAGAGACTGGTAGTTTACCAACTTAAAAAGAGAGGGGCTATTCACATGACCTCTATGCATTTCTCTCATTTATTTGATCAGTTTTCAAATTGAGCTCTCTGTTTAAATCTTAACATCACTAACTGGGCTTTCAAGATATCCAGTTGCCCCATCTTTTTTCACTACTGCTTATTGAACAACAAAGTATTTTCTACTCATACTCAAAGAAAGGCAATCTTGTGATACAAAGGGCATGGCTATAGTCTAGTGGGAAATTTGTTCCTTAGTTCTACCTCCTGGTGTGCATTTGAAGTTTCATGGTTCACAATTAAAGCTCACAATATATTGTCTGAATGAAGAGGTGGGGAAGATTTGAGTTGGAGCTCTTGGTTGCAAGAGAAAGAACATATTTCGTCTACATAAATTTCCTTAAGAAAGATTTTTTAAAAGTGTATCACTACAATTTGGCAAAGCTTCACCTTCAAACTATGGAAAGGAAAACTTTCAAGATGAATATCCAGTATTTGTAAACATTAGCAGTCACAATACATAATATAAGGAGCAGTAGTGTTGGTCAATCACCTTCCACTATTCTCAATTTGTACTACACTTAGAGGTAAAGCTATAGGAACAGAACCTAAATTTTCAGAGTAAAATTAGGTCTCAAATAACATCCAAGCCATGAAAGATAACAAGTTTTCCTTAAAGAAGACTCAGAATAAAAGACTTTTGGTGCTTGCTCTTTGAGAGGTGGTTCTGGAAATTTTGTATGAACAAGTGGCTACAAGGCAGGAAATGAAAGAAAGACATTCTCCTCAATGATATAGAATGGTGAGCTGGAAGATTTGTCATGTGAGATTTTCCTAAGTTTCTGAATTACTCTAGTTTATAGCCAATAAGATCTTCTTGATGGAATATCTAAAGAAGTCAGGAGAATATTGGTCAGAGAACAAAGCAATATCTGCTACAAGAAGTCAGAACACCTTCCAAGAATCTGGACGCTAAACAAAACTTTTACTTTTTGGCTAGATTTACTTTTTTAAAAACTGTGTGCTACAATAAGGACTTCTCAGGCATGACATACCCCATAATGCAAGTGTGGCACAAATACCATGATAACAACCAATAACATTCTGCTTGTATGTAAGTACAGACTACAAGATACAACTAATATCTGGCAGCATATGGTTAAACAGCTTCTAGACCCTAGAATAGAACCTATCACTATTATCCTTCTAAGTGGACAGCATTAAACCAACTCCTAATGACTTATCTTTATACCCACAGATTAATGCATCTCTGGGTATTCATCAGAGAAACTTCTGTTTATAGTAAATTATATATATATATGTGTGTGTGTGTGTGTGTGTGTGTGTGTGTGTGTGTGTAATACCTTTCCATCCCAATGACCATCAATAATTGTGAAAGAGGGTCTGGAAAAGTGTAAGAACTAGAGGATGTAGATGACAACAAAGAAAATTATCTTCTGGACATAGAAAAGGAGCTTTACATTTGAAGTCACAGAAGTTGTGTCAGCACGGCCAAGAAATGTGAAAGTTTAAGACAGCCCAATTAAAGCATGGAAAATGAAGTTGAGCATGAAGTTTCACTCCTATCCCAGGAGCTATTGGGACTTTTAGCTACTGGAAGAAGGGGGTCATTTTTTATAAGATATAGCTCCTATAAGATATACATATAGATATAGATAAAGATAGATAGATGATAGATAGATAGATATAGAGAAAGAAAGAGATAGAGATAGAGATAGTTACACGTCTATACATTACAGTGGAATATTCCAGAATAATGTGGCAGCCTAAATTAGTCTCGAAGAAAAACAGGACAAAAAATTTAGTGGGAAGGGAAGGGGGACTGGGTCTGGGAAAATTGTGGGTATGGTCAAAACGTACAAAATTCTCAAAGAACTAACCTCAAGCTGTACTACAGAGCAATAATGTTAAAAACCGCATGGTATTGGTACAGTGACAGGCATGTAGATCAATGGAACAGAATTGAAGACCCAGAAATGAATCCACACTCCTAAGGTCACTTGATCTTTGACAAAGGAGCTAAAACAACCCAGTGGAAAAAAGATAGCCTTTTCAACAAATGATGCTGGCTCAACTGGAGGTCAACATGCAAAGAATGCAAATTGACCCATTCTTATCTCCTTGCACTAAGCTCAATTCCAAGTGGATAAAGGACCTCCACATAAAACCAGACACACTGAAACTAATAGAAAGGTAACTAGGGAAGAACCTTGAACATATGAGCACAGGGGAGAATTTCCTGAACAGAACTCCAATAGCTTATGCTCTAAGATCAAGAGTAGACAAATGGGACCTCATTAAATTACAAAGTTTTGCAAGGCAAAAGACACTGTCAAAAAGACAAAGCGTCAACCAACTAACTGGGAAATGATCTTTACCAACCCTACATCCGACAGAGGGCTAATATCCAATATATACAAAGAACTCAAGAAGTTAAACTCCAGAGAGGCAAGTAACCCTATTAAAAAATGGGGTACAGAGCTAAACAAAGAGTTCTCATCTGAAGAATATCTAATGGCTGAAAAGCACCTAAAGAGATGTTCATCATCCTTAGTCATTAGGGAAATGTAAATCAAAACAACCCTGAGATTCCATCTCACACCTGTCAGAATGGCTAAGATCAAAAACACAGGAGACAGCAGTTGTTGGCGAGGATGTGGAGAAAGAGGAACACTCCTCCACTGCTGGTGGAATTGCAAGCTGGTACAACCACTCTGGAAAGCAGTCTGGCGGTTCCTCAGAAAACTGGGCATGACACTCCCGGAGGATCCAGCTATACCACTCCTGGTCATATACTCAGAGGCTTTACCTGCATGCAATAAGGACACATGCTCCACTATGTTCATAGCAGCCTTATTTATAATAGCCAGAAGCGGGAAAGAACCCAGATGTCCCTCAATGGAGGAATGGATTCAGAAGATGTGGTATATCTACACAATGGAATACTACTGTGCAATTAAAAACAATGAATTCACGAAATTCCTAGGCAAATGGTCAGAACTTGAAAATATCATCCTTAGTGAGGTAACCCAATCACAAAAGAACACACATGGTATGCAGTCACTGATAAGGGGATATTGACCCAGAATCTCGGAATACCCTAGACACAATTTGCACATCAATAGATTTCTAAGAAGATGGAAGGAGAGACCCCTGGTCCTGGAAAGACTGGATGTAGAAGAACGCCAGGACAGAGAAACGAGAGGGGGTTGAATGGAGAAAAGAGGGAGGGAAGGGGACTTATGGGACTTTCAGGGAGGGAGGAAACGGGAAAGGGGAAATGATTTGGAATGTAAATAAAAAAAAAGAATGATGAGGAAGAACTAGAAATGGAAGAGGAAGAAGAGGAAGAAGAAGAGGAAGAAGAAGAAGAAGAAGAAGAAGAAGAAGAAGAAGAAGAAGAAGAAGAAGAAGAAGAAGAAGAAGAAGACTATAACTAATCAGGAGTTGCTTTCTATATGAAATCCAAGTTACTAAACCAGGAGAAAAGAGAACAGAACAGGAGTTGGTAAGTTACCTAATTTATGTCTCGGGTAGAAAATTAATCTATAGATAAAAAATCCATATAAAGCACTATGCAGGAAACTTTGTGCTACTGAATGAGCATCAGAAACTACACAGACATGTGAGGCAAATGTTCTACACTGAGCCAACACAGGTAAGTTTCTCTTCCTCACCTTTCTCCTTCAAGGATCTCTCTCTCTCTCTCTCTCTCTCCCTCCCTCCCTCCCTCCCCCCCTCTCTCTCTCTCTCTCTCTCTCTCTCTCTCTCTCTCTCTCTCTCTCTCTCTCTCTCTCTCTGTGTGTGTGTGTGTGTGCGAAGTATGAACAATATTTCAGGTTCATGAGACCTCACCATAATTCAAGGATAGTTTATGTGAACTTAACACATCATTAGTTCTGTGTGTTTTCTTGATTGCACTGATGCTATTTTCAGTTGAATAATTGCTAATTTAATTCTTGCTGAGGGAATAGCATAATATTTGAATTCCTGTGTGGGGAAAAATAAGGCATTAATGGCTACAGAGACTCAGGTTTCCATAGCAACATATTGATCTTGAGGCTCAAATAGGATATTAAAGCAGTGATTCATTAGATGGTAAAGGTTCATTTTTTAACATATATAATATATAGAGTGTCAGTAATATAGCCCATGATTTAAAATCTTCATTGTTTCTTCTAGAAAAGTAGAGAGTCTTATCTTTTAAGGAGTTCACTTTATAAAAAAATCATTTCAAATCTGTAGCTATAAAATTACCCTTTCCTTCACATCCTTTTCCTTTATATAGATGAACATATACATATCTGCTCCTCTACCCATCTATATACCTACCAATATCTTTGTCTATTTCTTTTAACATACCCACCTACTCATGTATCAGACATGAGTGACTGCTAATCATATAAAATAACAGAAAAAAAGCTTGAAAATTGATGAATCAGTCTCTGTGTATCAGATATAAATGTCAATCATTAAATTAATTCTCTGAGGTCTATGATTTAATTATTCCATTTCTTTCTCCTTTTTGTTTGAAAATATTCATTAGATATTTTAGTTACATTTCACATGTTATCCCCTTTTCCAGTCTCCCCTCCGAAAACCCCGTATCCCATCCCTCCTCCCCTTGATTCTAAGAGGGTGTTCCCCATCCACCCACCCACTCCTGCTTCCTGTCCTGGCATTCCCCTACATAGGGGTATCGAGACTTCACAGGACTATGGGCTTCTCTTTCCATGGATGTCCAACAAGGCCATCCTCTGCTACATATGTAGCTGGAGCCATGGGTCCCTCCATGGGTACTCTTTGGTTGGTGGTTTAGTCCCTTGGAGTTCCGGGGGTTTTGGTTGGTTGATATTGTTGTTCCTCCTATGGGATTGCAAACCCCTTCAGCTCCTTCAGTCCTTTCTCTAACTCCACCATTGGGTACCCTGTGCTCAGTCCAATGGTTGTCTGTGAGCATACACCTCTGTATTTGTTAGGCTCTAGCTGAGCCTCTCGGGAAACAGCTCCTGTCAGCAAGCATTTCTTGGCATCCACAATAGTGTCTGGGTTTAGTTACTGTATATGGGATGGATCCCAGGTGAGGCAGTCTCTGTATGGCCTTTCCTTCAGTCTCTGCTCCACACTTTGTCTTTGTATCTTCTCCTGTGGGCATTTTGTTCCGCCTTCTAAGAAGGACCAAAATATCCACACTTTGGTCTTCCTTCTTGAACTTCATGTGGTTTGTTTATTGTATTTTGTGTGTTCTGAGCTTTTGGGTTTATATGCACTTATCAGGGAGTATGCATTCTTTCGTGATTGGGTTACCTCATCAGGATGATATTTTCTAGTTCCATCCATTAAAAACTCAATACAATCCATAAATGAATTTTGTAAGTATTGTTATTTGATATGTATGGTATGTTAGGTAACTTCTTAGTAAATAGACAGTAGTAAATAAACTTCATGTTCATAAAAGATACATATCTATCTCTTTACCTTGGTATCTTCTTGGAATGTTCTCTGTTTATGATTGACTACTGAATGCCTCTGTGCCCCAGGCATTTTCCTGATGGGAAAAATGTATCTTCTTACCTCGGTATCTTCGGAGAATGTTCCCTAATATGATTATGACTCAGAACTGAATCTTCCTGTATCCCAGTAATTTCTATTAGCCTAAGGAAAATGCTTTACTTAAGTGTATAACATCTTCTCAGAGGCATCTCTGATTCAAACAGCTGGTCATGTCAGTGGTTAAGAAGTCCAAATATTGTCACAATTTGTGAGCAACAAAGCTTTAGACATTGTAATACAACGATCTGAGAACATTTTCTTCAAATACACCACAGTTTTGTTTCTCTTAAACTTACTTCCCTACCTCTCTCATGGGCTTTGTTCTGAGAATAGTCACACAAGTAACAACATGTCAATCAAGGCTTCAGACTTTCACAAAAAGGAGATTACATATGATAATATATTCATTAATCATATATTTATTCCTTTCCATTACTTTCTTACATTCCATTCCTACCCTATTAGGGTTAATTTGGATAATGAGCATTTTATATTTGTAACATAAGCAAATAACATAAATATGTTTGCACACTTACTCTGGTATGTTACTATGTAGAGAATAAGACACCCATGAAGCTGATTTAGGCCTGTGTGACCTTGTATTCTAGCTTAGATTAGCCAAACCATAAGTGACTAACAATTCAAGAGAAAAAATAATTTTGTTCACCAGAATTGTTACGATGATTTATTATATGATATTATTTCATATAAATTCAACTAATCTATTCAGTTGTTCTGTATTTTTCATACTTGTCACATTTTGGTCAGTTTTGTTGATTTGCCAGAGCTTAGAGTCATCTGACTATAGAGTCCCGACCAAGGAATTGACTAGGTCAAATTGTCTTGTTGGTTTACCTGTTGGAGATTATCTTCCTTTCTAATTGATGCAGAAAGGCACAGCCCATTATAGGTGACACCATTCTCTGGAAAGATACCCCTTTATAAGAAAGCTAGTTAATCACGGGTCAGTGAGCAAGCCAACAAGTAGCATTCTTTCATGGTTTCTACTGTAATTTGTTAGCTGTCAGTGTGTTCCTGCCTTGACTTTCTTCAGGAATGAACTGTAAACTATAATGTTGAATAAACAAAATTTCAAAGTTATTTTCAGTCACAATGTTTTATTCCAAGAAGAGAAAGAAATCTAGAATAGGGTAAATGCTAGGATAGTTCTTTTTGACCTAATCATACTGTGTAGACCCATGTGACAAATTCTAGAAAGTGAGGTGTGAACAGAAGTCTATTAGTCAAATCTCAGATATACATTGTTCTATGGTCTTTAAGTCCTCCATGATTCTGTCTTATCTTTATCAAAGGATAAGGAAACACAAAATTTCAAAGTAGTAGTTGTTTTACCAGGAGGCCCCAGCAACTCGGTCAGCAAAGATAATCTTCTGCTTCACCATAGAAATATGAAATGAGAAATGCACCTTTGACATTTTACCTTCCTCAGACATTGTTTGTTATGGTAGACTAATGTAGCCTGCTTGGAGTGATAGATTAAATGAATGCTAAAATGATCATATGAGTATATTCCACTATGAGTACATTCTAAGGGGCATGGTCAACTTCCACTGAGCATTTCTGGGACAACCCTGAAAGATACTGGTGAAGGGAAATCTTTAAATAGTACACATGGTATTATAGTTTGTTTGGGAGAAGAAATGGCCATATTTACAATTAAGTCATGGGCTATAGCCAATGGATTGGCTGGAAGGTCAGGGACTTGGTAAGATTAAGATTGGAAAATTTGTGAGAAAGGCATGTGGTAAAGAAGTGTGTAGATAGATATCTCCAAATGGACAAAAGGAATGAAGATTTATGTCCCACATAAATGTTTATCAAATGATGACTGTAGCCAAGGAGGAGTTCAACAATCAAGTAAATAAGATGATCCATTCTGTGGATAGTCAATCTTTTTTCCCAGCCATCCCTGCCATTGCCCAATGAGCACATGAACAAAGTTGCCATGGTGGCAGAGATGCTAGTTATGCTTGGGCTCAGTAACATGGACTTCCACTCACTATGGCTGGCCTGGCTACACTTGCTGATGAATGCCAGATCTACCAACAACAGAGACAAACACTGAGCATCTGATATGACACCATTTCCCTGAGGTAACCAGTCAACAACCTAGTGGCAGGTTAACTATATTGGACCACATCCTCCATGAAAAGGACGATGTTTTTTCTTACTGCAGTAGATATATGTATTCTGGCTATGGATTTTCATTTCCCACAAGTAATGTTTCTGCAGAAACAACCACATTCCAGTCTAGCTTGACCCAACTCATACTCGAAGTCCTTGAGAAATCCCTGATCTGAATATGAGGCTGGGAATGATGAGAGTGGGAGAAATACTCTTTCCCAGGGCAGTACACACAAATGTGAAATGGTCGATCCTGAAGACATACTTAAGAGCAACATTATGAAGTATCTTTTTTAAAGACCTTAATCTTATTCTTGAAGAGAGAAGTCCCCATGATCTACTCATATCTTACAGGTCCCACTTCTTAACATCATCTTATAGGTCAATACGTTTCAATATTTAATTTTGAAGGGGCAGCATTCAAATATAGGAAGATCAAATAACATCTTTAATCAACTGCTGATGATTGACAGACTCAAGGTGAGGCCAGGCTGTCTGACTTTAGAATCTAAAATATTTACAAATTTATCTCATCGCTGTATTATATCATATACGGTTTCATTCAATTCTCATGACTAAAATTAATGGCAAATTTTGTTCCCATTTAAAATGAGGCTTAGAGACATGAAACCATGTGTTTTATTTCACATAGTATGTAATATTCCCCATTAGTTGCTCTCTGAACTTATATTCTTATATTTGGTTGTTTAAATCAACATTTGTCAGTAACTCTGTTTATGAATGTATTTGCATTTTGAACTCCATGGGACTGAGATATTTTTCCTTATATAGAACATAATAAGCTAGCACCCTACAGCTTTTAGGGTGCTGACAGAAGATATCTCATCTCTGAAGGCAAAGGACTTACTCCACCTGGCACAGAAAACAACACAATCCCAGTTCTCGCACAGTTCCGTTCTCTCATGAGTCTCAACAGTCTTGTTTTGAATAGTCTATGTACATGGTTTGCACAGGTTAGCAACTAACTAAAGAAGTCTGAATTTACAGAACTCCAATATTTTTTAAAGGAACACAATCAAATTTACCTCTGTTCTGACTAGAGAATACCTATATTACCTAGATTTGCTTATTGAACATTCATGATATAAAAGCTACAGGATATGATTTCTCTTTCCTAAGTTCTCCACAGTAGCAGTATCAAAATTAATGTACAAAAAGATGATGCAGGATAGAAAATATTGCTATTTTTAAAATTTTAATCAGCCACAAAATCATATAATAACCACATACTGAGCATTGATTATATGTCAGAATATATATGGTAAACATAGTATATATGCATACATATATGGTAAAGCATAGAGTAACATTGATGCTTGCTAACATAATGAGTTACATACCTAGTGGAGGCAATTGAGGCAGAAAGAAAGAATTATTAGTCTATGTGTAAGATGAAAGTTATGGAGTGATATGTGTACATGGTACAGGGTTATGTAGACAGCATACGAATAAAAAGTTGTTTTGAACCAAGCCAGTAGGATAATGAATTTTAGCTCTTCTCTCCCCCTAACTTCCCTCTTACTGGTGTCACCAATGTTAAATTGTTCATGCTCTACCACAAAATCCTCACTCATGTTCATGCCGTCTTATTTAAAAGCACAAAATATTTCCATAATGATTTATTGTTTGGGAATTTTACTTATTTTTAATTTTTATTAAAATATAAGTAAATTACCTATGTTCTTTTTATCCAGCCCTTCCCTTCTCCAGTCTTTCCAATCCTTTTCATGCCCCCACTTTAAAACTGATAACATATTTTCTTTTATTTTTTTATTTATTTACATATGCTTTATTTATTTACATTTCAAATGTTAACCCCTTTCTGTGTTACCCCACTGAAAAACCCCTATCCCATCCCCATCACCCTGCTTACTGCCCCCCCCCCAATTTCCTGACTTACATTCCCCTATTCTGGGGAATTGAGCCTTCATAGGACATATGACCTCTCCTCTCATTGATGTCTGAAATGGTCATCTTCTGCTACATATGTAGCTGGAGCCATGGGTTCTTCCATTTGTACTCTTTGGCTGGTGGCTAGTCCCTGGGACCTCTGGGAGTACTGGTTGGTACATATTATTGTTCCTTCTGTGGAGCTGCAAACC
The DNA here is from genome assembly GCA_036184795.1 of Tokudaia tokunoshimensis. NCBI lineage: Eukaryota > Metazoa > Chordata > Mammalia > Rodentia > Muridae > Tokudaia > Tokudaia tokunoshimensis. The sequence goes on along the minus strand of BTHU01000018.1, from coordinate 10,308,487 downwards.
TCTTCACTCCTTGGGTCCTTTCTCTAGCTGCTCCATTGGGGACCCTATTCTCATTCTATTGGTTGGCTGTGAGCCATGGGTGTTTTGATCCACTTTCCAATAAGGATCAATGTATCCACACTTTGGTCTTCTTTCATTTTGAGCTTCATGTGGTCTGTGAGTTGTATCTTGGGTATTCCAAGTTTTTGGGCTAATATCCACTTATCAGTGAGTGCATACTGTGTGTGTTCTTTTGTGATTGGGTTACTTCACTCAAGATGATAGTTTCTAGTTCCATCCATTTGCCTAAGAATTTCATGAATTAATTGTTTTTAATAGCTGAGTAGCCAGAAGCTGGAAAGAACCCAGATGTCCCTCAACAGAGGAATGGATACAGAAAATGTGCTACATTTACACAATGGAGTACTTCTCAGCTATTAAAAACAATGAATATATATTTTCTTGGATTATTATTTACATATATGTGGATATATATGGGAAAACATAAATAAAACCTACAGACTGCATTTTTGTTGTTAATGTGTATATAGTATCAAGGATAACCTAGTGGACCATCCATTAGGGGAATTGTTCCTTGAAAAGGCAAATTCTCTACCAGCAGTCATTTGTAGTTTCTTGTGTAAGGGTTGGACCTTAAGAGATTACCACCCTTCTGTGTTAGCAAATCTATTGATATTATTGTTTAGGTTTTGTTTATGCAGGCTTTTCTAAATAGTTTTAAACATGTATCTAATATGTTTTGATTATGGGCATACCCCATTCCTCCACCCCAGCATGTCTTTTATTAAAAAACAAATATCCAAATGAATTCAGTTGGCATGGTCTATACAAACATGCGTGTTGCGCCATCCACTGAAGTATGGGCAAGTTACTGTTATCAGATTGTCCTTCCTCCATCATCCACCAACTCCCAATAGTTCCTCAGCTAGTTGCAGGTCTTCATGAGCTCCCTCAGACTCCATGCTTGAGTTTTGATTGGTTTGATCTTACGCAGATTTTCGTTCAGATAAGCACAGCTGCTGTGAGCTGATCACTGTAACAGAGGTGTCCTGTTCAAGATAGCATTTCACAGCGCTTCCTTTCCCACTCTGTCTCTCTTGTTCCTTCTCTCTGTCCTTGCCCAGCTTTTTTGAACTTTGGCATGGAGAGGTTGATCTGGATGCCCCATCTCACTGAGTGTTCATAGTAATTAACTCTCAGCATTTGGATAATGTGTGAGTCTCTGCACTAATATCAACTGTACAAAGGGGCTTCTTTGACCAAGTTCAAGAGCAGCAAGTATTTATAAGTATTAACATAAATTGTTAGAAGGAAGTTGGACAATCGAAGGCCTGTAGCCTGATCAGCCATAGGCTTTTGACCAAGTTTTTAATACTAAATACAAATTACCTTCTATGGATCAGGACTAAATCCAGTTTAAAAAAAGTGTTTGGCTAATCTCTTAAAAATCATGCTGCTATTGTACCCATGGATACACATTGATTGGCAGGTTAATGTTCAGGATTCCGTGCTAGTGAAACCATTTTTTTTCTCAAGTCGACTCAATAGTTGCTACTGGGACTGTAAACAGTTGACATCAGCAAAGAGGTATCAAGTTCATTTAAGATTAGCTTTTGATCTTACAACCAAAATGTGTGGTGTCTTCAGCCACAGTGTCTTGTAGTCTAGCTCTAGAGAGCAACTAAGGACACTGGCAACAGCCTGTGATTTTTGGATACATCTGGGCCCTTCCAGACTGAAAACTCCTGAAAAGATACCTCATGGCTGACACTGAGATTTTAATTTAGTAACCAATGTTTTCTGAGAATAGCATTGTCCACCTATGATAATCAACTTAAAATTGGTGGTTTTCCTTAAGACCTTTTCATACATTTTTAATTGTGGATAATCCTTTTCTCTTTCCCAACTATCTATCTCATCCCCAATTAAATCATTTATGTATTCTCACCTCTTTTCATTTCAAATGAGCCCTGCTATGTTCACCAACTGTACTTCTAGCTGGTTTACAAGACAGCAAAATGTTGCAGGATGTTTGATCACACTGTGAGCCCTGAGACTGTATAGTAGAAACAACCATGTCTCTAAGTGTGGTGTGGCTTATCACTAGCACACACCTTTAATCTAAAAGCTTTCTGTTTATTGCATTCAAGATTGAATAAAGTCAACTATAGGTCAAGACATGGAACAAGTAACCAGTTGACAGGGAGTGAACATAAGAAAAGACCATGTAGAGTAAGAGACAGAGAGTGAAAGAAAGTCAGGAGGATGGAGAGAGGCACAGGGAGTTGAAAGGAGAGACATTCAGTTGGAAGTGTTTTAAAACTATACGGAAAAGAACTGGCATTTCCTTCTGGGATGGTGGTGGAGGAGGAAGGTCAGCTGGGTGCTTTCTCTAACTCTTTGAGCTAGCAGGGTTTCACCCCCAGATCCGACTGCTGAGTCTTCATTGGTAAATTGAATTTTGGGGATTTTTTTTTAATTTTCTATATTTTTTATTTACATTCCCAATGATTTCCCCTTTCCTGGTCCCCCATCCCTGAAATTTCCATAAGCCCTCTTCCCTCCCCCTGTTTCCCAGTTAACCCCCTCCCACTTCTCTGTCCTGGTATTCCCCTATACTGCTACATCCAGTCTTTCCAGGACCAGGAGTCTCTCCTTCCTTCTTCTTGGAAATCAATTGATATGTGAATTGTGTCTTGGGTATTCCAAGCTTCTGGGTTAATATCTACTTATTAGTGACTGCATACCATGTATGTTCTTTTGTGATTGGTTAACAACAGTAAAATTCTATGTTTTTACATGCACTATTCATTTTGTTAAGTCCTCCTATACCCCATTACTTCTCCCCATCCCTGTAACCTCTTCCTGCTTAAACCCACTAGCCTCCATTTCCTCCCTTCACTTTGCTTCTACTCTATTATCATTCTTCATTCATGGCTTGTACATCCACTGCAAGGTAAATATATAGAATAAAAGACTTGATAGGATCTACATATAAAGGAGAATTTGTAGCGTTCATCTTTGAGCCCGGGTGACCTGAGGCTCCACTCTTTTTCTCACTTTCGTACACTTATCTTCAGCTTTCCTAATCTAATGTTTCTATACAGCTGCATCAAATTCCATTGTGCACACATATTGCATCTCCCTTATTCGTTCACCAGTTGCTGGACATCTAGATTGATTGCATTTCCTATCTATTGTGAATAGAATAGCAGTGAATAAAACCACAAATATTTTAAGTGACATAGTAGTCACAGATATAAATGTTGGACACTATAAAACCTGAGACTTAATTCAAGGAATGTGACTACTATGTTGTTCTTCTGTATGTTGATCTTCATGTCACAGCAGGAAAATTATTAGTCATGGATATCTAGAGGCTCTAGACTATGTAACTTAAAACAACATATTTTGCATTTATTGTATATAGGTTTCATTGTGGAATTGATTAAAGTTGTAGTGGTCTGGGAGTTAAGACAGGACAAAGAGGTTTACGTCAGAGAGAGCAGAGCAAGATAGGAAATTTTAGAAGAAAAAGGAACCAGGTAGACAATAGTGAAAAATAATTATAAGCTTACAAATTTTGTTCAGGGAATTTTGAAAGATTTTAAAATGAAAAAGTAGTTGCAAATTAGTTTAGGTCATTTTACTGTGATCCACACTGTGAAATCTCTTACCATCATTACTTTTCAGAGAAACTTTAAGTGTTCAATTGCTTTCTAATTGTTTGCATTACCAAACGTGTATATCTTTTTAATACAATTCCATTTGCATAAGCCACCTCATTTTTATAGGGGAATACATTTCAGGAGAATATTTCAGGTCAGAAAATAGCCATTAAGTTACTTTGATAAGCAAGCCATGGGACTAGAGAAATAATGAGAATGTCTAGTAACTATCTTACTAGAAATCTTGCAACATTAGACAATCATTGTATATGTGGCGAAAACACAGGAGACAGAGAGGACATGGAGGACGAAATGGCAACCTGGATTAGTGGGAGGTAAAGAACTGTCGGTTCACAAAGACAACCTGACTATTAGGAGGCCTGACATTTCTTATTTAACTATTAGGCACGTCAAATTCATTTAAACTGAAACGGAAACTTAACTCAGAGAATATTCTGGGAGGTCAGAGAGATCTATAGAATTTTTCTGGTAGCAAAATGCCTTAAGCAGATCATCAGTTTGTTATCTGCTTATGTATCTGAGAAAATAAAGGCTCAATTCTCATTAACAGTGATGCCACAATCCAGCCCCAGGAAGAAGCCAGGACAACAGGTGCTCTAGGTTTCAAGATACTGCATACATCCATAAGCACATCTCTGCTGAGTTTCCCACAGAACTAAGCTTTTCAGTTTATGAACTAAGTAACAAGCTCCACCCCCAAAACTGGTTAAATACCTGTGCAATAGTTTCTTAGTTGCCCCCTAGTGAGCATAACTATAGTTTTGAATGTTAGGTTATAGGAAACAGTACTCAAACTTTTCCTTGAAGGGAATTTAGTTCTTGTATTCATTGAACACTTCTTGAAGGCTAGACATAAGCTTAAATTTTTGTTTTAAATCTTTTCTCAGGTTGGGACCCAACATGGTCATGGTCACTGTCAGAAGGAATGGAAACTATGTGCCAATAAGGAGGTTGATATTTCTTTCAACTTTCCTATTGTGTCAGAGAGGGGAGCATGCTCAGTGATATAAGACCATGTTTGATGGAGATTCTAGAGTCCCATAAATATTTTCCATGTAGATGCTTTGCTTCAACAAATTATCAGATTTTTTCAAAGAGATAATAGGTCCTTTTAATCTCTTTTTTAAATAACAGAAAATATTTGTGCATATATTTATATATATGAAAGGAAAATTTATATGCATAAAATAAATATCCACTTTTAATATAATAGACAATTATACAGAAGCATTAGCATGGCCGTATGACACAGCGTGCGTGTTTACATGTTTGAATTCACATGCCTAAATTTCTGTAGATGATAACATCTGCACAGAAAAATGTGCAGAACAATTCTTTTCATTTTTCTTTGAACAATTCTTAGGATTTCCTTCTATAAGCAGAAAAAATAATGGAATTACTTCTATTTTAGAAAGACTAGTCTATTTTAGTACCTTGTGATTTGGATTTCAGTGTTATAGGAAATTAGGGATTATAGGGATTAGCTCAAACTGGCAAAACAGTTTAAAATGAAACAAAGGATGAGTAAGGATCCTCCAGCCCAGTGCTAGTAGGTGTGGTTCCTGTTTACCTCTATCTAGGTGTGATTGCCAAGGGACCTCATAGTTTCTGGTTTAAAATCTTGTCTTGTGCATGGTATCCTGACATTCATGAGATTCTTTACTCTGTCTCTTTAAACTAAAACACTCTTTATAAAAGGAAAAGGATCAAAGAGTTCCTTGCTCCTTCTGAAAGATCCCTGGAGTGGTGAGATCCTCACTCAAGTCTCAGGATAACGTGACCCCCCAAGAACTCACGAGAGACCATTCTTGCTGTAATCACATGAGGTTTACTTCCAGTGCACTGGGGCCGAGACTCATAGCCCATGCAGGGGTAGAGGAGTTCGACCTTGAGTAGCAGGGAGAAGGGGCGTTTAAAGGAAAAACCCAGAGTTCAAGGGAGGAGGGAGTGTGTCATAGGAAAAATACCAAAAATACCAAGGAAAATCACAAGGGGAAACTCACAGTTACTCATGATTGTTAGCAAGGTTCTATTTTAACTTTTGTGGTCAGCTAGTTCCTGGAACAAAATTATCCTAACCTTGTGGTCATAAATTCTTTATGGTTAGCCAGTTCCTGGAATAGAAGAATAGAATTGCTGAACTGGCTGAACTACATTTTTGGCTCTACTCTACTTGCTAGGGTTCTTTTACTTCTCAAACTAGGAGCTGGGGTCTTTCATTTCCCAATTCTTCTAGTGCCTAATTCTAATCCTAGAATTAGACTTCTGTGTCTTCATAATATTGATTTTCCTGACCTCCTAAAAAAGCATGATATTGTTGGCGTAACATCAAAATCTACACAGCACTTACTCTTTCTCTAACAAAAGTCACTAGCTTGTTAAGGATGCATGGTCCAAACGTAAGAATCAAAAACAAAATTAAAAAAGGCCCTATTAATGAGGAGATTAAAGTGGACAGCCATGGGGATCTGTTAAACCATCCTTCAAACCATTCTTGCTGTTCTTCTCTGTCCTTTCTTCTTTTTTCCAGTCTTTAACTGCTGTAGGAGTTGTCAGAAGCACCAGATATGGCCCCTTCCAACAAGGTTTTAGGTCCCCACTCAATGGCGTAGGACCAGAATAGCGTCTCCAACTTGGAACTGGTGGGGTATGTTCGGACTTCCAGTCTCATAGGCCTCTTTCAGTTGTTCCCAGGTTTGACGTCTTACCACCTCAAGGGCCTTTAGGCAGGCATTAGGGGTTTAGAGAGAACAGCATCAGGATCATATATTCCACCTGATTCAGTGAGTGGTGGTGGTCCCCCACACAGGATCTCATAAGGGGTGAGTTTAAATCGTCCAGGGGTGTTCCATACTCGGAACAGGGCAAAAGGAAGGAGGACTGTTCAGTCATTCCTGCCAGTCTCTAAGGCTAATTTTCTCAAGGTCTCTTTTAGGGTTCTATTCATCCTCTCTACCTGTCCTGAGCTCTGGGGTCCGTAGGCACAATGTAATTTCCAATTAATCCCCAGCTGGGTGGCCAGTCCCTGACTTACCTGGGCAACAAAGGCAGGTCAGTTATCAGACCCAATTACCTTGGGAATTCCAAACCTCAGGAAGATTTCTTCCAGGATCTTCTTAGCCACCACATTGGCCGTCTCAGTCCTAGTAGGAAAGGCTTCCACACAGCCTGAAAAGGTACCTGCTGTCCGTGTAGATGTTGATAGACTTCCCGTCTGCCAACCGTAGAGCTTGTATCAAAGCCACAAGTTCCACTTTCTGGGCCCACGTTACTTCAGGGAGGCTACTGGCCCAGATCACTTGCTTTCTATCCACCACTGCAGCCGCCGCCTTCCGCTTACCTTCAACCACGGAGCTGCTGACATCCATAGGGTAGTAGGGTTGAGGACAGCAGGGGCAGCGAAGGTTACTCATTCAATCAACAAATGGCTTTGATAATGTGTCATGCAAGTGTTGGTCATCCATCAGTCAGGGGGTTGTCTGATGATGCTTTCTAGAGTGTAGGGTGCCACTACAGTTGTCTTTTGTCCCAGAGTGAGTTTATCAGATTCTTTGACCAGCAGAGCTACAGCAGCAATAGCTTTCAGACAAGAAGGCCACCGCGGGCAACAGGGTCTAACTTTTTGGATAGATAAGCTACTGGTCTCTTCCAAGGTCCCAAAGTCTGAGTAAGAACCCCTCTGGCAACCCTGGCTCTCTCACCCACATAGAGAGTAAAATGTTTGGTTATGTCGGGCAAAGCCAAGGCCGGGGCAGTCAGTAGAGCCTTTTTAATTTCGTCAAAGGCTTTCTGGTGATCTGGGGTCCACATAAACACCCCTCCCTCCTTGGTTAGGGGGTACAATGGGGCAGCTAGGGTTGCAAACCTGAGTATCCATAGTCTGCAGAAGCCAGCAGTGCCCGAGAATTCCCTTACTTGCCTTGGTGTAGTTGGGGTGGGGATCTGGGTTACAGTCTTTTTCCTGTCTTCCGTTAGCCATCACTTTCCATCTCGGAGGATGTATCCCAAATAAATAACCTCCATCTGACATAACTGGGTCTTTTTAACTGAGGCTCAGTACCTTCCGAACAGAATTGCTGAACTGGCTGAACTACACTTTTGGCTCTACTCTACTTGCTAGGGGGTCTTTGACTTCTGCTAGGGGCCGGGGTCTTTCACTTCCATTCTTCCTCCCTCCACCCTTTTCTCCTCCCACTCCCTCTTTCGCTCCCTCCCTCCTTCCCCTTTTCATATCCTCCCTCTCTTTTCCCTTCCTTTCTTCCTTTTTTCTTTCTTCCTCCTTTCCAATATTTAGTCAAAAAGTGCAGTTAATTCCTAAGTCGCATTTGAAGGAGGTTATGAATAATATAGGTTATGAACAGTTTGGATTACAGTCATCACTCTTTGTTTTATCCCTTTTAGCTCCCCCAGTTGAATTATGGACTCCCTTCTCTAATAAATTTTGCACATACCTGGAACCTAATGAAAGCTTTCGTTTACATGCATCTCCTTCAGTGAAGACAAAAGTCCAATCCACACTGCTTCTCTCAGTAGATTTACCATGCATTGAGTGAAAACAGGAGGCTCCTTTGGGCTTGTTGGCCAACTAGTCTTGACAACTGGTGAGGTAGGTTCAGTGAGAGATCCTGGGTTGAAAAAATGACTTGACAAATGATGTAAGAAGATATCATTCATGTATCTCTGGCATTCACATGCATGCACATGCACATATGTCTTGCATATACATGTCTACACATATGAACATGTGTCATGCATACATAGCATGCACATACATACACGCACACTCACATACACACATAATTATAGAATTTTTTCTTTTTTTGTATACAATCTTCATTTACATTTCAAATGCTAAAACCTTTCCCAGTTTCCCCCCTCTCTGAAAACCCTCAGCCCTTCCTCCTACCCCTCCCCCTATCCAAGTATAAGCCCCTCCACTTGACCCACTCCAACCTCCCTCCCCCTCAATTTCCCTTTGTTGGGGTATCTATTGAGACTTCACAGGACCAAGGACCACTCCTCCCACTGATGCCAGACAAGGCATTCCTCTGCCACATTTTTGACTGGAGCCATGTGTACCCCTTGATGATGGATTAGTCCCTAAGAGTCCTGGGGCATAATGGATGGCCGACCTATTGTTCTTCCCATGGGGCTATAAACCTCTTCAGCTCCCCCAGTCTGCCATCCAACTTCTCCATTGGGGACCCCATGCCCAGTCCAATGGTTGGTTGATAGCATCTGCCTCTGTGAAACTTGTTGAGGTCAAAAGAAATTATAGAACATTGAATTTTGAGAAATATTGCTTCTTGGCTTCTGCCATGGAGCCACTCCTACATAAAGAAATATATATGTATCAGATGCTAGGATGCAGTTTAGACAAGATGTGGCTATTCTAGCTTTCTCTGTGGGGTTTAACTGTATTCCACTTGCAATGCCAATGCATTTTCTTTTCCCAGTCATGTTAGTGGGGTTTAGCCTTTCCTTACAAATGCCCACCCTCTCACCTACCCAGGAGGGTAGTAGCATAGCTTAAGAAGAGCAGCTTTCTTTGAGGAGCATGAAGGAGATGACAGTGCTGAAAGGTTTTATGAAGTTCCCAGCCTTGTGCTGAGGATGGACATATATAATCTCATTGGCTCTCAGGGGAACTCCAGAGTAATGACCCATAGTTTGTGAGCTAACATTTATGCTGGGCTCTAAGGACAAGAGTTAGTTCAACTGTTGCTCTGTTAAAGGAGTCCATGTTTGAGGAGTAGTGGTGACATGTTTACATTTAATCACAGCACAACACACCTCACATACACATTTAGCTTGGCAATAGAAACTCAAAACTAGATTATCAATGAATAATGCATATTCATTACTCACTGTGAGCTAGGGATGTTCTAGGAACCTTAGTTGTATGACATCATTTATTCTTCATTTATTGATAGGCTATCATTACTTCCACTACTTTAGAGGTAGACAAATATGGAAAAAGGAGACTGAGACTGTGTTATTTCCCATCATACCAATGCTACTGATAGAACAGAAGTTCCTGTTTGGTAGCTGAGGAACTGCAACACAGGAGATAAAGGCAATGTTCAGTCGGCAGAGATGGGATTGAACCCAGAACTGTTTGGCTTCAGAACAGAGACTCTCTTAATGGTACTGGCCATGGAGCAAATGGGCATAATTATAGGTAAAATCATGTGACCTTCCTAGCTATGACACTTCTCATGAGGACATAGAGAAAATCAACCAAATATTAATTCACTTTCATGGACAGTAGGTCACATCTGTTAGAAATAAATCCAGTTATGTCAGATAGAGAACACAATCTTGGGTTTCAGGTTCCTCTCAAATTCATGTACTTTGGATCTTTGGTTTTCTGTGGACTGCCTTTCATGAGCACCTCTTCCCATTGCAGGCATTGTGAATACTAATACGTACTATGTCATACTATATATTGAATTCTCAAGCTAGGAGATACTGTTTCTGGCCTTTGACTAATCTTGGGCTGCATTTTCTCCATAGATTTCTATCTTACTAGGCAAACTACCATAGCATAGGGTGACACACTGAATGCTCCTAATTCAAGTTTATCTGAAGGAGTTTTCTGAGAACTAGTCACATTTTACTGCTCCAAATAGGAAAGAGATTTAGGATATGGAAATTTGGAACACTATAAAATCGGTGAGCATGATTAAATATTCCAAAAATGGAAAAATACTAGCATATACTCAGGGACACAGCAATTAAACAAGAAACAGATTAAGAGTCTAAATGAGCTTTTACAAAAAGTAGTGATGTGTTCAACAGCTTCTAAAAAACCTGTTCAAAGATTTATAGCTAAGCAAAATGGGGCCAAAACTTGGGAGATGAAAAACTATTGTAAATTAGATTTAAAAAGATATTGAATAAGGGCCAGAAAAATTCATGAAGCACTACTAGATAACACTAAAATCTAGAGAATCCCTTCACACTAAGGTACTAACTGTGAGCAATCACTGACATCAAGCAAAATCTCTCACAACATCTGTTGAATTCACATTCTGTGCAACTTGATTTCAGAGTTCTTTCTGCATATATTTGAGTTCCTAGCATACAATAGAATGAAATTACTGTTTTACAACTTTGGAATGACATGTTTGTGGTGGTGATGACAAGGCATAAGAGTAAGTCTAATACAGAGATAAATTAGAGACAAAAAGGCCACTAAAACATAGCACATTATTTGAGTCCCTGGACCAGGCCATTTTCTCTTGTACAGAGAGTCAACACGCATCACTGTTTTATGGTACATGTATTCAGCTAGTATACTTGCATGTGAAATCAGAAGAGTTCTGGTGCCTAAAATATAAACTTGTTTTCTGCAAGCACATACACACAGACACACAGACACAGACACAGACACACACACAGAGAGAGAGAGAGAGAGAGTGAAAGAGAGAGAGAGAGAGAGGGAGAATACCACTATAATAAATGTAATCAGAGTTCTGGGGGGGGAGAATGTCTAATTCTAGGTTTGTCAGAGAAAATAGAGTGGAATATTGAAGTATCTTTTGCCACAAAGCAAGAAAGAACTCAAAAGATCAGTGAACCATGGTTGTTAAAGCATAGAAACAGCACAAAGAACTTATGCTTGCCACCTTTTACAAATTTAAGCACTGAAAGTTTACACCATGATATTTTTTAAAGTATATTAATTTATAATAATGTGAGTAGGTAAGAGGAAAATTTAAAAGAGAAAAGAAAAACAAACAAAAATTCTATTTATACAGAAGACAGCTTGAATACATAGAAGGAATTGCAGAATTAGAAAATCAACTCTTGTTTTGATTGGGTTAGCCAACAATCATCATTAGTGGAAGAAGGATCAGATTCTAGTAACCATGCATGCACTTCAACTACATGAGCATTTCCTGATAGCTGGTATTGGGTGATGATTCAGCTCAAATCAGACCTTATATGTGACACGAGACTGTTCCCATTACATGTATCAATTGCAAGTCCCTGAGCCTCTTATGCTTCAGTTGGCCAACTCATAAGTTCTCATAACTCTCCCCTTGGGGTTGATAAACTGTTCAAAGAATTCAGGAATCTACTTCCCTTACCTTTGCTAACTTATTATGAAGAAAATAATTCAGAAACAGTACAGTGAAATAAACATCTACTTGGTCCTTTTGGGTTTTTTTTATGTTATTTTTATTCCCTGTTTGCCTCTAAATATATCTCGTATTTTTCAGATAACACACATGGGTCTCTATCATTAATCAAGTCTCCCTTTTGATGTCCCCAGTTAGTGACTGTCTAAACCACCAGAAAAGGCTTGAGTGTGTGAGAAGCCATTGCAGATTACTTGCTTTCTAAGGGGCTTCATCTCATTTCTCCCTTCTTTAGTACCTTTTGACTATTTTGAAAGCAGGGGACTCTGAGATTTCTTGCTGCCTCATGTGAACTCCAGTAAGCCACATAGCTATTAAAAGAATCCATTGGTTTGGAATTGATGGTACTCAAAGGTCTGAGGAAAACAGGCTGGAAGTGCTAAAACTCTAGTTTTGTCACTATCAATCAACATTTACTGATATTTTGCCCAAATTCACTTTACTGTAAGAACTTGAAAATCATCTGAATCACTTCCAAAAGTCTCTCCACATCCGGCTTTGCACAAGGTTTCCACCTGTGCTCTTGGAGGTAGTCTTAACAGAAAAAAAGAGCTTCTCAGAAGGAAGAGTGAGCTTCATCTGACAATTAGACTGAAGAAACACTGCCCGTCTCTTAGGTATTTGTGAATAGAAGCATAATTCCTATGTAAGAAAATCATTCTGCAGATATGAATTATATCGCACAACAGAGTTTTATGTGATATTATTCATTGGGTCAAGAGTTCAGAGATCAGTGTTCTACTCTTAGCAAACCTTGTACAAGCCTCCAAACTTGCAAAATCATTCATTGTAAATTGTACTTACCTGTCAATGAGATTCAGAGAGTATGACTGATAATGTCCATGTATGCCTTTCATTTCATTACATAGTTATTTACATGTCTTCTTCTGGTTTTGTTTTGATTCTAAGTCACAAAACTACTTTTACATACCTTGAAGTATTAATAAGTTTCTAGAGGGAAATTTTCAATCTGTGTCAACTTCAACTGTGCAGCTTAGCAGAGAGGAAAATAGTAGCAAAGTAAATATTAACACAGAGAGATGTGTCTGCTGACTTTGGTAATATTATCTGCAAAGAGTGAACTTGTCAGAACTTGAGGAATTTTATTAAATCTCCTTGCTGTTGTCATTCATAACAGTAAAATGTGGCAAGGAAAGCCACACAATTGCTTACATAAACTGTAACAGAGCAATCTTATTTTAATGTGTAATCTGTGTGTACAATAATTGACCTTGTATTGGTTTTTTGTTCTTTCATGTCCTTCCCCCATTATAAATGAAACAAAGATACATAAAGGATTCCTTAAGTATCATTTGTTTTCAGTCCCCTGAACAGTTATCAGTGTATTTATGAAGAACATTCTACTTTTGAGTTGAATAAAATTGATTTAAATATACTTCTTCAAACAAATCTTGGAATATACTAATTATAAAAATAGAAACTTAGAATCAAAGAAATTAAGAGACTTACACTAGGGAGAGATTTATTTAGGGCTCCAGTGCTGAGAGGGGAAGTGGACACATGATTCAGTCCTAAACCCAGAAGCAATCTGAAATTAATATCCACTTATAAATGAAAAAAATTAATTTTCTCCAAGGGAGTCTCACTGGTGAAATAAACTACTCTTAAGGTTGTGCTGCATGCCTAGCAATGTGTGGCCAATAGAAACTGAACTCTATAGCATTCCTGAAGGTTCCTTGTCTTATAATGTTGTTTTAGGCTGTTGCTACTGCTGTTACATCTCCTTTTTCCTCTTTCTTCTCCTCTTTCCTTCTCCTTCTCCCTCTTCCTCTCCCTCCTCCTCCTCCTCTTCCTCCTCCTCCTTCTTCTTTTTGTAATCCAAAGTTACTATGTACTTATAATTCCAAAGAATTCTCAGGAAAGTTACTAGAGCTAATGCAGTACATTTACTAATGTTGCAAGGCATAAGGTCCATAAACAAGAACCACTGGTATCTCTATACTGTACTGATGAAAAATCTAAAATGAAAATTAAGAAACAAATTAAGTTTCTGGTAGTATATATAAAAAACCCTTAATATTGCAAATAAATATAATCATAGAACTAGAAATCTTAAATACTGAAAACCAAAATTCTTTGCTGAAAGAAATTAGTGAGAATCTTAAACAGATAACAACACTTGCTCATTATAGCATAGATTTTTAACACTGCTATGATGTTAATTTTTCTCTGAGCAATTTTCAAAATTAATTTAATTTCTGTCAAAATTCTAGCAATCCTTTTTTCCAAAAACATAAATGCTAATTGCAAGGAGCTCATGAAACACTTAGGAAAAAATATTCAAGGAACTGGAATAGGCAATAATTTGATGAATATGAGACCTAAATTATAGACACCCAAAAAATTATACATTGAACTTTATAAAAATTAATAGCTTTTTTATATTAAAGAACTTTATTGTGAGTGTAAAAAGGCATTCAGCAGAAAAGAAGAAAACATTTGGAAAGTCTGTTTCTGATAATGAAGAGCCAGAATATAAAAGCCTTCTATGACTCAGTGAGTAAAACCAAAACAAAAGAAACCCCCAAATTTCTCATAAATTGAAGTTGAAGCATTTAAATAGACACTTCTCCAGAGAAGGTATCCAATCTTCTAATAATAGATCTACAGCAGCAGCAAATACATCCATCACTAACAAAATACAGATCATAAAAACACTAAGATAGTAGTTTATACTCATAAACATTACTATTGTCAAAACAAACAAAACCAAACAGAAACCAAGGAAGAGTCAATATGAGCAAGGTCATGGAATAAAAGTTACTCCTATGATGTGCTGTGAAGATGGGAAATGGTCTAGAAGCTGTGAGAAACAGGTGATGATTTTCCAAAATTTAAACAAATAGTTATTTATCCAGCAACTACAAATTCCATTTCTAGGTACATACTCAAAATATCTAATAACAAGAATATATAAACATTAGTGATTATAGCAATATTTTTCACAATAGTGAATGCGAAAGAATCCATGAGTCTATGGACAAATGAATGGGTAAAAAAGGGGTGGTTAAATAAGCTACATTTCGTATCACTGCAACAAGATAGCTCACAGAAGCAACTTAAGAAAGGGAAGGTTTCAGAGACCATGTGAAGCTCAAGAAGGAGGAGAACCAAAGTGGGGATGCTTTGGTCCTTCTTAGAAGGGAGAAAAATATACACAGAAGGAAAAATGGAGACAAAGTAAGTATGGATCAGAGTCTGAAGGAAAGGCCATCCAGAGACTGTTCCACCTGGGGATCCATCCCATATACAGTCACCAAACCCAGACACTATTGTGGATGCCAAAAAGTGCCTGCTGACAGGACCCTGATATAGCTGTATCCTGAGAGGCTCTGCCAGAGCCTGACAAATACAGAGACAGATGCTAACAGCCAACTATTGGACTGAGTACAGGGTCCCCAATGTAGGAGTTAGAGAAAGGACTGAAGGAGCTAAAGGGGTTTGCAATCCATAGCACGAACAACAATATCAACCAACCAGATACCCCAGAGCTCCAAAGTACTAAACCACAAACCAAAGAGTACACATGGAGGGACCTATGACTCCACCCACATATGTAGCAGAGGATGGCACTGTAGGCCATCAATGGAAGGAGAGGCCCTTGATACTCTTACGATTCCCAACATAAAGGGCCAGTAAATATCTTCAACAAAATTATAGAAGAAAACTTCTATAACCTAAAGAAAGAGTTGCCTATGAACATACAAGAAGACTACCGAACTCCAAATAGATTGGACAAGAAAAGAAATTCCTCCTGTAATATAGTAATCAAAATACCAAATGATTAAACAAAGAATATTAAAAGCAATAAGGGAAAAAGATCACGTAACATATAAAGGCAGACCTATCAGAATTACACCAGACTTCTCACCAGAGACTATGAAAGCTAGAAGATCCTGGGCAGATGAAATACAGACCCTGAAAGAACACAAATGCCAGCCAAGGTTAATATACCCAGCAAAACTCTCACTTACAATAGATGGCGAAATCAAGATATTCCATGACAAAATCAAATTTATATAATATCTTTCAACAAATGCAGCCCATTAAGGATAATAGGTGAAAAACACCAACACAAGGAGGGAAACTATACCCTAGAAAAAGCATGGAATTAATCTTTCAACAAACCCTAAAGAAGATAGCCACACAAACATAATTCCAACTCTAACAACCAAAATAACTTGAAACAACAATCACTTTTCCATAATATATCTTTACATTAATGTACTCAATTTAAAAAAAAGAAAGAAAATACATAGTCTAACAGAGTGGATACTTAAACAGGACCCAGCATTTTGCTGCATAAACGAAACACACTTCAGTGAAAAAGACAGACACTACCTTCAAGTAAAAGGCTGGAAAACAATTTTCCAAGCAAATGGTCCCAAGAAACAAGCTGGACTAGCCATTCTAATATAGAATAAAATCAACTTTCAACCAAAAAAAAAGCACAGGACCAGATGGTTTTAGTGCAGAATTCTATCAGACCTTCAAAGAAGACCTAATACCAATACTCTTCAAACAATTCTACAAAATAGAAACAGAAGGAACATTACCCAATTCATTATATGAAGCCACAATTATGCTTATACCTAAACCACATGAAGACCAAATAAAGAGAACTGCAGACCAATTTCCCTTATGAAAATCAATGCAATAACATTCTCAAAAAACAAATCCAAGAACACATCAAAACAATCATCACAATCATGTAGGCTTTATCACAGGGATGCAGGGATGGTTCAATATATGGAAATCCATCAATGTAATTTACTACATAAACAAACTCAAAGAAAAACACCACATGATCATTTCATTAGGTTCTGAAAGAGCATTTGAAAAAATTCAGCATACTTTCATATTAAACATCTTGGAGAGATCAGGAATTCAAGGCCCATACCTAAACATAATAAAAGCAATGTACAGAACAAACCAGCAACCAACATCAAACTAAATGGAGAGAAATTTAAGTAATCCCACTAGAATCAGGGAATAGAGAAGGCTGTCCCATCTCTCACTATCTATTAACTATAGTACTTGAATTTCTAGCTAGAGCAATTAGACAACCAAAGGAGGTCAAAGGGATATAAATTGGAAAGGAAGAACTCAATTCCTAAATTTCCATCAGAGAATACCTAAACCGGATAAATTAATTCAGCAAAGTGGCCGGATATAAAATTAACTCAAACAAATCAGTAGCCTTCCTCTACTGAAAGGATTAACAGGCCGAGAAAGAAATTAGGGAAACAACCCCCTTCACAATAATCAGAAATATTGTAAAATGCCTTGGTTGACTCCAACCAAGCAAGTGAAAGATCTGTATAACAAGGACTTCAAGTCTCTGAAGAAAGAAATTGAAGATCTTAGAAGAGAGAAAGATCTCCCATGCTCATGAATTGGCACAATTAATATAGTAAATGGCCATCATGCCAAGATCAATCTACAGATTCAAGGCAATCCCCATCAAAATTCCAAACCAATTCTTCATAGACTTAGAAAGAGCAATTTGCAAATTCATTTGGAATAACAACAACAACAACAAAAAAATGGATTCAGAAGATGTGGTATATTTACACAATGGAATACTACTCTGCAATTAAAAACAATGAATTCACGAAATTCCTAGGCAAATGGTCAGAACTTGAAAATATCATCCTTAGTGAGGTAACCCAATCACAAAAGATCACACATGGTATGAAGTCACTGATAAGGGGATATTGACCCAGAATCTCAGAATACCCTAGACACAATCAGCATATCAATAGATTTCTAAAAAGATGGAAGGAGAGACCCCTGGTCCTGGAAAGACTGGATGTAGGGGAACGCCAGGACAGAGTAATGAGAGGGGGTTGAACGGAGAAAAGAGGGAGGGAAGGGGGCTTATGGGACTTTCGGGGAGGGAGGAAACGGGAAAGGGGAAGTGATTTGGAATGTAAATTAAAAAAATAAAATAAAATTAAATTAAAAAAAAAAAGAAATACAAATGAAAACTGAATTCCATAATATAGAAAAAAAAAAAAAACCCTGGATAGCAAAAACTATACTCAACAATAAAAGAACTTCTGGGGCCATCACTATTCCTGATCTCAAGCTGTATTACAAAGCAATAGTGATAAATACTGCATGCTATTGGTACAGAGACAGGCAAGAAGATCAATGGAATAGAATTGAAGACGCAGAACAGAACCCACACACCTATGGTCACTTTGTCTTTGACAAAGGAGATAAAACAATCCAGTGAATAAAAGACAGCCTTTTTTAACAAATTGTCCTGATTCAACTGGAGTTCAGCATGTAGAAGAATCGAAATCAACCCATTCTTATCTCCCTGTACAAAGTTCAAGTCCAAGTGGATTTAGGACCTCCACATAAAACCAGATAACCTGAAACTTATAGAGGAGAAAGTGGAGAAGAGCCTAGAAAACATGGGCACAGGGGAAAATTTCCTCAGCAGAACACCAAAAGCTTATGCTCTAATATCAAGAATCAACAAATGGGACCTCATGAAACTGCAAAGCTTCTGTGAGGCAAAGGACACTGTCAATAGGACAAAACAGCAAACAATAGATTGGGAAAAGATCTTTACCAATTCTACATCTGCGAGAGGGGTAATATCCAATATATACAAGCAACTCAGAAAGTTAGACTCCAGAGAATCAAATAACCCTATTAAAATGGGGTACAAAGCTAAACAAAGAATTTTCAACTAAGGAATATTGAATGGCCAAGAAGCATCTAAAGAAATGTTCAACATCCTTAGTCATCAGGGAAATGCAAATCAAAACAAACTTGAGATTCCACATCACACCAGTCAGAATGGCTAAGATCAAATCCCAGGTCACAGCACATGCTGCCAAGATGTGGGGAAAGAAGAGCACTCCTCCAGTTGTGGTAGGATTGCAAGCTGATACAACTGTGGAAATCAGTCTTGTGGCTTCTCAGAAAATTGGACATAGTATTATCTGAAGACCCAGCTATACTACTCCTGGACACATACCCAAAAGATGCTCCAACATATAACAAGGACACATGTTCCACTATGTTCATAGCAGCCTTATTTATAATAGCCAGAAACTGGAAAGAACCCAGATTTCCCTCAACAGAGGAATGGACACAGAAAATGTGGTACATTTACACAATGGTGTACTACTCAGCTATTAAAAACAATGACTTCATAAAATTCTTAGGTAAATGGATGGAACCAGAAAATATCATTCTGAGTGAGGTAACCAAATCACAAAAGAACACACATGGTATGCACTCACTGATAAGTGGATATTAGCCCAAAAGCTTGGAATACCCAAGATACAATTCACAGACCACGTGAAGCTCAAGAAGAAGGAAGATCAAGTTTGGGTGTTCAGTCCTTCTTAGAAGGGGGAACAAAATACTCATGGGAGCAAATACAAAGACAAAGTGTAGAGCAGAAGCAAAGACCATCAAGAGACTGCCCCACATGGGAATTCATACCATATACAGATACCAAACCCAGACACTATTGTGGATGCCAAGAAATACTTGTTGACAGGACCCTGATAGAGTTGTTTCCTGAGAGACTCTGCCAGAGCCTGACAAATACAGAGGCAGATGCTAAAATCAACCATTGTACTGATCATGTGGTCCCTAGTGGAGGAGTTAGAGAAAGGAGTGAAGGAGCTGAAGGGGTTTGCAACCCCATAGGAAGAACAGTAATATCAACCAACCAGATGCTCCTAAGCTCCCAGGGACTAAGCCACCAACCAAGGAGTACACATGGAGGGATCCATGGCTCCAATAGCACATGTAGAAGAGGATGGCCTTGTCAGGCATCAATGGTAGGAGAGGTTCTTGCTTTTGTGAAGGCTCATTATATGTCCTAGTGTAGGGGAATTCGAGGGTGGGAAGGAGGGAGTAGGTGGATGGGTCAGGGAACACTGTCATAGAAGCAGGGGTAGTGGCAATGGAAAAAGGGGTTTCTGGGAGCAGGGGTGAAAAGGGAAAGGGAATAGCATATGAAATGTAAATAAAGAAAATATCCAATTAGAAAATTAAAAAAACCCTGCAGACTACTAAAAAAAAGAAAGAAGCAGGGGGAGGGGGACTAGGGTTCTAAAATTCTTTGACCTTCCTTCTAGCCCACCATCCAAAGGTATGGAGAAAAGATAGTAAATAGAACAAGAGGATATGGACCTGTTTAGAAGTTCTTTGGGGCCATTCCAATCTATGTTTGTCAGGATTCCAGCAGTCCAGTTCAATAGTGTCTCTAAACACAAACCAACAACAGGGGCAGAATCCAGAAGAAACTGCCAGGCCT
The DNA here is from genome assembly GCA_036184795.1 of Tokudaia tokunoshimensis. Lineage (NCBI taxonomy): Eukaryota > Metazoa > Chordata > Mammalia > Rodentia > Muridae > Tokudaia > Tokudaia tokunoshimensis. The sequence continues at coordinate 10,288,337 of BTHU01000018.1, read as the reverse complement.
CCACTGCAATGGGACTAGTCAGCCAAAATGACCAGGACCAGATAGAATACCAGGAGTTCTTTGCCATGCCTCACTCAACTAAATGAAGATCAACAAAGACTAGAGACAAATGAAAAGCAGCACATCTAGCTATGCCAGTGCCTTGTCACTGTCTTTTAAGTCTCACTTATACTCTCTTTTATGTGTCTTTCCATGGGACTTGCCTCAGCAAAATACCACATGAGTTTACATCACATGATACAACCAGAAACTTCTACTTCAAATGATGAAAAAGTTTGAAGTAGACACAGTGGTGATGTTTACACAGTTCTGTGAATATACTTAATACCATCAGATTGTACACTCAATTTTTTAAAATAAATATTTTCTTTGCATATTTACCACATTAAATAGGAAATTATCTATAAGGAAATTTGTTATTTTTTATCTTAGTCTTTGATCATCTGCCCACTCATTGACTGAAGTAGTAGTTAAGTAGGTTAAGGTTAGGCCTAACAGTGGGAAGTAAATTTAATTGATGACACTATGCGGATTGCTTAAGTGCCGAACGATCATTTCCTAACAGAACAATCAGTAGAGAGCTGATGAGGCAAAGCCACAAGATGCTCTTTGAAGAGATATTTGAGTGAAAATGAGTTCTCTGTATCCACACGTGATTGACCTCTTCAATCTTTTTGCATTAATAAATCGTTCAGGTTCCGAGATCTACTGCACTGAGGAGACAGGTACCCAGGTTTTCCCCAATATAACATCGCTTGGGACACGGCCTGTTGGGGCTTCCATTTGCTCCCAAGAACAGGACAGTGCTGTGGTCATCTGGGCGCCAGCTCTGCTGTGGGCCATCCCCCCTGCAGGGTGACCTGCACCACCGAGAGAGTGCAGAGTGCATGCCACCATCTTTGCTCCAGTGTCCAGGTAGTTGGGACAGTCAGGCTCGGAGACAGACAGGCATAATATTGCCTCAGTCTCAGGCAGCTTGTGTGTAACCTGCTCCAAGAGCTGGGCAGGTCTGCAGTAATCGACGCTGCAGCCCTGCTGTGGGACTTCTGCCCTGCAGAGGGCTGCCTCCTCGCCCCCCCCCTGGAGAGATCACACACCCCTGCACAGGGTGGGAGCCTACGAGCCTCCCTTTGATGACATCTGCTCCAGGAATCCACTACGCTGACCCTTTGGATGTGCAGGGACTCCCCAATATAACATCTCTTGGGGCAAGGCACATCAGGGCTCCAAAGTCACTCAGGAGCAGGGCAGGCCCCAGAAATTGGTGCCAGGGGAATCCTGATAATCCAGGGGGGCCAGAAATAGCTTTGCAGTCTCACAGGAGGTCCAACCAAGAGCCAGTGACAGCAGGACCAACTAACACCAGAGGTAACTAGATGGCAAAAGGCAAATGTAGGAAAGTTATTAACAGAAATCAAAGTAATATGGCACCATCCGAACCCAACTCTCCAACAGCAGCAAGTCCTGGATACCCCACCACACCCGAAAGAAAAGATCTGGATTTAAAATTACTTCTCATGATGCTATTAGAGGATCACAAGAAGGACACAAATAAATCTAATAAAGAATTGCAGGAGACCATGAATCAAAGTTTGGAGCCCTTACAAAGGAAACACAAAAATCGCTTAGAGAAATGCAGGAGAACATAGATCAACAGATGGAGTCCCACAAGGAGACAACACAAAAATCGCTTAAAGAAATGAATCAACGGTTAGGTGCACTTTCAAAGGACTCACAAAAATTGCATAAAGAAATGCAGAAGAATATGGGTCAACAGATGGATGCCCATAGGGAGGCAACACAAAAAGTGCTTAAAGAAATGAATCAACGGATAGATGCCCATACAAAGGAAACACGAGAACTGTTTAAAGAAATGCAGGAGGCAATGGATCAACAGATAGAAGCCCATGAGGAGGAAACACAAAAATCGCTTAGAGAAATACAGGAGAACTTGGGTCAACAGGCAGAAATCTTGAAAGAGGAAATGCAAAAATACCTTAAAGAAATACAGGAAAATACAAAAAAACAAGTGAAGGGTCTCAGCAAATCCATTCAGGATCTAAAAAAGGAAGTAGAAACAACTAAGAAATCACAAAGGGAGACAACTTTGGAGATAGAAAACCTTGGGAAGAAATCAGGAGTCATAGATGCAAACATCAACAGTAGAATACAAGAGATGGAAGAAAGAATCTCAGGTGCTGAAGAAACCATAGAAAGCATCGACTCAACAGTCAAAGAAAATGCAAAATGCAAAAAACGTGTAACCCAAAACATCCAGGAAATCCAGGACACAATGAGAAGACCAAACCTAAGGATTATAGGTATAGATGAGAGTGAAGATTTGCAACTTAAAGGGCCAGTAAACATCTTCAACAAAATTATGGAGGAAAACTTCCCTAACCTAAAGAGAGAGATGCCGATGAACGTACAAGAAGCCTACAGAACTCCAAAAAGACTGGACCAAAACAGAAATACCTCCCGTCACATAATAATCAAAACATCAAATGTATTAAACAAAGAAAGAATATTAAAAGCAGTAAGAGAAAAGGGCCAAGTAACATACAAAGGAAGACCTATCCGAATCACATCAGATTTCTCTCCAGAGACTATGAAAGCCAGAAGATCCTGGGCAGATCTCATGCAGACACTAAGAGAGCACAAATGCCAGCCTAGACTACTCTACCCAGCAAAACTCTCAATCACCATAGATGGAGAGACCAAGATATTCCATGATAAAACCAAATTTTCACAATATCTTTCCAAAAACCCAGCTCGGTAAAGGATAATAGGTGGAAACCGCCAATACAAGGAGAGAAACAACACCCTGGAAAAAATGAGATAGTAACCTTCTTGCATCAAACTCGAAAGTAGATAAGCACTCAAACATAAAGATAGCATCAAGAATGGCAGGTGGCAATAATCACTAAGCCTTAATCTCTCTTAATATCAATGGTCTCAATTCCCCAATAAAAAGACATAGACTAACAGACTGGATATGTAAACAGGACCCAGCATTTTGCTGCATGCAGGAAACGTACCTCAGTGTCAAAGACAAACACTACCACAGAGTAAAAGGCTGGAAAAAAATTATACAAGCAAATGGTCTCAGGAAACGAGTCGGAGTAGCCATCCCGATATCAGATAAAATTGACTTCCAACCTAAAGTCATCAAAAAAGACACAGAAGGACACTACATACTGATCAAGGGAAAAATCCACCATCAAGAACTCTCAATTCTGAATATCTATGCTCCAAATGCAAGGGCACCCCCATTCATAAAAGAAACTTTACTAAAGCTCAAATCACACATCACACCTCACACAATAATAGTGGGTGAATTCAACACCCCATTCTCTGAAATGGATCGTTCAGGAAAGCAGAAACTAAACAGGGACACAGTGAATCTAATTGAAGCCTTGGACCAAATGGAACTAACAGATATATATAGAACATTTCATCCTAGAGCTAAAGAATACACGTTCTTCTCAGCACCTCATGGTACCTTCTTCAAAATCGACCATATAATTGGTCACAAATCAGACCTCAACAGATATAAGAAGATAGAACTAATCCCATGCCTCCTATCAGATCACTATGGAATAAGGGTGGTCTTCAATGACAACAAAAACAAAAGAAAACCCACGTACACATGGAGGCTGAACAATGCTCTACTCAATGATAACTTGGTCAAGGAGGAAATAAAGAAAGAAATCAAAGACTTCTTGAAATTTTATGAAAATGAAGGCACAAAATACCCTAATTTTTGGGACACAATGACAGCAGTGCTAAGAGGAAATTTCATAGCCCTGAGTGCCGCCAAAAAGAAACGGGAGACAGCTTACACTAGCAGCTTAATGGCACAGCTGAAAGCCCTGGATCAAAAAGAAACAAATACACTAAATAGGAGTAGAAGGCAGGAAATCATCAAACTCAGGGCTGAAATCAATCAAGTAGAAACAAATAAAACCATACAAAGAATCAACAAAACAAGGAGTTGGTTCTTTGAGAAAATCAACAAGATAGATAAGTCCTTAGCCAGACTAACCAGAAGGCACAGAGACAGTATTCAAATTAATAAAATCAGAAATGAAAAGGGAGAGATAACAACAGAAATTGAGGCAATTCAAAAAATCATCAGATCCTACTACAAAAGCCTGTATTCAACACAACTAGAAAATCTCGAGGAAATGGACAATTTCCTTGACAGATACCAAATACCAAAATTAAATCAGGATCAAATAGACCATCTAAACCATCCTATAACCCCTGAAGAAATAGAAGTCGTCTTTGGAGGTCTTCCAACCAAAAAAAAAGCACAGGTTCAGATGGTTTTAGTGCAGAATTCTATCAGACCTTAAAAGAAGACCTAACACCAATACTCTTCAAACTGTTCCACAAAATAGAAACAGAAGGAACACTACTCAACTCATTCTATGAAGCCACAATTACGCTAATACCAAAAGCACACAAAGATCTGACAAAGAAAGAGAATCTCAGGCCAATCTCTCTTATGAATATCGATGCAAAAATGCTCAATAAAATTCTTGCCAACTGAATGCAAGAACACATCAAAACGATCATTCACCACTATCAAGTAAGCTTCATCCCAGAGATGCAGGGTTGGTTCGATATAAGGAAATCCATCAATATAATCCACTACATAAACAATCTCAAAGAAAAAAACTACATGGTTATCTCATTAGATGCTGAGAAAGCATTTGACAAAATTCAACATCCTTTCATGCTAAAGGTCTTGGAAGGATCAGGAATTCGAGGCCCATATCTAAACATAGTAAAAGCAATTGACAGCAAACCAGTAGCCAACATCAATCTGAATGGAGAGAAACTTGAAGCAATCCCACTGAAATCAGTGACTAGACAAGGCTCCCCTCTCTCTCCATATCTTTTTATTATAGTACTTGAAGTTCTAGCTAGAGCAATTTGAAAACAAAGGAGGTCAAAGGGATAGAAATTGGAAAGGAAGAAGTCAAACTATCACTATTTGCAGACGATATGATAGTATGCTTAAGTGACCCAAAGAACTCCACCAGAGAACTCCTACAGCTGATAAACAACTTCAGCAAAGTGGCTGGATATAAAATCAACTCAAGCAAGTCAGTAACCTTCCTATACTCAAAGGATAAGCAGGCTGAGAAAGAAGTAAGAGAAATGATACCCTTCACGATAGCCACAAACCATATAAAGTATCTTGGTGTGACTCTAACCAAACAAGTGAAAGATCTGTATGACAAGAACTTCAAGTCTCTGAAGAAAGAAATTGATGAAGACCTCAGAAGATGGAAAAATCTGCCATGCTCATGGATTGGCAGAATTAATATAGTAAAAATGACCATCTTACCAAAAGTAATATACATATTCAATGAAATCCCCATCAAAATCCCAACTCAATTCTTCATAGAGCTAAAAAGAGCAATTCAAAAATTCATCTGGAATAACAGAAAACCCAGGATAGCTAAAACTATTCTCAAGAGTATTCTCTGGGGGAATCAGTATCCCAGACCTCAAGCTGTACTACAGAGCAATAGTGTTAAAAACCGCATGGTATTGGTACAGTGACAGGCATGTAGATCAATGGAACAATTGAAGACCCAGAAATGAATCCACAATCCTATGGTCACTTGATCTTTGACAAAGGAGCTAAAACCATCCAGTGGAAAAAAGATAGCCTGTTCAACAAATGGTGCTGGCTCAACTGGAGGTCAACATGCAGAAGAATGCAAATTGACCCATTCTTATCTCCTTGCACTAAGCTCAATTCCAAGTGGATCAAGGACCTCCACAAAAAACCAGACACACTGAAACTAATAGAAAGGAAACTAGGGAAGAACCTTGAACATATGGGCACAGGGGAGAATTTCCTGAACAGAACTCCAATAGCTTATGCTCTAAGATCAAGAATAGACAAATGGGACCTCATTAAATTACGAAGTTTTTGCAAGGCAAAAGACACTGTCAAAAAGACAAAGCGGCAACCAACTAACTGGGAAATGATCTTTACCAACCCTACATCCGACAGAGGGCTAATATCCAATATATACAAAGAACTCAAGAAGTTAAACTCCAGAGAGGCAAGTAACCCTATTAAAAAATGGGGTACAGAGTTAAACAAAGAGTTCTTACCTGAAGAATATCTAATGGCTGAGAAGCACCTAAAGAGATGTTCATCATCCTTTGTCATTCGGGAAATGCAAATCAAAACAACCCTGAGATTCCATCTCACACCAGTCAGAATGGCTAAGATCAAAAACACAGGAGACAGCAGTTGTTGGCGAGGATGTGGAGAAAGAGGAACACTCCTCCACTGCTGGTGGGATTGCAAGCTGGTACAACCACTCTGGAAAGCAGTCTGGCGGTTCCTCAGAAAACTGGGCATGACACTCCCGGAGGATCTGGCTATACCACTCCTTGGCATATACCCAGAAACTTTTCCGGCATGCAGTAAGGACACATGCTCCACTATGTTCCTAGCAGCCTTATTTATAATAGCCAGAAGCTGGAAAGAACCCAGATGTCCCTCAACGGAGGAATGGATTCAGAAGATGTGGTATATTTACACAATGGAATACTACTCTGCAATTAAGTACAATGAATTCACGAAATTCCTAAGCAAATGGTCAGAACTTGAAAATATCATCCTTAGTGAGGTAACCCAATCACTAAAGAACACACATGATATGCAGTCACTGATAAGGGAATATTAACCCAGAATCTCGGAATACCCTAGACACAATTCGCATATCAATAGATTTCCAAGAAGATGGAAGGATAGACCCCTGGTCCTGGAAAGACTGGATATAGGGGAACGCCAGGACAGAGAAGTGAGAGGGGGTTGAATGGGGAAAAGGGGGAGGGAAGGGGGCTTATTGGACTTTCGGGGAGGGAGGAAAAGGGAAAGGGGAAATGATTTTGAATGTAAATAAAAAAAAACTTAGAAAATAAAATAAAATTAAAAAAAAAAAGAATTCCATGGGAGAACACCAATCCCTCACATTATTACTGATGCCATGTTGTGCTTGCAGTCAGGTGCCTGGCATGGCTGTCCTCTGAAAGGCTCTACCAGTTCCTGAGTGAGACAGATGCAGACACCTACAGCCAAACATTGGACTGAGGTCAGGGACCTCTATAGAATAGTTAGGGGAAGGACTGTAGGTGATGAAAGGAATGGCAACCCCATAAGACGACTAATGGTGTCAAATAACCTGGACCCATGGGAGCTCTAAGAGGCTAAGCCACCAACCAAAGATCATACAGGGGCTAATCAGAGGCCTTGACACATATGTAGCAGAGGGCTGCCTTGCTTGACCTTAGTGGGAGAGGATGCACCTAATCCTGTAGAGACTTGATGCACCAAGTTTGGGGGATACCAGGGGTGGGGGCTACCCATTCAGAGGCAAAGGTGAGGGTGAGGGGAGAGGGCAGCATTTGTGATGATAAATTAATTAATTAATTAATTAATTAATAGATTTAAAAAAAATAAATCGTTCAGCTGGCTGCATCAAATACAATTTTTATCTGCTTCTCTAAAATATCATTACACCCCAATGAAGTTACTTCCTGTAGATTTCTTGTAGAAAGCTAAACATATGCTTTTCCCAAAGGAGTAATCTCTGAGCAATTATATTTGAATTTGCTAAGTAGTTGTTAAAACAGATATTGTACTGATTACAGGATGTGTCCTCATTTTGTTAAATATTTTTAAAATAGGAATTGCAGTTTATTATTAGAACATTTAGATGCTTCATACCTATTCTTTTTATTATCTTTAATTTTTTTTACAGTCCAGTCATAAAGAAACTCACATTTCTTTTATTTATTTTCTAAGTTTTTTTTTATTTACATTCCAAATCATTTCCCCTTTCCCGTTTCCTCCCTCCCCGAAAGTCCCATAAGCCCCCTTCCCTCCCTCTTTTCTCCATTCAACCCCCTCTCCTTTCTCTGTCCTGGCGTTCCCCTACATCCATTCTTTCCAGGACCAGGGGTCTCTCCTTCCATCTTCTTAGAAATCTATTGATATGCGAATTGTGTCTAGGGTATTCTGAGATTCTGGGTTAATATCCCCTTATCAGTGACTGCATACCATGTGTGTTCTTTTGTGATTGGGTTACCTCACTAAGGATGATATTTTCAAGTTCTGACCATTTGCCTAGGAATTTCGTGAATTCATTGTTTTTAATTGCAGAGTAGTATTCCATTGTGTAAATATACCACATCTTCTGAATCCATTCCTCCGTTGAGGGACATCTGGGTTCTTTCCAGCTTCTGGCTATTATAAATAAGACCTCTATGAACATAGCGGAGCATGTGTCCTTATTGCATGCAGGTAAAACCTCTGGGTATATGCCCAGGAGTGGTATAGCCGGATCCTCCGGGAGTGTCATGCCCAGTTTTCTGAGGAACCGCCAGACTGCTTTCCAGAGTGGTTGTACTGGCTTGCAATTCCACCAGCAGTGGAGGAGTGTTTCTCTTTCTCCACATCCTCGCCAACAACTGCTGTCTCCTGTGTTTTTGATCTTAGCCATTCTGACTGGTGTGAGATGGAATCTCAGGGTTGTTTTGATTTGCATTTCCCTAATGACTAAGAATGATGAACATCTCTTTAGGTGCTTCTCAGCCATTAGATATTCTTCAGGTGAGAACTCTTTGTTTAGCTCTGTACCCCATTTTTTAATAGGGTTACTTGCCTCTCTGGAGTTTAACTTCTTGAGTTCTTTGTATATATTGGATATTAGCCTTCCGTCGGATGTAGGGTTGGTAAAGATCATTTCCCAGTTAGTTGGTTGCCGCTTTGTCTTTTTGACAGTGTCTTTTGCCTTGCAAAAACTTCGTAATTTAATGAGGTCCCATTTGTCTATTCTTGATCTTAGAGCATAAGCTATTGGAGTTCTGTTCAGGAAATTCTCCCCTGTGCCCATATGTTCAAGGTTCTTCCCTAGTTTCTTTTCTACTAGTTTCAGTGTGTCTGGTTTTATGTGGAGATCCTTGATCCACTTGGAATTGAGCTTAGTGCAAAAATAACAGAAAACCCAGAATAGCTAAAACTATTCTCAAGAGTAAAAGAAACTCTGGGGGAATCAGTATCCCGGACCTCAAGCTGTACTACAGAGCAATAGTGTTAAAAACCACATGGTATTGGTACAGTGACAGGCATGTAGATCAATGGAATAGAATTAAAACCCAGAAATGAATCCACACTCCTATGGTCACTTGATCTTTGACAGAGGCGCTAAAACCATCCAGTGGAAAAAAAATAGCCTTTTCAACAAATGGTGCTCGCTTAGCTGGAGTTCAACATGCAGAAGAATGCCAATTGAAACTCACATTTCTACTCACCTTGTGTCACAGCCGTTTTGCAATGTGACTTTCTTTAAATATCTGCCTATCAAAGCTGAGTAGTTTGTTGGTCCATGGGTCTACATGATGGACTTTGACTAGTCAAAGAGGATGGATGTGACATGGCAGTTCCTACTTCCATCCCTCACATGTTCTCCCAACATATTCATTGTATTATCTAGTCAGTCGATATGGAGCTCCTCGGGCATGGTAAGAGTAGATGAGTATGTGTGAGATAAAATGTTGACTCAAGAAGTTTAACTCTAAGAGAAGGGGGTTATGAATCTTTCTGCTGACTGATGGCTTGGGAATTCCTGGCGCTGGGCCTTTAAATATTGAAGAAAATAGGAAATACTGTCCTTAGCCTGTGACATAATTCCCCAGCTACTTGTTCTTTCATTTAACTTCCTGTGAGGCACTTGTTAACCTACTATTGCATGAAAGGCTATGCTTTATTTATTTATTTATTTAGTTAGTTAGTTAGTTAGTTGTTTAGTTATTCAGTTATTTATTATTTGGTTGGTTGGTTGGTTTTTCAGGACAAAGTTTCTTTGTGTAATAGAGACCAGGCTGTCCTGGACTCTCTGTGTACACCAGTCTGGCTTCAAACTCACAGAGATCTACCTGCCTTTTCCTCCTAAGTGCTGGTATTAAGGATATTTTGGTTTTCTTTCAAAAGAAAAAAATGAGAAATGTGTTAGGTTAATAGATTTGGTGCAGCTCTTTCTATTGCCTTCTGTGAGAATGGATAAGCACACATAACAGTAAACATATTTTCAGTTATATAACTTTCCATACATATGGATTCTTGACTCTTTAAACACAAGGGCTGTGCAAATTTTTTTCAGTGGCTCTTTGTGGAACAAATGAGGAAAAGCATGATTTTCCTTTTATCTAAAATAGAGGCTTAGAAATAAACTTATGCTGGAGCATGACACCTTACCTTCTAATACTGATCATTAAATTAAAAAAAGTACATTAGTTCTGACATGCTGTCCTACTCATTTAAGCCCGTTGTGTGTAACAGAGAATATCTAGATTAAAAGATAATGGTTGAGATAAAGATGGATTGGAGGATACTAAAAAAAGCCTTTACTGTTTATGAGAAGTTCCAGTATAGTAGGATCTATATTAATCCTGGATTATCGAGGCTTTCTGGTCAATCTTACAAGAGACAACACAAAGGCTATATTAAAAGAGTTGGCTTTCATAAACTAGCACCTAAAATTCAAGTATATTCACATGTCATGGAAAATGAAACCCAGAACAATTAAATTTTTACTACCTTTAACTGCTTAGATTTTCCAGTTTGCCATATAAGAGATGTTTTAAAAAATTTTGCTTGTTGTTTTTGAGTAAGAGTCTCACACTATAGCCAAAATGTCCTAGAACTAACTATACCTGCCAGACCAGCCTTTAACTCACTTGTCTTGCCTTAGTCTCCCAAGTGGGACTGTAGGCAGGAATCACTACATCTGGCCTATAATGTATGACTTTAGAGTTTAGAAAACAGAAAAAAAGTACTTGTCATAAAAGTGTGTGTGTGTGTGTGTGTGTGTGTGTGTGTGTGTGTGTGTGTGTATGTGTGTGTTTTAATGTTTCCTGGTAGTAGCAAAAGTTTTGTGTGTGATTTCGAGTGTTTGTTTCCCAGTTTTGTTTTGTTGTTTTTGTTGTTATTTAAATCATTGCTGGTATCCTCCAAACTTCTTATATCTAGGATTTGGTATCTATCATTATTTTTTGAAAGTTTTTGGCCATCAGTACTCCCAATGTATGCTTTTTTTGTTGGTTAGTTGGTTAGTTGGGTGTCTCTTTTGTTGAAAGAATTTCTGTTAAGCATATATCATGCATTTTCTGTAGGATTTCTTCACCAGCATATATCCCTCCCTGTTATGTCTTTCTCCCTAGATGTAGCATTTGTCTCTCAAAGAATAACACAAAATCTAGAGGATTATAGTGCATTTCAGGGGGAGTTATTCTCTTCTGATGGGAACAAGGCACTTAAAGGCCTTTTCTTCTAGAAATCAGGCCTCATTATAAACACTCTGGATATGTTTTATTAAGGTAAACTTTCCATGTCTGTGCCAGAGTTCTGAAAGTATGGAGGATCTTTTCAGACTGTGGCTCAATTTGGGGAGTAGTTGGGGAGATAATAGGAGATTTGGGAGAAGTAGGAGGAAGAAAAAGAAAGGAGGTTTATAATGGATTGAATAAGAATGGCCCCCATGGGATCATATATTTGAATACTTAGTCACCAGAAAGTAGGACTGTATGAAAGGATTAGAAAGGTCAAAGAAGAAACAGGGGTGGATTTTGAGGTTTCAAATACCAGCATGGCTTGCTCTGTCTGTCTGTCTGTCTGTCTGTCTGTCTGTCTGTCTGTCTGTCTCTGTCTTTCTCTATCTGTGTCTTGTCTCTCTGTATTTCTCTCCAACTGTCTGTCTTTCTGTTTCTCTGTCTCTCTCTCTGTCTCTCTCTCTCTCTCTCTCTCTGTATGTCTCAGTCTCAGTCCCTCTCTTTTTGTGTGTCTCTGTCTCTGTCTCTCTCTCTCTGTCTCTATCTATCTATCTATCTATCTATCTATCTATCTATCTATCTATCTATCTATCTATCTATCTATCTATCTATCTATCTATCTCTCCTCTTATATATCAGGATGTAGCTCTCCAGCACTTCTCCAGCACTTTGTCTGCCTTCTTTCATACTTTTGTCCATGATCACAGTGGCCTAAGCTTGTGAAACTAATCCAATCCTCAATTAAATGCTTTCTTTTAAGATTGGTCATATGTCTCTTCAGTAACCAAACACTGAATAAGACAAGAGATGTGATTCAATTATATTTTATTTTAAATTTTTAATAAAACAAAGACTAGAGCCCCCAAGAAGTCCCCACTCTCATGCTTTGATACTCAGCCCCCAGAAATGTGTTGAAATTACTACCTCAGTATACTACCAGAGTTTCTATATTTTTTAGAATGCATGAAACTCTCTAATTTTTGATTGTTCCTTGACCTTCGTTCTCTGATATACCAAAAGAAAAATGTTCATCAGAATTTTCATGTTTTCTTGGTGTGATCATGTGAGTAATAATTTGTGAAATCTTTATCTATTTGAACACAAACCTACAGAAATTCTTCATCAAACAACAAGATAACTAGTGTTACATTTCTGAATCTTCTGACCTTCTAATTACACACCTCTTTTTTAAGGACATGATTCCAGATTCTAAACCTCAGTGAAGCATTAGATCTTTTTAGGCTAATCTTTGGTTTTCTGAACGCCAGCATTTCTTATCTATTCCCATTGTAGAAGAGAGCAAATGCTTCTGAAGAGCAAATATTTATCCTCTTGATGCTTTACTCTGTTCACTGCCTTTCTGTGTTCTGTCCCAGAGTGTTGTTTTGGTACAGGACTCCTGAAGACTCTATGAATTTAGGGCCATGCCGGAGGAGGAGCAGGAGCAGGAGGAGGAGGGGTGGGGGAGGGAGAAAGGAGGAAGAGGAGAAAAGAGAGAGAAAGGGAGAAAGGGAGAGAGAGGGATCAGGAGAGAAAGAGAGAGAGAGAGAGTGAGAGAGAGAGAGAGAGAGAGAGAGAGAGAGAGAGAGAGAAAGAGAGAGAGAGAGAGAGATTGTGAGTAAATTGTGGTCTTTTCTAGCATGCAGATACCTAGCATTTGCAATTTATTTTTTTCAACAATGAGAATCTCTACAGCACAATCAGTTTTGACCAAACAGAAACAACTAACATCTATGCTCAGTGCACACATTGCACAGAAAGGCAATGGTGAGAAATCACTGAAATAACCCAAGGTCCTCTTGTGCCATTTCTTATTTGATTATCTGAGGTCAAGAAGACTGAGGACAACAAGGAAATGAGATCCTTCTACAGGTCTCATTAGATGCTCAGGAATCAGACTACTGATTGCTGAGCTGAGCACTTCCAGGGTTTGGAAAGAGAAGCATAGCTACTCATACCACCACCTTCATTGTTCTGGAGGAAATAAGAAACAGCTGAGAGACTAATAATAACAGAAACAACATCTAAGTCAGAAGAGCTTGGTTGCATTTGCTAACAGCAATATAAATAATTAAGTGTCTCTACAGGCAAACCAGTAGGAATAAAGAAAAAAGAATTACAATGTGCTGATGCATTTTCAACTTAGTTCTGATCATTCTCTTTAAAGGGAAAAGGAATTTGGCTTTCAGTAAAACCTCAGGAAAGAACATGTATTTATTTATTGACTTACTCATTTATTTGATCTTTATTGAGCACACAGCATAAACCATTCCTAATAATAGCTGCTAGTAACTTCAATCACATGTATCCCATGTCTTCAATGCTCAGATAAAGAATCATCCTGTGGATGATTTTACAAACCCAGTGTAGAACCAAGGATGAGGTTTGGATTGTACAAACCTCAGGTGCTAGATCGTGTTCCCCAGAAGCTGGAGAATCAACCATATTTGATTTTAGCTCTTAAAAATATGGATTATGCTATAAAGAAAAACTGAAATCATGATATTTGCAATAAGATCGAAATAGTTTTGTTAAGTGTAAAAACCTACAACAGGAAAGACAAACACTATGTACTTCCTCTCATGAACAGAATATAGGTGTGCCTGTGTGTGTGTGTGTGTGTGTGTGTGTGTGTGTGTGAGAGAGAGAGAGAGAGAGATTAAGGTAGAAAGTGAACCATGAGAGGGGAAGAAGCTACTTTTAAGCTGTAAAGAGACAGTAGTGCTATACATGTGAAGGGAGGGGCTCTGTGCAGGAAGGAAGGAGACCAGTAAAAGAGCAGCAAAGAAGATGGATAACCCAAGGAAAGAAATTAAAAGATTTGGCCTGTGCAGCTTGATTAAGTCATGAGGCTCCTGCCCCACTGTGTAGTTAATGCCCTTACACAGGGGTTAAGCTTGTGAAGAATAGTCTCTTGTCCTTCTTTCTTTGCTGCCCTGTAAGAAGATGGTGTCTGTTACCTCTAGAAGTTGTGGCAACAAGAGACCATCGTCACACACTAGGCTAACTTACAGAGACTTGAACTTGTACTTCCCCTGTTTTCATACCTTGAGGAAACAAGTTTCTCTTGTATAACTTTTCCAGACTCAGGAATTTGACTCTAAAGGTACAATGAATTAAGACAATGAGAGTTTTCATCAGTGCTCATGTTCAGTGTCAGCAGGTGCAGCCCTATTATGATTCTTCTTGGTTGTTTTTCTCATGGTGCCCAGGATGAATTGGTAGTCTAACTTTGGAGAATACCATTGCCATGTGGAGAAAAGAGAAGTGAATTCAATAGAGAACTTCAATTGTCTTATTTTTTGTATTTTAAAAACAATACTCTTACTTGATTTCAGGTTTACTGAAATAAAAACATACATTTCTTCATGCAGACTTTTAATTTCAAACGGAGGGAAAGAAAACCTTACTTTAGCCTCTGCTTGCTTTTACTGTAGAAAATTACTTTTGCCTTCAGAAGTTGGAACTCCTATGTTTTTGTTTACTTGCTAGCTTTAATTTTTTAAATGTTTATCAAGATTATCATATTAAGTATACTATTTTTCTACTATCTTGGCCTTAAAAACTTCAGCTTAGAGATAATAAATAACCCATCTTCTCACATTTTACTGGGTTAAGGAGGATTCAAGGCCACCCTCATAACACGGAGTTTTTCCATGGTAAAGATGATCCAGGCTCACAGAAATGAGAGCAGATGTGAGATCCTTTTACAGAGAAGTGCGGCGAGGTAGAATGATTGGAGACAAAATTAGAAGCCACTAGAAGCACATGTACATATCCTCTTTATGTAGGGAATTAAACTCAGTCAACACATTCACAGGACAATACCAGAGAAGAGGAGAGTAAAGCCTTCTGTAAAAAAACATTTTAATTGCTAGCCTTTGTTTCATTTGCATACATCGTGGTTCTGTCATTGGCTATTTTTGTCATGCTATGTGTGATACTTAAGCACCCTGGCTTTCAGTTTACTTATATCTAAAGCAATGGTGAAAATATTTGTCTTGCAAGTTTGCTTCTTGCTTTTAATAGAACATTCAGCTCTTTGTGGTCCTTTAAACGACTCAGCTCTGCTTTGTTCTCCAGCATGTTTATTTCGAGAAGAGGGTGTCATCCGACTGACTGTTCAAGTCTTACCCCTGTTCTCATTCTCTATTTACAGTAATTGGTTAAAGTCCAGTGTTTCTCCATCCAAGCATCAATTAGGCTTGACCTATCTAGCTCCCAATATCTGAAGTGTGGCCATGGAATTTGTCTAGCTTTTCTCTGCTGAGGAAGGCAATCTGCTACCATCCTTGCTGTAAGCTTGAAAGAGGAAAAAGCACTTCAAAGTTTTGTTTAAAAGATAAGCAGACAACCCCACAACACTAAATATTGTGCATGGACACAATGAAACCTTCCAATGGCATACTTTATACTCTTGGATGGAACCCAAGTTATTTAGCACAAACATTCAGTATCTGGTCCCATTCTCCAAGTGTGTGCATATTCTCTCTTTAATATTCAGAAAAAAATTCTTTAATACAAAATTCTGCTCATGGATGTATCTTAGCTGGATTCTGTTAAATTTATTTCCTACTGGTATTAAACTATACGAGGGCAGAAATGGAGTCCATTTTGTTTCCTGTTGTATATTTGACTACCAAAATGCCAAATGGACGAGAATTTGTAAATATTTTCTGCAAGCAGAATTCAGGTTGGTGAACAATGCTTTCCTCGTACTCAACGCCTTTTTCTTTTGTTTCAAAGACTTATCTTCCTTGAAAAAGATGTTATTTTCTAAGCTATGCTATTTTCTCCGTGATATTAATTCAACAGATATTTGTTTGATAGTCACCAACATATTAAATGTACCAAGGGCAAAATATAAGCATGGCGTTGTCATAAATAATGAACATTTTATACTCACATGTTCATATATCATTACATGGATAATTATAATAGTTTTCTAAGGACCACCGAAATGTATTTCTCCTTTGAAAGATAACTAGCTAGAGGAAAACTAATGTTGCCTGGGTAAAAGGGAAAGACAAAATACTCCTAACCAAAATAAACATTTTCTTAATCTTCTATTTATTTATTAATATATTTATTTACACTCCAGATTTTATTCACTGGCCTGCCTTCATCGTCCACCCTCCAACTTTTCCACATCCCATACCTCCTCCCCACCCCCTGTCTCCACGAGAATGTCCCCAGCCCCTATTCCCCACCCCACCTGACCTCTAATCTCCCTGGGGTCACCATACTCTTGAGGGTTAGGTGTATCCTCTCTGACTGAATGTACATATATACAGACCTGGCTGTATTTATGTTGGGGGACTCATATCAGCTGGTGTATGCTGCCTGGTTGGTGGTCCAGTGTATGAGAGATCTCCGGGGTCCAGGTTAATTGAGACTACTGGTCTTCTTACAGGTTACCCTCCCCTCAGCTTTTTCCAGCCTTTCCCTAATTCAGCCACAGGGATCAGCAACTGCTGTCCATTGGTTGGTTATAAATATCTGCATCTGACTCTTTCAGCTGCTTGTTGTGTCTTCTGAAGGGCAGTCATGCTAGGTCCGTTTTTGTGAGTGTTCCATAGCTTCAGTAATAGTGTCAGGTCTTAGGACCTCCCCTTGAGCTGGATCTCACTTTAGGCCTGTCACTGGGCCTTCATTTCTTTAGGATCCTGTCCATTTCTATCTTGTAGTTCTTTCAGACAGGAACAACTATGGGTCAGAGTTTTGCCTGTGGGATAGCAACCCCCTCCCTCACTTGATGCCCTGTCTTCCTGCTGAAGGTGGTCTCTATAAGTTCCCTCTCCCTACTATCAGGCAATTCATCTAAGTTCCTTTGCATTCTGAGAGTCTCTCACCTCCCAGTTCTCTGGTGCATTCTGGAGGGTCCCCCTCAATTTCCTACTTCCCCAGGTTGCCTGCTTTCATTCTTTCTACTGACCCATCATCCACTTTCCTCCCAGGTCTCTCCCTCCCTCCCAACTTGAGATTGCTTTCTTCTCCCTCCCAAGTGGGAAGAGGCATCCTCCCTTGGGCCCTTCAACTTGTTGACCTTTTTGTGTTCTGTGGACTATATCTTGGGTATTCTGTACGATTTTTATTTTTTTGGCTAATATCCACTTATTAGTGAGTACATACCACACATGTCCTTTTGGGTCTGAGTTACATTACTCAGGATATTTTCTAGTTCTATCCATTTGCCTGCAGAACTCAGGATAGCCTCATTCTTAATAGTTGAGTACTATTCCACTGTGTAAATGAACCACATTTTCTGTATCCCTTCTTCTGTTGTGGGACAACTGGGTTGTTTCCAGCTTCTAGCTATCACAAACAAGTCTGCTATGAATGGTCCACCATGCCACAGGGGCACAGGTTCCATTATGTTTATAGCAGTCTTGTTTGTGAAATAAACTTTGTAGAGATTTTTTTCCAGATGAAGAGCCATTATTAACCATGATTTAGTTTAAGTACCTGAACCTTAAGGAAATTGAGATGAATGATAATGATATGAGTTATGCCTTGAAACCTTTGAAAATGGAATTGGTGACAGCATGGGATATGCCTGAAATAGATGAAGCTTGAATGACCTCAGAGTTCATGGCTTGTGTAACTGCCCAGATGAGCGTTTAGGCACCAGCCATATAACCTAGAGTGTGTCTCTCATCCTTACTATGTCTTATTTCCACATTCATATGATTAGAAAGCTGAATGGCCCTCTAGGCTCTTTCCAAATGCCTTACTGTTTGCTTATAAGCTAGGAAAAAATCACTTTATTGCAGTGCCTAATGCTACTCAAGTTCCCTGTTTGCTGGCCTTGTGTCTAGACATCTGCCATACTGTGGTCAATGTGACATTGTGACTGGCTGAACACTGACCCCTTCCAGCTTTCTTGATGTCACTGTGACATATCACTCACAACAAATAAGGAGCAGAGACTATTTTCATAATCAGACCCATTTTAAAGCAATTAAATAAGTGTTAAATGACAGGTCTTATATTACTTCTGTCAGGGAAATTGGTTGTATGTGAACATATCCTATTCAGTTGTCATATAAAATGAGGAATCTGAGGGGTGATGTTAACTGGTGATGTATTTAGTCTCCTGCACCTGGAATGGAAATGGTGGTGAGAAGGCATACTGAACTGAGCAGGGCAGTAGTCACAGAGACAGTCATGCACTGTGGGGAAATGAATCTGAGACATCAAGTCAGCATATACCAAAGTCCTTTGCGCATGTGTTAGAGTGCCAATCACAGTACATTTCCATGTTCCCCTCAGGAGGTTTAAGAGGCAGCCTTCTTGTATTCTCTCAACATTCAAGAAAGCAACTGAGAAAGATCCAGAAGGAACTATTTTGAGATTCTACTAAAGACTCAATCCCAGGCCTCTTAATGGTTTATTAATTACTTTTTGTCATCTTTGTGATAAAGTATCTAAAGCCACTTAAAGGAAGAAGGTTTTATTATGGTAGTAAAAGTGAGTCAGCTGGTTCCATTTTGTCTGTTGCAAGGAGAAAGATGCATGGTGATAGATGGTGCCCAAGTTGCTTTCTCCTTCTTATTCATTCAAGTACACTCAGTGCCTATGGAATGGCAACATCCACAGTTAGAGTGCGTCACCCCACCTTGCTTAACTCAATCTAGAAATTGCCTGACAGACATACCTTGAGGTGATCCCCACACCATGGGTATTTTGAGATACATCAAATTGAAAATCAAGATTACCTATCACCTCTATTCACGTAGCTCAAGAAGACATAGAGATTGGTGATGAAGGTTTACACTTCATCTTCACCTCACCCATGTTCAGTCTAGAAGACAAGATGGGATGAGTAGACAATTAATCTCACCATTTCTAGTGCCATTTTCTTGAACCACAAAATGGGGAAATAGTATAGCTGAATGCTCTTTTGTCTCCCAACTTTCAGACTAGAAAATGTTCCAATTTTGTGATGTTTTTGGAATTTTGAAAGCAAACATGACACACAACATTATATATATATATATATATATATATATATATATATATATATATACATATATAATCATAGAATGTAGGGAAGGTTATTTGGAATATAAAAACTCTTGCCATGTAAAGTATCAACAGTTTGATGGGCAAAGAAGTGTGCAGAGTAGATGAGTTAAAGATTAGCAGCTAATAGCTCC
Source organism: Tokudaia tokunoshimensis (assembly GCA_036184795.1). Lineage (NCBI taxonomy): Eukaryota > Metazoa > Chordata > Mammalia > Rodentia > Muridae > Tokudaia > Tokudaia tokunoshimensis. Next base: position 10,268,811 of record BTHU01000018.1, on the reverse strand, counting down.
ATATCACTGCAGGCCACACTGTGGGAAGCCTTTGGGGAGATACTTGGCAGGGATCTGACATTGGCCAAGGACAAGGAAATGGGCTTCAGCAGGAATCTGACTTTAGGGCATGACAAGGAAGTAAGTTCAGGCAGGAATCTAATTTTAGGCTATATCAGGTGGGAATCTTAATCTTAGGGTGGAACAAAAGAAGTAGGCTTCAGGCAAGAATCTGATTTTGGGCTTGGACAAGAAAGTAGGCTCAGATATTTTGGTCATTCTGATAAACCCTTAGAAAAAACTGTCACAAGGGAATAATCATGGGACTTTGCTTACTGCCTTGCTTCTTCCTTACTGTACTGCTCCCCTTAATACTTGCAAGAAATTAAAATGGTATAAAATTGGATTGGGAAAAAAATAAACCTGCCTCAGCCTCAGAACTGGCTGGGATCATGTTACAACGTTGTCTAATTGCTTTTTTCTTTTTAATCCTTATTCCTGCACTGGAGCTGGAGAAGTTGTTGACTGACTGAGAGAGCTTGGTCACCTCACAGTGTGGCCAAAGGAATTAGAAACTAGTTTATCCTTATTTATCTATGCTGTATATATGTTTCTGAATTATACTGAAATTTATGATTTCTTTTTAAATTTGTGTGTGTGTGTGTGTATGTGTGTGTGTGTGCATTTCTTTAAGTGCACAGATACATATGTGCATGGGTGCATGAACTTGTGCTTGCACAGAGGCCAGTAGAGGCCAGTAAATTGCTCAGAGGTATTTAGGCACCTGGCTTTTTACATGAGATTAGAACTTTAGTCCTCATGGTTTTGTACCCAAGGTAGGCAGCTGCTGAGCACTTTTCCTTCAGCATTTGTTCTGGGAAAAATTAGAAAAAGAACTGTGCTCTGAGAACAAAATCAGCTTTAAAACCCAAGAGAATTTGATGTAGATTCTAGTTGAGAACAACTCCTGTTTTGGTGTCAGTGTTTATATCCCATTCCCAACATGCTGAATCTTCTCTCTATCCCCTTGTAACTGAAATTTGCAGGCTGTATTTACAGATCTAATATTTAGTGCATGATAAATCTAAATTGCTTCAAGCAAAGTCTATCTAACATTAAGTGAATAATAGAAACAGTTCTTACTCCTACAGGTTCTATGATTATAACCATGAGCCTGTAGAACTCCATTCTGTCCCAGGCCACAAAGCTTTATGGGCCTACCTTTGCTCATTTGGGCTGCTACAACAGATGCTGCAGAGATAGTAATTTATAAATAGTCTAAAATGGTTTCCCCCTCACAGTTTGTGAACTGAGGGGTCTAGAGTCAGTGCGCTAGCAGAACAATGTTTGGTCAAGGTTGCTCTATGCTCCAAAAGTGGCCACCTGTGTCTGTGTTCCTGTGTTCTGGAAGGTCAGAAAATGGTGCCGAGCATGTGTTCTTATCAGCGATGAGACTGAAGAGCTGGAAAACTCTCAACAGCCTTTGTTACAAGAGCATTAATGTCATTATAAATCTGGAGGACTCCTTACTGAATCATCCCCCCAAAGGTTCCAGTTCCTGCCATTGCAAAAGGATTAAGTTTCAATATGCATTTTGTTGGGTGCTTGGATATACACACTGAAACCATAGCAGTGCTCAACTGAAATCTATATCCAATTTTCTTGGTCCTTAAACCTTATATTTATCCTCAAAATACCACTATCCTCATTGCTGTCAGAACAAAATGCTAAAGGAAAAAGACTCTGATTTCAAAAATTGCTGCAAACTAACAGTAATCAAAAGACTGTGGGGCCGGGATGAAAATAGATGCATAAATCATTGGCTAGTTTACAGATTCCACAAACAAACCTCACCAATATGGTTAAAGGCGTTTTTTACAGGAGTGCCTAGAATGTTCATTGGAAGTAAAGATGGTCTTTTCAACAAGTGAAAGATTTGAATCTCTAGATAAAAAACAATGAAATTGGATGATTTTCTAACACACAACTTATCTAAAAATGGACCAGATACCTATTTGTAATAAATACAAAAATAAATAAATAAATAAAAAATAAAATTCTTCATGGAAACAAAAACATAGGGGAAATGTCCCCAAACTGAATTGTCAGTGTTTCCTTAGAATGAGAGCTTAAGTAAGAGAAAAGGCACTGAAAAGAAAGTGGACTCATGAAAAATTTAAAATCTTACTGCATCACAAGACAGCAGACCAGAAAGAAAACTCTCAGAACAGAGAAATGCTTGCAAACTATTTTCTAAACTTAATATATAGACTACAGTGGAGTTCTAAAATTTAACAAAACCCAAGCACCTTCATGACCAGTAGGTACAGAGCTTGAGTATAACTTCCTTAACAGTTATAAAATGTTCACTGGGGACCAGAGAGTTGACTCCACAGATAAAGTACTGTCTACACAAGCATGAAGAGTAGAGCCCAGATCCCAGAACTCACCTACTGCACATCTGGAACTTCTGTGAGTATATAAGAGATGGCAGTACAGAATGCAGAATCCTCAGAAGCCTGGAAGCCTTTAATTCATCTTTATTCTATTTGTCACAAATGTTTCCACTATGAAAATGTGCTTTTCATGACAAGTTCTAGTGCAGTGAGCAGTAAAATAGAAAGAAGAAGTTGGAAGTCAAAGACTGGCATGCAAGGTTGTCCTCTGTCCCCTACATGAAGCTTATGGCAAATACATCTGTACTTAGAAACACAAATTTTCATGCACATGCACGACCCACACAGTAACATATCACACACAGAGACACAGAGAAACACACACACACACACACACACACACGCATGCATGCACGCACATACACACACACACACACACACACACACACACACACACACACACACACACACTGAAAAGGCCCAATGTCCCTAGTCATCAGGGAATTATATATCATTGAGAAGTCATGTTATTTCCCTTAGTATGGTTATGTTAAATGAGTGAGCAAACTAAACCAGAAGGTAAATTCTGGAGAGAATTTGGTGTTATTGGCCAATTCTCATTGTGTAACTGGGAGCACAGAATAGTATGTCTTCTGTAAAATCAGTCTAATGATTCCTCAAAAATTTACAGTAAAGATTCCATATAATCAATAATTCCACTTATGGGTATTTAGTCTAACATCTGAAAGTGGGGCACTGAAATGGTATCTGTCCACCTATGTCATCAGATTCACAATAGCCTAGAAGTAGAAGCAGCAGATGTGTTTATTGACATATGTATAGTCCAGCAAAATTTTCTAAGTGCCAACAATAGAATATTAGTGAGCATTAAAAATGAAAGGAAATTCTGAATGTACTACGTAAAATGCAATAAGCTTGAGGATATTGTGGTAAACAAAATGATCCAATACAAGATTGCTAAATACTGCACTATTTGGTTTAAACAGGGTACATATAAAAACCAAATCAGAAAGTATATAAAGTGGTGGCCATTAGCTATTAGGAAGAATGGACAATGAACACTTACTAACACAAACACTATGTAAGTTCCATTTATTTCTACTTTGATTATTTGAAACCCTCATGCATACAATCCATGTCTCTTGATAATAGCCACTCCTGACAGCCTCCTTCCAACCCTTCCCAGAGGGACCACCGCTGCCACATCTTCCTCTCAACTTATGGTATCGTTTTATAATTTTTAATTAATTCATTCTTAACCAAATGTATCTAATAGGGGTTGATGTTTTGTCCGTGGACATGGGACACATACTCATTGGCCACACTCCTAAAAAATAAAAGAGGACAATCCTTTCCTGAACAGCCATCAAATGCCAGTAGCAACTTAGCTAGAATTGGGACATCAGAAGCTCATCCCTCTGGCTTGAAGTTTTAAATGGCTTGATCTTATACAAATCTAATATAAGCAACCCTTGCTACTGTGCCTTTACCTGTCATATTCAAAGAACATTTCATAGGTCTGTTCCCCATCCCATGGCTCTTACATTCTCTGTGACTTCCATGATGTTCACTAAGTCCTGAGAAGAGAGTTGATGTAGATGACCAATGGACTGCTGAACATTTGTCCTCAGCATTTTAAATACTAATGAATCTTTGCAATAACTACTTCCTGTTGTAGTTAGAAGCTTCTCTGACTGTGACAGCAGAAATCATTTAAGCATAAATATTTAGAAAGCAGTTTGCCACCACCACCATTTAGTAAAACAACATCAACAAGTTCTTCACTATGGTCTAAGACTTCTTTAGCTATGGGAAGACCATGTTTACAATACCGGGCATGAATTACTGGCTGTGAACTGACATCAAATCTAATCAACAGAACAGTTGTTTACCCACATCAACAGTCTCACTGCTATTGTCTCTTGCCCTTCCCTTGCATTTTATTGCATTATGTTGCATTGCATTGAATCGCATTGGCATTTTAGAATGCAGAATCCAACCATGACAGGTCCAAGAGTGGATAAAATGGTTGATAGCTTGATTCATCTAGAAGCTTATATAGCATCTTCCACCTATCAGCACTATGAGAGAGAAAGTTAAGGGATTTTCCTGGGAAATTCAAAATTGATTTCTCTGTGCCCTGCAATCAAAATGTATGGGATCTTCAGCAATCCTGTATTAACATCTGGTTATTATGAATAACCAAGAGCAATGGCAATAACCTATGTTTCTTGTCATTGGGATCTCTTGACCAATAATTCATAGGGAACTAACATGTGTTTCGTATCAAGATTTTCATTCAATAACCTATGCCTTCTGGGGAGTAATACTGTTAAATATTACGAGATGCTTTTGTTCAAACTATTTTTAAAAAAATTAGATTTTAATTAACTTCCAAATTAGTGAGATTGATTCATATATTCAGATGATTTAGTTGTGTATGTTTAGTTTTGTGTATCCCAACTTGTTCCCCTCATTTTCCCTTCCCCTGTACAATACCTATATAAACCATAAATCCTTCATTTCTCCCTATTTATGTTCATGTCAAATATGTCTCACTATCTTCAGTTACTATTTTTTCACTTTCATTATAAGACCATAGGTTCTCTTTTTCCTTCTTTTTTTTTTTTTCGAGACAGAGTTTCTCTGTGTAGCCCTGGCTGTCCTGGAACTCGCTCTGTAGACCAGGCTGGCCTTGAACTCAGAAATCCGCCTGCCTCTGCCTCCCAAGTGCTAGGATTAAAGGCGTGCGCCACCACCGCCCGGCAGACCATAGGTTCTCAAGTAGCTTCTTTGTGCACACTTCACTTTAGTTAGGCCTTGTCCTAATATCTTATTTGCTAATTCTCACCACTCTACTACCTGTGAGACTTAATCCCCTAAGCATTTCCTTATTTACTTCATTTCACCCATATTCTACTGTCCCATTTCCCTAATTCTTCCCCCATAGCCAGTTTTTACTTTCTTAACTTCCACATGTATTTGATGTTAACTACACAAAATAAATATTAAAGTTATGAACTTGATATGAAAAAAAGTGTTGTCTTTCTGGGTCTGAGTGACTTTGCCTAATATAATTTTATTCAGTTCCATCTATATACCTGGAAAATTTACAATTCTCTTGCCTTTATAGCTTAGTAATATTTCAGTGTCCATATACACCATATTTTCATCACCCACTCATCATTTGATGAACACCTACGTTGAGTCATTTCTTTGTTATAGTGACTACAGTAGCAATGATTACATACATGCATATATCTCTACAGTAAGATATAAAGTCATTTGGGTATATACCCAAGAATGGTACAGCTGTCATAAAATAGATGTAATTCTAGTATTTTAAGAAACTTTCAGACTGAAATGCAATTTTATAAAATGCAAATTTTTGAAAAAAGTTTAGTGATGTTTTCATAACACTAAAAATGTATTTGACACCATCAACTTATGTGAAAATGGTAGATATGATTATCTGAATTTTGTTATCTAAATTTTCCTGTGACAAAAATTTTGAATAAAAGCATTTAGTCAAACTCATGTTATTTATACATCGTTCCCTGATAATAACCATTTCATCTCTGATAATTTTTCAATAAAGGTCATGTTTCAGACTGTAGCAGAGTGTCAGTAAATATAAATAATGATTGGCTGAATACATAGCAGTGTGAGGCATACTTTAAGTTCACTGTATTGTATATCTATATATTTCCAAGATAGGTGTTCTATTATTACCGCTTTATGGCTAAAATATCTAGGATATATTGACCAAATAAGTTTCCTGAAAACACAGTAAATAGTTGGGATTTTAGCTCTACATGTAATCTATGCAATTAAAAGTATGGTTCATGAGCCAATATCATTATCTAGGAGCTGGTTAGATGCTCAGATACTCACACTGCATTTTATAATATGAAGCAATTTAACAATATGTTATGCAAGACCTACTCTAAATCCGACTCTTGTCGCATCTTTCTTTCAATAACCTAAAAAGAAGGTTTATAAAGTGATCTCTGTTGTTATCATTCATCCCTAGAAATGACAATAGTTAAATGGTGACCAGTACCCACCCCACATCGCAGCAGTCCTAGATTAGCCCTTTCATAGTGATTCTCTCTCTCTCTCTCTCTCTCTCTCTCTCTCTCTCTCTCTCTCTCTCTCTCGATTAAAAATAAAGCTTTAAATGGCACCTTTGGATACATTAAAGTGAGAAGACTTTTTGGATTAACAATCACTTAGTGATTGCTATTGAAGGCATTGATGAGAGAAAACATACATATTGAAATTATAAAGAGTCCTAGATGAGATGAAGCAAAGATTTTTTTTTTTAAAAAAGGGGTAATTTGTTAACTGGTGACTTGTCTTTCTAAATCCTTCCACCAATCATGAAGAAGGCATGACATACAAGTTCAGTGAAATAAAGGAACTAGTTTATACTCTTAGCCATAAAATATTTGAAATGGAATGCAAACCTGCAGAAAATCCAAGAGGTCAAGTTCTTAAACACTTTGATACTTGTCTCTTCTTTGAATTTTACTAATTATGCAATGCCACTTGTCCCTCTGTCTGGTTATCTATGAGATAAATATAAAAATCTCTGTCTATGAGAAAAGCAACATAGTCAAAGGACCTGTACAAATTTCAATATGTTCTGTAAATGTTAGAAATTAGGCCTATGTTTAATCTTGAACCACATATATGAGGCAATTTTGAATAAAACCTTAAGCACGCTGAAACTAAGTCACATGCTTCCTTAATTATTAGGCTAGCTTGCATCTACTTTGGAGAAAAATGAGAAAATTAGAGTAAAATAGGCTAATATCCAGACTTAATATTTCAAAGAAATATCTAAGACATGCCCAGGAAAAATTAATTCAATTGCATGTGGAATATATTTATTATTTTCCTCTTGCCTTAATAATGAGAATTATCATTAATAGTCAGCATGGTGAAAATCAACATATGTTTAGTGCACAATGCTCCTAACAGAAGATACAGGTTATTAAATGAAAATCTCACTGCTAAGAAAAAGTTACCTCCCCATGAGTTACTGGTCAGTGAGGTACTAGGGGAACCAAGGCTATTGTGGTTGTTCTTTGTTGCTCACGATATGATAATATTTTTAAAGACACTATACACTTTGTTGCAGGACAGAGAAATCAGTCTTAGACTGATCAGGAAAGTCTCCTGCTGGAACAGTTCACAGACTGAAAGGTGCTATATAGGTTGATGAGGGAGACAAGACATTAGTGGACGATGTATATTATGATAGAGGCATGCCAGGCAATAATATGATTGTTTTACTGAGTATTTGTAAATAATAGTGAAACCAGCCAAGTGGTTCAAGAACTTCCCAAGGCCATTCTGTGAGTTACTTAAGGACACAGTTCTCTGCTAAATTTTCTCTTAAATTATTATGTATTTTCTACTGCATTACATTGATCTTTTTTATTGGATATATTCTTTATTTATATTTAGATTGATTTCCCCTTTCCTGGACTCTTTCCCCTTTCCATAAGCCCTCTTCCTTCCCCCTGTTACCCAATCAACCCCTTCCCACTTCCTTGTCCTGGTATTCCCTTACACTGCTGCGCTGAGCCCTTCCAGGACCAGGGGCCTCTCCTTCCTTCTTCTTGGGCATCATTTGATATGTGAATTGTTTCTTGGATATTCCAAGCTTCTGGGCTAATAGCCACTTATCAGTGAGTGCATACCATCACTAAGTCACCTCACACAGGATGACACTCTCCAGTATGTCCCACTTGCCTAAGAATTTCATGAATTCATTGTTTTTAATAGCTGAATAGTATTCCATTGTGTAAATGTACCACATTTTCTGTATCCATTCGTCTGTAGAGAGACATCTGGGTTCTTTCTAGTTTCTGGCTATTATAAATAGGACTGCTATGACATAGTGGAGCAAGTGTCCTTATTACATACTCGAGAATCCTTTGGGTATATGCCCAGGAGTGGCATAGCAGGGTTCTCCTGTAGTATTATACCGAATTTTCTGAGGAACCACCAGGCTAATTTCCAGAGTGGTTGTTCCAGCTTGAAATCACACCAGCAATGGAGGAGTGTTCCTCTTTCGCCACATCATCACCAGAACCTGCTGTCTCCTGAGTTTTTGATCTTAGCCATTCTGACTGGTGTGAGATGGAATGTCAGGGTCCTTTTGATTTGAATTTCATTGATGACTAAGGATGTTGAACATTTCTTTAGGTGCTTCTCAGGCATTCAATATTCCTCAGGTGAAAATTCTTTTTTAGCTCTGTACTCCATTTTTTGATAGGGTTTTTTGGCTCTCTGGAGTCTATCTCCTTGAATTCTTTGTATATCTTGGATATTAGTCCTCTTTCAGATGTAGGGTTGGTAAAGATCTTTTCCCAATTTGTCGGTTGCCATTTTGTCCTTTTGATAGTGTCCTTTGCCTTACAGAAACTTTGTAATTTTATGAGGTTTCATTTGTCAATTCTTGATCTTAGAGAATAAGCTATTGGTGTTCTGTTCAGAAAATGTTTCTCTGTGCCCATGTGTTCAAAGTTCTTCCCCAGTTTCTTTACTATTAGTTTCAGTGTGTCTGATTTATGTGGAGGTCCTTGATCCTCTTGGACTTGAGCTTAGTACAAGGAGATAAAAATGGATCAATTTGCATTCTTCTGCATGCTGACCTCCAGTTGAACCAGCATCATTTATTGAAAAGGTTATCTTTTATCCACTGGATGACTGTAGCTCCTTTGACAATGATCAAGTGACCACAGTTGTGTGGGTTCATTTCTGTATCTTCATTTCTATTCCATTGATCTACCTGCCTGTCACTGTACCAATACCATGCAGTTTTTAAAAACTATTGCTCTGTAGTACTGTTTGCGGTCAGGGATATTGATTCCCCCAGAAGTTCATTTACTGTTGAGAATAGTTTTAGCTATCCTGGGTATTCTGTTATTCCAGATGAATTTGAGAATTGCTCTTACTAACTCTATGAGGAATTGAGTTGGGATTTTAATGGGGATTGCATTAAATCTGCAGATTGCTTTTGGCAAGATGGCCATTTTTACTATATTAATCCTGCCAATCCATGAGCATGGAAGATTTTTCCATCTTCTGAGGTCTTCTTTGATTTCTTTCTTCAGAGACTTGAAGCTCCTGTCAGACATATCTTTCAGTTGTTTAGTTAGAGTCACACCAAGATACTTTATATTGTTTGGGGCTATGTTGAAGGGTGCCATTTCCCTAATTTCTTTCTCAGCCTGTTTATCCTTTGAATATAGAAAGTCTACTGATTTGGTTGAGATAATTTTATATCCGGCCACTTTGCTGAAGTTGTTTCTCAGCTGTAGGAGTTCTCTGATGGAGTTTTTTGGATTGCTTAAGTATACTATCATATCATCTGTAAATAGTGATAATTAGGCTTCTTCTTTCCAATTTGTATTACTTTGACTTCCTTTGGTTGTCTAATTGCTCTAGCTAGAACTTCAAGTACTATATTGAAAAAACATGGAGAGAGAGGGCAGCCTTGTCTAGTCCCTGATTTTAGTAGGATTGCTTAAAGTTTCTCTCCATTTAGTTTGATATTGGCTACTGGTTTGCTGTATATTGCTTTTGATATATTTACGTATGGGCTTTGAATTTCTGTTCTTTCCAAGACCTTTAACATGAAAGGATTCTGAATTTTGTCAAATGCTTTCTCAGCATTTAATGAAATGACCATGTGGTTTTGTTCTTTGAGTTTGTTTATGTAATGGATTATATTGATGGATTTCTGTATATTGAACCATCCCTGAATCCCTGGGAAGAAGTCTACTTTATCATTGTGAATGATTATTTTGATGTGTCCTTGGATTCCATTGGCAAGAATTTTAATGAGTATTTTTGCATCAATATTCATAAGGGAAATTGATCTAAAGTTCTCTTTCTTTGTTGGATTTTTGTGTGGTTTTGTCATCAGCAAAATTGTGGCTTCATAGAACGAGTTGGATAGTGTTCCTTCTGTTTCTATTTTGTAGAATTGTTTGAAGAGTATTGGTATTAGGTCTTCTTTGAAGGTCTGATAGAATTCTGCACTAAAACCATCTGGTCCTGTCCTTTTTTTTGGTTGGGAGACTGTCAAAGACCACTTCTATTTCTTTAGGGGTTATGGGACCATTTAGTAGGTCTGTCTGATCCTGATTAAACTTTGGTAGTTGTTATCTGTCCAGGAAATTGTCCATTTCATCCAGATTTTCCAGTTGTGTTGAGTATAGGATTTTGTAGTAGGATCTGATTTTTGAATTTCCTTAGTTTCTGTTGTTATTGCTCCCTTTTCATTTCTGATTTTGTTAATTTGGATGCTGTCTCTGTGCCCTCTGGTTAGTCTGGCTAAAGGTTTATCTATCTTGCTGATTTTCTCAAAGAACCAGCTCCTGGTTTTGTTGATTCTTGTTATAGTTCTTTTTGTTTCTACTTGGTTGATTTCAGCCCTGAGCTTGATGATTTCCTGACTTCTACTCCTCTTGGGTGTATTAGCTTCTTTCTTTTCTAAAGCTTTCAGGTATGCTGTTAAGCTGCTAGTGTATGCTCTCTCCAGCTTCTTTTTGGAGGCACTCAGAGCTACTAGTTTTCCTCTTAGCACTGCTTTCATTGCTTCCCATAAATTTGCATATGTTGTGCCTTCAATTTCATTAAATTCTAAAAAGGTTTTGATTTCTTTTCTTATTTCTTCCTTGACCAAGTTATCATTGAGTAGAGCATTGTTTAGCTTCCATGTTTATGTGGACTTTCTTTTGTTTTTGTTGCTATTGAAGATGACCCTTACTCCATAGTGATTTGATAGGAGGCATGGGATTAGTTCGATCTTATATCTGTTGAGGTCTGTTTTGCGACCAATTATATGGTCAATTTTGGAGAAGGTACCATGAGGTGCTGGGAAGGTATATTCTTTTGATTTAGGATGAAATGTTCTATAGATATCTATTAATCCATTTGTTCCAAAACTTCTGTTAGTTTCACTGTGTCTCTGTTTAGTTTGTGCTTCCCTCATCTGTCCATTGAGAAGACAATTATTGTGTGTGGTGCAATGTGTACTTTAAGCTTTAGTAAGGTTTCTTTTACGAATGAGGGTGCCCTTGCATTTGGAGCATAGATGTTCAGAATTGAGAGTTCTTCCTGGTAGATTTTTCCTCTAGAAAGTATATAGTGTCCTTTTGTTTCTTTTTGATGACTTTTGGCTGAAAGTCTATTTTATCGGATATTAGAATGGCTACTCTAGCTTGTCTGCTGGGATCGTTCGCTTGGAAAACTGTTTTCTAGCCTTTTACTCTGAGGTAGTGCTTTTCTTTGACACGGAGATGTGTTTCCTGTATGCAGCAAAATGTTGGGTCCTGTTTAAATATCCAGTCTGTTACTCTACATCTTTTTATTGGGAATTGAGTCCATTGATGTTAATAGATATTCTGGAAAAGTGATTGTTTCTTCTTGCTATTTTTGAAGTAATTTTTTTGTTTGTGTGGTTATCTTCTTTTGGGTTTGTTGAAAGAAGATTAATTTCTTGCTTTTTCTAGTGTTTAATTTCCCTCCTTTTGTTGATATTTTCCATTCATTGTCCTTTAAAGGGCTGGATTTGTAGAAAGATACTGTGTAAATTTGTTTTTGTCGTGAAATACCTTGGTTTCTCCATCTATGGTAATTGAGAGATTGGTTAGATATAGCAGTCTGTGTTGACATTTGTGTTCCCTTTGTGTTTGTTTGACATCTGCCCAGGCTCTTCTGGCTTTCATAGTCTCTGGCAAGAAGTCTGGTGTAATTCTGATAGGTCTACCTTTATATGTTACTTGACCTTTTTACCCTTACTGCTTTTAATATTCTTTCTTTGTTTATTACATTTTAATTATTATGTGACAGGAGGAACTTCTTTTCTGGTCAAATCTATTTAGAGTTCTGTAAGCTTCTTGTATGTTCATAGGCATCTCTTTCTTTAGGTTAGGGAAGTTTTCTTCCATAATTTGTTGAAGATATATACTGGCCCTTTAAGTTGGAAATTTTCACTCTCTTCTACACCTATGATCCTTAGGTTTGGTCTTCTCATTGTATCCTGGATTTCATGGATGTTTTGGGTTAGGACCTTTTTGCATTTTTCGTTTTCTTTGACTGTTGTATCAATGCTTTCTATGGTATCTTCTGCATCTCAGATTCTCTCTTCTATATCTTGTATTCTGTTGTTGATGCTTGGATCCATGACTCCTGTCTTCTTTCCTAGATTTTCTATGTCCTGAGTTGTATCCCTTTGTGATTTCTTTATTGTTTCTACCTCCATCTTTAGATCCTGTATGGCTTTGTTCAATTCCTTCACCTGTTTTGTTATGTTTCCCCTTAGTTCTTCAAGGCCTTCTCCCTGTTTACTTGTGTTCTCCTGTATTTCTTTAAGGGAGTTATTTATATCCTTCTTGAAGCCCTCCAACAGCATCATGAGCTTTGATTTTAAATCCAAATCTTGCTTTTCTGGTGTGTTGGAGTATCCAGGACTTGCTGTTGTGGGAGAAATTTGTTCAGATGGAGCCATATAGCCTTGATTTCTGTTAGTAACATTCTTATGTTTGCCTTTTGCCATCTGGTTATCTCTGGTGTTAGTTGCTTCTGCTGTCACTGGCTGGTGCTTTTCCCTCCTCTGTGCTACAGGCCTATCTCATCACCCCTGCGTGACTGGCTTTCCTTGGGCACAGATTGCTGTGGGGCTGCCTAGCTCCTGGGTGTACGTTGGGCCCAGACAGATCGAGTCCCAAGTGATCTTTCACTCAGATGTTCTCTGCATTCCTGGCTGCAACAGCCTGCTCAGTCGTAGGAGAGAAGATGTTGGCCTCACCTCTACTTGCGCAACTCAATGTAGAGCAGATATCCCCTAGCAGACTAGGTGCACAGATGGCTGTGGTGGTGCTGCCCACCTCCTGGGTGCAGGTGGAGCACTGGTGGGGCATTTCCCAAGTGATCTTCTACTTGAGTGATCCCTGCCTACCTGTCTCCACCAGTCTACACAGTCACAGGAGCAAAGATGGTGTTGCCTCACCTCTAAATGTGGGACTCCCTGCAGGGTAGATGTCTCCTGGCAGGGTAGGTGCACAGATGGTTGTGGTGCTGCAGAGCTCCTGGGTGCAGGTGGAGCCCTGGTGGGGCGTGTCCCAAGTGATCTTCTACTCAGGTGATTCCTGTGTATCTGTCTGCACCTGTCTACACAGTCACAGGAGGAAAGATGGCCTCACAAGAGTAAAGATGTCCTACATTGATCTTATTAGTCATCAAATCACACTAAATTTTGAAATTATTAGTAAATTTGGTCATTTTTTAGGCATCGTTTACATTGCTAATATGCTATAAATAAATAAAACTTACTCTTAAGGAGAAATAGATACAAGTAGGATAATGCAAACATACGTAATATGGGGTGGATGGGAAAGGAACTTTGGAAAGTTGAGCTTAAGCCATAGGCAAAGAAAGATTTGCTGAACAGTATGGTGTTTTAGAAGACTATAGGATAGTCGATGAGATTGAGGGGCTGAGGAAGAAGGTGAATGGTAAGATGTGAGTTGAAACTTGGGAAGGAGCCTAGACCAGGTTAAAAGTGGCTGTGCTCAATATGCTGGGGAGCCATGAATGTGCTGTTGACTCCAGGTTTAAGGATGGACTGCCTTTGATGATTTCAGTTTAGATTTGAATACTAGAGGCATAATTTAAGTAGTACTTAGAATAATAGTCTTTAAGAATTTTAGGTATAAACAGGCTGAAAGTGGTTACAACAGAGATAAGAAAGCTAGCTAGCACCTATGAAAGACAGAATTCATTACCTTCCTGGTCCCATTCATCATTCTCTTAGGTAGGTTGACCTGTATTTTATTTTAAGTTTCTACTTCCTTTAATAGACACACTATACATACTTCATTTGGAGTTATTTCACTTCAGGATTCAGCTATGAGCATGCAATGAATGCAAGGGTAGCCAGTCAGAGTATTACATTCCCTAACCATAATGATATTCCTGGTAATAGATATGCAATTCATTAGAAAACTCATGAAATGCAATGACTTTTTGTTACTAAATTGAAGGCAGAAAGCTATGTTTTGTTATTAGGTTTAAGTCCAAGGCTTATACTTGGTGATGTGGAAAGGCTTCTTGTCACTACTGGGAGTCTGAAGTAGAGAAAAATATAGATGTGAGCAAAGCCAGGAGAGAGATGTAGTCAATACTTGGGTCGAGCCATGCATGAAAGCTATAGAGAAAATGTATTCAGGTAATCATTTTTATATGTTCTTTAAGACTATGTTGAAGTGGAAACATCACATGTGCTCTAAACCAGATGAAACAGAGTTGATTTTGAGGGGACAGCTCCTGGCCATATCACTTCTATTCTGAGTTTCAGCTTGGTCTACAGCATAGCTTGTTTGAGCCACTTGAGTTGATTCTGCTTCAAACACTACACAGTGTCAAGTATCTTAATCATTTGTTCCAGTGATAGAGATGAGAAATGCCCTCTTGGCACCTAGTTGAACTTCTTTGCAGTTTTCTTGGTTCAGTTTGTGACAGAGTATTTAAGATGTACTGTGTTCTAGTAGAAGAGTCATAACCAAATGGAATTTCTCAAACAGCTGCCTAATTATTCTCATTTCTGGAGAAGTTCATAGGAATCCTGAGTTAGCTATACATCCACTTCCCTTCACAGTAAGGAAGATCCATGAAAAATTCATTAGTGCCTTGAGTCTCAAGTGCTCTATTCCTCTACACCAGAGGGTTCATAACTCCTGCAGAAAAGATGGTGAATTTAATCTGCACAGAGAAATATATCTTTGAACACTATACCCTTTAGGCAGAAGGTAAGATATACATTCACTTCTTGTGATACACATAGCATTACCTGTCTGTTCTTCTGTTTGTAGCAATAAGAATGTGTAGAAAAGTTATTAACAGATGGTACAAATGAGCATTTGTTTGAATTATATAGCAACATTTGCAAAGTAGAATTTAAAGCCTTGTACTTAGTTTTTCATGCACAGCAATAATGTGGTAGGTTATAGTCCTAATGTGTTAGAAACAAGTAGAATTTCTCTCCTTTATGATGTAGACTTGATAGAAACATTTTCTATATTTGCCTAATGAAGTCATGCTTCATCCATCTCAGAGAATACATTTCATTTGGTTCAATTCTTCTAGCATTACTGAGCTCTGCATTGGATGCTAGGAATATAAACCTGGGGGGAAAACCCACGGGTTTTTTTTGTCCTTGTCAGGCTCAAATATTGGTAGTTTAGAGAAGCAAGCAAACACAGCTTTAGACCATTTGCAGCTGAACGGGTCAGTCAAAGCTCATGGCAGTCATACAGATAGAGATGCCGGGCTGTACTGAAGGAAAAAGGAGAAGACGCAGCACTTGGAATGGGCTTTAGGAAAATACAGTGGAACTCATAAATACTGCTGGAGTTCTCACTGGACTCCAGAAGGAAAGCATAGCCTGTGCAAAGATAAGGGGACTTAAGACACTCAGTGTTTGCCTGGTGAGTGGTACATTATGTATGAAGGATAATATTCAAAAGGGGCATGTGTTGGGAAAAAAGGGTGGAAGTTTAGCAGAAAGATAAAGGCAGCTAAGATATCCCAGATGAAGGCTGCGTGACAGCATTCCTAGTAGGAAGGACAATTGGGATCACCAGGGCATTGGGAGAAGTTGGAATAGACAGAAAAGGATGGGCATATCAAAGTCATTGCATGGGTCTGACTAGTGACTGAGAGTGTCCTCATGTGCCACATGTGCAGCTTGCTTCCCTAAGGCACACGTTTCTATCTGCTTTTGTTTGGTTTCATGGAAACAGAGCACGACCTTCTCACCTACAGATTGGGATATTGTTTCAGGAACTGCAAGTCAACTTTCAGAGAAGTATTCACACTGAAGTGATGGGTTTTCTTTTTCAATCTTATTAATGTGGGTAAAATTTGCTTTTTCACTAACCTGACTTTTGTTCACATTTCATTTTAACAGCAGCTTAGAGGAAGAAGAAACTCATCTGCAAGTCCCTTCAAATGGCAAAACCACAAGGTCAGCTTTTGATTTTCATCCATACTCAGCTGGCCATTTTCCATTCAATTGATTGGAAGACAGTCTTATTTGGGTCAAGGAAGGGCTCTATCCCACTTTTGTTTTCTCCTCTGTAGTGTTTCCTGGCTATCAGTCTTCTAGCTTCAGATTTCCATCCTCAGTCCTTGGATGTTTCAAAGACCGTACATAGCTATACACAATCTCTTTACTTGTGGACACCATTCTCGCTGAGCCACATGGCTAGGGTTTTCTATCAATCAGCTAATCTTAAAATAGATATCTAGTTGGGGAAGGCTCTACTGAGCCTTTTCTCAAAGTTTCACAAAGTAAGAATTAAAGTAAAAAAATCATTCTATCATCCTTTAAAATACGTAAAACTGGCTAATTCCAAATAGCTAATAGGCATCCTATCATTTCCTAGGGGTGTCTAATTAATTGTTCATTTAAACTGATGATAGATCTAATAAATTTAAAGATCATTAGGTACATGAAATAACTTAAAAAATGACTTCTACCAATTTTTATTGTCAAGTTGATTCTTTATCCAGTGGTGGACAGGAAAGGAATTAGGTAGATATTTGGTTTCTAGTATTCGCTAGTATTCATCATCCAAGTTTGAAATTTTACTTTTGGTTCATATAGATATATACAGAGACAAACAGTACAGAGACAAAAGCTCAAGATGTTATGCAAGCTATCTGATACACCACAATTAATAAGTCATGAAATAGCATTTGCAGCCAGGACTTCAAAACTCATGTCCTTTTAAGAAAGAAAATTACCCATGGAAATTTCTTTCTGGTCTAAAAGGGTGAAAATTCAGTAATGGGTCTGAATTCCTAGGAGGTCTCCATTGTCACCTTTGTGCTTTGAGAAATAGAATAGAGACAAATATATTCATCAACAGCTTTTCACAGAAGGAATTCACACAATGAAGTAATGGGAAACTACCCAAATGGCATTATTATAAGCATGGAGGAAAACATCTATCCATATTGAAAAAAAATGGAACCTTTTAGACAACTCAAGAGAAATACTTATTCTGAATTCAAAACCAGAAATAATTTCTTCTCTGAAATGAATCAGTTTATGGAGTTTGAATTTCATCAGAGAAATTTGCACAATATTTATGTGCCTGCCTGGGGCAAAATAATTTCATCATTACAATTAAATCAATAATGATAGTAAGACCTGGTAACGTAAGTCTCTCTCCATAATAATAATTCTCTTGATCATAGGTGCCCCTCTTTGCATACAAAGTACTTTTGCTAATGCAAGTTCATTTGACCCTCACAATCAAGCTAATAGGTAATACTGAAGTAAAAAGTTAGGGCTCCTAGAGGGAACACATTAGTAATGATGGACAGAATTTTGATCTCTAAGCCCTTTCCTCTATTATATACTACTTTCCCTCAAAATAGTTTTCCAAACTGTTGGCATCTTTATGCAACATCTAGGCTTTGATTATTATCTTTAATTTTAATTAAAATATAAATACATCAATTTCTATTTCCCTTCCTTATTTTTAACCCTTCCCATGTCCTCACCCATTCATGTCTTCTTTTTTCTTTGATTATTATTGCTGCACTTATAAATATATATTAACACATAAATATGTAAATACAACCTGCTGAGTTTATTGGTGCTGCTTGTAATGTGTGTAATTTCAGGGTTGATCTCTTGGAATTATATAGCCAAATAGGTGGCTCTTCCCTAGGGAAGTCATACTTTCTTTCTCTTGGCATTCCTTAGTTACTGATAGTTCTTTATCTACGGGATAATTGCTCTGTGCAATTTTCCCCTTCTGTTTTTAGCTTATCTAATGATGCTATCATTGTTCTAGACTTGTTTAGACAATCACATTTTTGAGATATCATAGATGTAGCTTCTCTGTCATTGCCAGAAAGCATGATCTCACAGGAGTTTTCTTGGTCCTCTGGTACTTAACAACATTTTTACCTCCTGTTGTAGACTGTTCCCTGACCCTTAGGTGCAGAGGATGTGAGATAGATGTCTCTGTTCTCTGGGCATTCAGTGGTTACTTGGATAATCTCTGCCTTTTTACCTGTATTGATTTTCTCTAATGATCTCCATTTGCTGCAGTGAAGTTTCTTTGATGAAGAGTGAGAACCACATTTATCTGTGGGTATAGGGATAGATTTCAAAATTTGGTTAGGAATTACACTGGTTTACTAAAGTGGAGAAAAAACAGTTCTCATTTAAGACCCATGGCCTTGCTAGCTGTAGGTAACTGATTAGGTTTCCACTACCAAACATGATTTTTCTCCTGTTTGTAAGCCTTAAGTTCAACTAGACAGTTGTTGTTTACCACCAAGATTCAAGTGCCACTATTATATCTTTGTCTGATATTTTAAAATTCTAAAATGGATTGATTTTTCTGAAGATTCCCTCATAAGCTGCATCTCTACAATCCACCTAGTTTTGGAAGAAATTTATAGGGGAAATTGACAGGTCAATAGGATGCTTAACTCTTTCTCTGATATTTGATATAAAAGGTGTATGTTCTTGGAGTCATAGCTGAAGGGACGATGAGTGTACATGATTTAGGCTTACTTAGTAAGTTAATTTAATTAAAGAACAAACAGAAGTAAAATCAAACATGTTTCATTTTCATCTGGCTACTTTAGGGTTCTGTCGCTGTCTAGAGCTAATATACACCATCCATCTGTTTTTCTTTTACTTAATTATTATTTAAGATTCCATGAATATTGGTTGTCAGTTTTACAGGAAATAGAATCACCAAGGAGACAAACGTCAGGACATTATTTTTAGGAAGTTTCCAGATTATGTTAACAGAGATGGAAAGATCCATTCTAACTGTGGGTCACACCATCCATGAGCTGGGACATTTGACTGAGTTCAAAGCGGAAAAATGAGCTGAGCACCAGCATACTCTGCTCTCTGAATGTGCTTGTAATGTGACCATCTTTTTCACGTTCCTTTCCCACCATGAGGGCCAGTGGCCCCTCGAACTGTGAGCCAAAATAACCGCTTCTTTTCTTAGGTTGCTGCAAAAATTGCCTCATCTACAATAAAGTACTTTGAGTCACTTTATTATTTGTTTTACTAAGATTTATTTTTAAAACCTGATGGCAACATTTGAGAAAAATTGGTTCTTAAAATTTTCATACCTGTCTGTCTGTCTGTCTGTCTGTCTTTCTGTCTGTCTGTCTCTATCTATCTATATATATATCTATATCTATATATATTTAGATATAGATATAGATATATATATAGATATACATCAGTAATGGTGGATTTGTAATTTAGATCTTTGTGAAATTAGATGTAAAATTATAGTAACTCTGATGGTTTGCCAGGTTTGAAGTAGAATTAGTTTACATACCCTGACTGTTTCTGAGCTGTCCTTTTTTGAGTCTGTACACTCTCAAGTGTAACATGCCTTCATTTTCCTTACTCTGCTTTTCACAGACATGTAGTTATCATGCCTATTGGACCTACTAAAATAGCTGAGGCTTTAGAGAAGTTAATTTGTGTCAGGAGGCTCTGACAAAATAACAGAAGTATAAGCATTTGAAATGTAGAATCATATGAGAAACAACATAAACTGGCTGCAAAAATAAGATTTAATATTCAGCTATAATTTATCTAAGATATTATGTATTGTATATGTTGGTATCAGGAACTGGCTTGGCAGATCATCTACAAACTCAGGAATGTCACACATGCACATATCATACATTATATTTTCATCAGTGTATATTTATTGTAAGTTTGTAGGCTTAGATGTAGCTTCTTCATGCATAGTTCACTTTATTTAACCCTAGCCCGGGCCTTCACCATTCCAGCCCGTCACCTCACTACCGTCTTGAACATGTCTGCCCCAGCATTCTCCTTCTCTGCTTTCATTTTATATTCTGCTATCCCCCTTTCCTGGATGTATTCCCTCTGCCATTGGGAAGATTCTAGTTTTTAGCTTCTTCACGTCAGACACACAAAACAAAAGAAGTTAAGTATAACTTCATTCCAATACCAACTTGTGTATATCATAGTTTTTGCTTCTCTATCTCTAAGATGTGCAACACTTAAGGAACAGGTTACCCCTCTGAATTTCTGTTTTCCATAGTAAGTCCATGAGAATGTCCGTATTTTGTGTGTTCTAAAGCTATGGGGTCGGGGTAAAAATACTGTGAATAAAATTAACTTAAAAAATTTATATTTATTTAAAGTGTAAATAATAAGTAAACAAAGTGATATAGATAATACAATACATGGAAGTACGTTATATGAAAGTGCAAATCACAAATGTATGACAATAATATTTTATTAACTAAGAGCTTGGGTTATTGTAATATTTTCATACACTTTGGGTGCATATATTTAATCACTGTTTCATGTAAATATACAGGGTGGAAGTGATGGCTTGATGTTTAGGAGCCCTTTCACTGCTCTTTACAAAGACATGGGTTCAGCTTAGAGTACTCCATGGTAGTTCACAAGTTTTTCTAAATCCAGTTCCAGAGAATCTGATACCCTCTTATGTAGTGCATATGCATACATGTAGGCAAACACTAATACACACAAAATAAAAATAAATTTAAAGTTTAAATGCTCTGTAATTATCAGTTTTTAAAGTGATTATAGCTTCTCTACTAGGGTCGATTACAGATTTGCCTTTTTACTATTGGTAATTCAGAACATTTGAGTTTCATCTTGAGGTATTCTTTTGAAAATATGGCAGACCTTTGTCCAATTTGGAGAAAGTCTGGTAGAGGTTCTTTCATCTATGAGCTGTTCTCCGTGAGGGTGAATTGACCTTTCTTTCATAGTAACTAATCTTCAACACACTTAGAGTTGAGTGCATTGCTTAGTTACTGGCCGCATCTTCTGATATGAAAAAAGACACAATGGCCCTGCAGTCTTGTGACCCAGTACCAGGTGAGTCAGTACAGTTATTGGTCTGATTGTTCCTGGAAAACTTTCATGCCCATAGTGCCTGACAATACCTGTGAATTCTGTGATAATACCTGTGTATACCATCATCCCAAAGAAGTGGGCTCTAATACCAGAGGGATAAAGTATCTATGAGAGCAAAGGAAATTGGGCAAAGAGAGAGGGTTTCCTATTTCCATGTTCTTTATATAAACTGCAACCATAAGGGTGGACTTTGCCACCTCAAAAGATTTGTTTTGGTTTAAAGGTGGGTCTTCTCATTTAATAATTTACTCAAGAAAAACCACTTATAGGTATAGCCAGCTGCTTGGGTTTTAGTAAATTCCAGATGTAGCCAAAGTTGACAACCAAGATTATCCTTCATAACTTGTTACTTTTTTTATTCCAATGAGGAACTGAAATCACTCAGTTTTAACCACCTTGATGTTTGGTTACCTAGATTCTCCCTTTTATTTTGTTCAAAATTCCCACCTATTCTTTCTTCTTAAGCTCTGCACATGTAAATTATAATCAACAATTTAAGTTGTGCACATGGACACACACATACACATATTCATCAAATCTGCTGCCAATGGTTTGGAACTGCATAATATTTATTAGCCACTATAAGATACAAAGCTATCTTTATTATAGTTCTTTTTATTATCAATAAATATGGGTTGCAGTGTATGAATTTAGGTATTTAAATCGAAGTAACAGAAACATCTAGGGATATAAAGAGCAGATTAATCAAACAATGAAGCCATTGGTCTGAAAGTGTAAACCTGCTGCAATCAGTTTATGTCTTGGTGGTGACATTGTGTATTCACTAATTTTTAGCCTGGGTATGAGAATGTGGCCCGATGATTGGTTTTCAATTTTAAAAAATTAGCACTAAGCATAGCTTCTTAGGTTTCCACTGGAGGATACAGAAGTCTTACACTATCTTACACTATTTTATGGCATACGATATTTGAGTGCTTAACTAGATCTCTCTCTCTCACACACACAGACACACGGACACACAGACACACAGACATACACAGACACAGACAGACAGACAGAAAGACACACACACACACACACACACACACATTTAAAACAAAAACAAAATCAGTAAACTATCTCCAAGATTGTTCTAGAATATTCCAGAAACAGAGACACTTCAAAGTCTCACCACAAGGAGTCACTGTTTTTTTTGTTCTTATATATATATTTAGAACCATTTTAATTCTATACACGAACCCTCATGTTAAGAAGTTCACTGTTTAATATTCTTTTTATTTATTTATTTTTTTATTATTTATTTTATTTTATTTTTTAATTTACATTCCAAATCACTTCCCCTTTCCTGTTTCCTCCCTCCCCGAAAGTCCCATAAGCCCCCTTCCCTCCCTCTTTTCTCCATTCAACCCTCTCTCATTACTCTGTCCTGGCATTCCCCTACATCCAGTCTTTCCAGGACCAGGGGTCTCTCCTTCCATCTTTTTAGAAATCTATTGATATGCGGATTGTGTCTAGGGTATTCCGAGATTCTGGGTCAATATCCCCTTATCAGTGACTGCATACCATGTGTGTTCTTTTGTGATTGGGTTACCTCACTAAGGATGATATTTTCAAGATCTGACCATTTGCCTAGGAATTTCGTGAATTCATTGTTTTTAATTGCAGAGTAGTATTCCATTGTGTAGATATACCACATCTTCTGAATCCATTCCTCCGTTGAGGGACATCTGGGTTCTTTCCAGCTTCTGGCTATTATAAATAAGGCTGCTATGAACATAGTGGAGCATGTGTCCTTATTGCATGCAGGTAAAGCCTCTGGGTATATGCCCAGGAGTCACTGTTTTTATCTATAACATAAATTAATTCCTAAGTAGTTGCTCTTCCTCCTTCCCTCCCTCCTTCCCTCTCCCTCCTTCTCTCTCTCTCTCTCTCTCTCTCTCTCTCTCTCTCTCTCTCTCTCTCTCTCTCTCTCTCTCTCCCTCTCTCTCTCTCTTTCCAGGACTACCTGTATGTGTCAATAGTTATGAAAAGATAGTGCTGAAACATATGGACTCATAATGTCTAGATGTGTAGGAATGTGACAAATTCAGAGAAGAAATCTCTCAGTGCAGAATGCTTTACTATATATATACATGCCCTGAAGCTTCTAGACCCTATCTTTCTAACCCTTGTAGTAAATATTCAATGTAGTCATGCAATCCACTTTAGAAATTTTATTTTTTGCAATCCTTCTAAAATTATTATACTTTTGTTTTTATAAAAGGAATCTCTCTGTCATGTTATTTCTGTCTTCCTTTGCTGTTTTTCCTTTTGGTTTCCTTTCTTTTTATGGTCTTGAAACCAGCAGTCTTTATTTATTTGGATGAAATGTGGTACTTCTTTAGAGATTTGGGTTTGCAGGCAATGATAGGCCATGGGTGAGTAGAAATATACACTAGACCCGAGTTGGAGAGCTGCTGGGTAGAGTGGGGCAGAAGAGCTATTCAGACACTGTAGTCAGGTTCCCCATCTCTAAATGCTAGGCAGAGCACCCCAGCTGAGAAAGCAAACTCGCTTCTGTGTGGGTTCATTACACTTATCTTAGATTAAAAGCTGTTCTCATCCTAGTCTCTGTTGCCATTCATAGGCTAGGTAGGCAATGGGTATGGATCTTCTCCTGTGTCATAGAAGGCCAGATAAATGGAAGTCCTTGCCCTAGACAATCAAGGTTGATAAAAATCATTCTGACAGTCTAATGTCAACAAATAAATAACCTTTAATGAATTTCATAAGATATTTTGAAATTATAAAGGCAATATACTCCTTTGATTGTGTTATCAAATAACTTGGGTTTACTTATAGCAGATAAAGATATGATTAATTTTTAGAAGAAATTGTTCTATATTTCTCTTCTTGCTCTTACAAATATGAACCTGGGTT
This sequence comes from Tokudaia tokunoshimensis, assembly GCA_036184795.1. Classification (NCBI taxonomy): domain Eukaryota; kingdom Metazoa; phylum Chordata; class Mammalia; order Rodentia; family Muridae; genus Tokudaia; species Tokudaia tokunoshimensis. The sequence continues at coordinate 10,244,526 of BTHU01000018.1, read as the reverse complement.
ATATGGAATACTAGATCCTTGAAAGCAGACTTAAAAATTTGTATTGTTTTATCTGTAGTCCTCAGTATAGGTATTAGCTTATAATTCAGTAAATACTTTCTGAATCTGTCATGTTATCAGTTCTAATAAGGACTGTCCGTATTTTGACACTACTGCAATTGAGATGCATCTTACACTTTGTAGCTGCTCACAACATAGATAGGAAGTGTTTTTGTTCTTTCTGAATAGAATAAGCTATTGATCATTGAACGTGTGTGTGTGTGTGTGTGTGTGTGTGTTGGATTTATTGAGAAACAACATATAATGTTTAATTACTTTTAATTTAAAAAGAAACAAATTTCATATGACTGAGGAGAGGTCTTAGAGGTCGCCTGATTTTAACAAAGTTCTTTAAATTCTGTGCATTAATTTCTTTGGATTAAAATTCAACACAGTCATTTGTTGTTTGTTCATGTCCTGAATTCACATATATCACATCAGTTTCTGATAGAGATGCTAACACCCACATGAAGAAGGCACTTCCTTACTTAAAGTGTGCACCCTTTTACTAGGTGAAGAAAGAATTGAGACAAGTGAGAAACTAAGAAAGCAGATCATTAGAAAAAGTGCCAGTGGCAGAGATGAGGATACAGGCCGAGGAAGTAGGCTGGAGAGAAGGAATCAGAGTGAAGAGGCTTCAGATCATAAAGCTCAGAAACTATTACTAGTGACAACTAGAAGGGAGTGAGAGTAGGAGTAACCCATATGAGGGCCAGAGATTGACAGACAAAGGAGACAGAGAGGACACTTTATAATCAAGCAGGATTCATGATTGTTGTTTCTCAAACCAGAGCAGAAGGCCAAGCACAGCCTGTAGAGATGCTGTAAGATTTTGGCATGGATGTGAGTGTTAACAGACACATCTCCAATCCCAGGCTTCAGGGAGATATTTTAAAGTATAGATTTTGTCTTCTTCATTTTCCCTTATTCTCTATACATTTATGAATGCTTTGAGTGTAAGTAGTATCTCCTTACCTTATCATTATTTATCATCTATCATAAGGTCTACCCACCTATAATGGGAACTAACAGGTATCTGCTGAATGATGAATTATGAAACTGAGTGTGAGCTGACTCCAGATCACATGGACTAAATTCTTACTTTTCAAAGGTTTAAATGATATACAAGGTATGTCAACTACGACCGACATGTGTTTAATACTTATCAAGACTAGATGTTCCTTTTTCCTCTTTTAGTCACCCTATATATACATTTAAATATGTTACCATTGAATTAGATGGTCATAAATAATGTTGGGTATTGTTTTATTTAAAATACTGCTGATTTGGATAAATGTATCAGGTTTTGGCCACAGAAATTTTCTGCATATTTGCGCTACAATTTCCTGACTGTGCGTTGCATGATCTAAGTAGCAGGACAAGATGATTTAGGAGGGATTTCCTCTATGTAAAATACAGTTGACTGGTAAAGGACAACAACAAAAAGATGATACTTGCAGTTGCAAGCTCATCCTCCCTACAAGACTCCTGTTGGTGTAGATGTAATCACAACTGATAATGGTTACACAAAGTATGTAACCATTATCAGATAATGACAACTTTCAATAATGACTGAAGGCAATATTCTGGTGGATAGATATTCCTTATAATAAAGATGCTAGAGGACAGATATTCCTTATAATAAACAACATCAAAATGGGTTTAATTGAAGAGAGCATCATAGATGAAACTCTGTGAAAGACTCTGAATTTCCTAACACCATATACTTAATATTTTTATGGTTTTATGAGTAGCTAGTGCTTGATCAACCTTTCAAAGTCAACCAAACATTTTTCAAACATTCTTTGTATGTTTATTCAGCAAATAAATTTTATCAAATAGCAACTAGAGTTGAGGAAAAAGGAAGAAATTGTGATTCATAAGAGTCCTGGCACTTAAGAGATGAGAATCCACCCTTGTAATTCATGGCCCAATGAATGTCCTTTCTATCTTTTTATTGGCAAGTCTGCCTCTTTTGGAAAATGGCTACTGAGGGTAGATGCTGAGGGCAAGAGACTGGGAAGTGATCATTCTCTGGACTATGATTTGTGTTTGATTTCAGCATGTCTGCCACAAATGGAAATTTAATCTCATTATCAGGTACTAAGGGGTAAAAACTTAATCTAATTATAGTGGGAACTTTAGGAAGTGATTAAGACTGTATGCTGTGTCATTAGAGTTGAGTCCACATAATTAATTTCTAGTAGTTTTATACCTTTATAGCAATAGGGGAAGAAACTAGAACAGACACATACGTGCTCCTTTCTTCTGCCATTTGATGTCCTGTACATGTATGCACCTGGTTAACGATGCAATTAGAGATGCGAGAATGAAACTATTTGGCCATGAACCTACGTATCTGTAAGCCAAAAGAAAACAATTTTAAAATAACTGACTGGGTCTATGATATTGCATTATTTTTTAACAGGAAAAGTACTAAGAGAAGCAGTGAGCTGAAACACGAGTCTTTAATCTCTGCCTCATATTGTCACCATAGACTGAGTGGGACAACCATATTATAAAAGAGACATCTTCAAAGCCAAATAATAAACATTACCATCAAGAGGAATAGGAAGGGCCTACAAGAGCCCAGAGGAAGCCATTCAAGGTAAGCCCAGCAGAGACTGCCAGGTGGACAAGGTAAAAGCTCATGATTTTATTGCCTTCATATAAAAATTGGCTTAGAATTGAATCACTTGGATATTTCTCCTTTTATTGCATCTTAGTTCAGAATGCTCACACCTCTTACTAGTCAGCCTTCTCTTGGATCTGCAGTTGGACTTAACAGTCCAGTCTGGGCATACAATACTTCCTTGGCCATCTTTTCCTGTGCAACCTTGTGAGCATTTGCTATTTACTTTGTGTGTCTTGCCACATTTCTTGTAGAATATCCAGCAGATCTTAGGACCATTTACCATGCTTTCTGCAGTGATATTGGCACAGAAAGTTCACATGGACACGTTTAAACCCAAATAGAAAGTCTTTATTGCTTGCTGGCCGCCAAACATGAAATTTGTCCATATCATGCCTTTAGTTCTTAGTCTTTAATGCACAAAAATGATATTTTGGATGGCACACTTCAGTTAGCAAGGTGTGCAACTACAGAAGCAAAAAGAAAGCGTTAGTGCATTTAGGGACTTATCACTTTGGAGTTTCATAAGCCACATTGAGGAAGTTACTCAGACTTTTATTCCTGTTTTGACAGGCCCGGTAGGTCTTTTTTTCTTTTTTCTTTTTCTTTTGGTCAGATATTGTTGCCAGTGTGCTGGGTTTCAAGGACTGATTGGTGTTTCTGTCTTAGCATCAGTTATGCTACAATCTGTGAACCTATTAAAGGCAAATCCAATCAGGATAGGTCAGTAAAACCAACATGGTGAAAGAAAAGCTAATGTGTGCAGTGATAGGACCTAGCAAGCCCACTACAAGGTTCCTGAGTCCATTGTAACGGATCAGAAATGGAGGTCCATAGGAGGAGAAGTGCTTTTTCAAGACATGAACTCATTTTCTTTTTTTAATTTTAAATCCTGAAGCCTGCCTACAATAACAAATATTGACCCCAAAACTGCACTGAACAAACATTCTCTCTATGCCCTTTAAAATGATTTCAGGCATCTGATTTGTATCATAAACTATTTCAAGTTTTTTTGTGGTATACACTACTTTATGCTCCTGCTTTACAAATAAGAAAAATGAGACCTGCAGAAGCTAATCACAAATTTAGTAACTATAAAAGCTAGAGTTTTCAATCTAGCTTTCTTCTAGCATCACAATCTTAACCTATGTTCTGGGTTGTGTATCTATCACCAGTTGTCCTCTCTGGACCCTTATTTAATGAACTTTCCTGGAACTCAATTTTAACACAGAAAGAAATTAACTGTAAGGAAGGCAAGGCTTAATATCAGGTAATATATAAATAAGCAAGAAGTGGGTTGAAGCCTGTAGCTGCTTGGATTCTCATGCTAACTGACCTCAGCTGGTTTTAATTGGTAAATAAAAATGCTGGCAGCCATGACTGGGCAGAGAGACAGAAGTGGGACTTTTAGGATTACCAGGTAAGGGACAGAGGAGGAAGGAGAGGCATGCACCATGCAAGAAGAAAGTGAAGGAGAAAGAAGACGCTATGCTCAAGAAGGTGTGGTATAGAGAGCAGTCTCCATGTAGGAGCAGAGAAAAGTGGACCCAAGAGGGACCCCTTAATAGGTCTAGGGCAGCAAAGATGGAAAATAGGATAAGTAATAACTTGGGAATATGAGAGAAGTGTCTGCATGTGAAGGTTACAAAATAGCCCAGCCATTGAACTGTTTAAGGCATATCAAAATATAAAGGCTGTGTGTGTGTGTGTGTGTGTGTGTGTGTGTGTGTGTGTGTGTGTGCGCGTGCACACACGCACATGAGTGTGTGTGCATGTGTGCTCCAGGACCATATTGAGTAGCATTAATTGGGTACTGCTACAGAAGCCTAACATCCATATATAACAATATTATCAAACATATGAATGAATTTGTAGCAAAAAGAGGAGATATCACAAAATAGATAATTATAATATGCAAGAGAGGAGAGTGATGGTGTGGTGGTTTGAATATGCTTAGCCCAGAGAACGGCTCTATCCACAGGTTTGACTTTGTTGGAGACAGTACATCATTGTGGGGTTGGCCTTTGAGACTCTAGGTACCTGTAAGAGAGTCTTCTCCTGGCTGCCTACATCAAGTTGTAGCTCCCATTCCAGCACCATGTCTGCCTGGATGCTGCCATGCTTCCCACCACAATGATAATGGACTAAACCTCTGAAACTGTAAGCCGGCCCCAGTTAAATGTTCTTTAGAAGAGATGCCTTGGTTATGATGTCTCTTCACAGCAACAAAACTCCAGTTAAGACAGATGCAAAGAGTTACATGCTTTGGGTACTTAAAATATTCAAGTATGCATATTTATACTGAATCCATACCTTCCATGTGGATGTTAATATTTAAGCATAATCTAAAGGAAGAAATAAACTTTAAAATATGGACTATATTATGTATGTATACAAATGTCCATGAAATAACAACTGATAAAAAAAAGAGGCCATAAATTTAAGAGAGTGAGAGATGATATATAGGATAGTTTGGGGAAAGAAAAGGGAAGGGAGAAGTGTCATAACTACACTACAACTTCAAAAATAAAATGTAAAAAGAAAAAACTAAAAATACTGGAAGATATTGATAACTAATGGAAAAATATGTGGTCATTCAAAAGCAGGCAGAATAGAATTAAAGGCTATAAAATTACAGCATTGAATAAGATGGTACAGAAAATTAAAAACAAAATATCTACAAATTTCAACATTATTTTTTTATTTTTTATTTTATTAGATATTTGCTTTATTTACATTTCAAATGGTATCCCCCTTCCCCAATACCCCTCCAAAAAACCCCTATCCCATACTCCCTCCCCTTGTTTACCAACATGCCTCCTCCCACTTTCCTGACCTGGCATTCCCCTACACTGGGGCATTGAGCCTTCACAGGACCAATGGCCTCTCCTTTCATTGAAAAGGCTATTCCCTGCTATGTATGCAGCTGGAGCCATGGATCCCTCCATGTGTACTCTTTGGTTGGTGGTTTAGTCCCTGGGAGCTCTGGGGGTACTGGTTGGTACATATTATTGTTCCTCCTATGGGTTTGCAAAACTCTTCAGCTCCTTAGGTCCTTTCTCTAGCTCCTCCATTGGGGACCCTATGCTCAGTCTAATGGTTGGCTGTGCGCTATGGGAATTTTGATCCCTCTTCTAAGAAGGATCAAAGTATCCACACTTTGGTCTTCCTTCTTCTTGAGCTTCATGTGGTCTGTGAATTGTATCTTGGGTGTTCTGAGCTTTTGGGCTAATATCCACTTATAAGTGAATGCATACTGTGTGTGTTCTTTTGGGATTGGGTTACCTCACTCAGGATGATAGTTTCTAGTTCCATCCATTTGCATAAAAATTTCATTAATTCATTGTTTTTAATAGCTGAATAATACTCCTTGTATAAATGTACCACATTTTTTGTATCCATTCCTCTGTTGAGGAACATATGGGTTCATTCCAACTTCTGGCTACTATAAATAAGGCTGCTATGAACATAGTGGAACATGTGTCCTTGTTACATGTTGGAACATCTTCTGGGTATATGCCCAGAAATGGTATAGCTGTGTCCTCAGGTAGTGCTATATCCAATTTTCTGAGGAATCGCCAAACTGATTTCCAGAGTGGTTTTACCAGCTTGCAATCCCACCAGCATTGGAGGAGTGTTCCTCTTTCCCCACATCCTCTCCAGCATCTGCTGTCCCCTGAGATTTTGATCTTAGCCATTCAGACTGGTGTGAGGTGGAATCTCCAGGTGGTTTTGATTTGCATTTTCCTGATGATTAAGGATGTTGAACATTTCTTTAGGTGTTTCTCAGTCATCAGGTATTCCTCAGTTAAGAATTCTTTCTTTAGCTCTATACCCCATTTCTCAATAGGGTTATTTGGTTCTCTAGAGTCTAACTTCTTGAGTTCTTTGTATATTTTGGATATTAGCCTTCTATCAGATGTAGGATTGGCAAAGATCTTTTCCCAATCTGTTGGTTGCTGTTTTGTCCTATTGACAGTTTCCTTTGTCTTACAGAAGCTTTGCAAATTTTCAAGGTTCCATTAGTCAATTACTCATCTTAGAGCATAATCTATTGGTGTTCTGTTCAGGAAAATTTCCCCTGTGCCCATGTGCTCCAGATTCTTCCCCACTTACTCTTCTATTAGATTCAATGTATCTGGTTTTATGTGGAGGTCCTTGTTCCACTTGGACTTGAGCTTTGTACAGGGAGATAAGTGTGGATCAATTTGCATTCTTCTACATGTCGACTGCCAGTTAACCAGCAACAATAGTTGAAAATGCTGTCTTTTTTCCACTGGGTGGTTTTATCTCCTTTGTCAAAGATCACGTGACCATAGGTGTGTGAGTTTGTTTCCAGGTCTCCAATTCTATTCCATTGATCTACCTGCCTGTCTTTGTACCAATGCCATTCAGTTTTTATCACTATTGCTCTGTAGTATAGCTTGAGGTCAGGGATGATTCTGCCAGAGGTTCTTTTATTGTTGAGAAAAGGTTTTGATATTCTCGGGTTTTGTTATTCTAGATAAATTTGGAAATTACTCTTTCTAACTCTGTGAAGAATTGTGTTGGAATTTGATGGGGATTGCACTGAATCTGTAGATTGCTTTAGGCAAGATGGCCATTTTCACTGTATTAACCCTACCAATCCAAGACCATGGGAGATTTTCTGTCCTCTGAAATCTTCTTCAATATTTTCTTCAGAGACTTAAAATTCTTGCCATACAAATCTTTCTCTTGCTTGGTTAGAGTCACACCAAAGTATTTTATACTATTTGTGACTATTGTGAAGGGTTTCATTTCCATAATTTCTTTCTCAGCCTATTTATCCTTTCAGTATAGGAAGACTACTGATTTGTTTGAGTTAATTTTATATCTAGCCACTTTGCAGAAGTGGTTTATCAGGTTTAGGAGTTCTCTGGTTCAGTTTTTGGGGCCACTTAAGTATACTATCATATCATCTGCAAATACTGATACTCCCTCCTTTTATTGATATTTTCCATTAATTTTCCTTTGCATGGTTGGATTTGTAGAAAGATATTGTGTAAATTGTTTTTGTCATTGAATACCTTTGTTTCTACATCTATGGTGACTGAGAATTTTGCTGGGTATAGTAGCCTGGGTTGGCATTTGTGTTCCCTTCTGTTCTGTATGGAATCTACTCAGGCTCTTCTGGCTTTCATAGTCTCTGGTGAGAAGTCTGATTTAATTCTGATAGGTCTGCCTTTATATGTTACTTGACCTTATTCCCTTTTTGCTTTTAATCTTCTTTCTTTGTTTAATGCATTTGGTGTTTTGTTTATTATGTGACTGGAGGTTTGGAGTTCTGTAGGCTTCTTGTAAGTTCGTGATCATCTCTTCCTTTAGGTTAAAGAAGTTTTCTTCTATAATTTTGTTGAAGACATTTACTGGCCCTTTAAACTGAAAATCTTTGCTCTCTTCCATACCTATAATCCTTAGGTTTGACCTTCTCATTGTGTCCTGGATTTCCTGGCTATTTTTGGTTAGGAGCTTTTTGCATTTTTGATAATGGGGATTGCATTAAATCTGTAGTTTGCTTTGGCAAGATGGCCATTTTTACTATATTAATCCTGCCAATCCATGAGCATGGAAGATTTTTCTATCTTCTGAGGTCTTCTTCGATTTCCTTCTTCAGAGACGAAGTTCTTGTCATACAGAGCTTTCACTTGTTTGGATAGAATCACACCAAGATACTAGGTACAAAGCTAAACAAACAATTTTCACCTGAAGAATATCAAATGAAATGGCTGAGAAGCACCTAAAGAAATGTTCAACATCCTTAGTCATTAGGGAAATGCAAATCAAAACAACCCTGAGATTTTACCTCATACCAGTCAGAATGGCTAAGATAAAAAATTCAGTAGACAGCAAGTGTTGGTAAGGATGTGGAGAAAGAGGAACACTCCTCCACTGCTGGTGAAATTGCAAGTTGGTACAACCACTCTGGAAAGCAGTCTAGCAGTTCCTCAGAAAACTTGGCATGATGCTCCTGGAGGATCCTGCTATACCACTCCTGGGCATATAGCCAGAGGCCTCCCCTGCATGCAATAAGGACACATGCTCCACTATGTTCATAGCAGCCTTATTTATGATAACATAATTTGAGGAAAGCAACTTAAAGGAGAAAGAGTTTGTTTATATCCCAGCTCTGAGTTATAGTCCATCATGGCAGGGAGGCCATAGTTTTCAGAATTTTAGACTACTCACATTATGCCCTCAATCAAGACCAGAGAACAATAAATGTATGCATGCTAGTGCTTGCTCTTTCTACTTTATACAACCCAGAATGCCCTGCCCATGAAACGCTCTCATTCCCAATTTATATATGTCTTCCATATCACTACATAAGCACTACAATCCCTTATAGACCTCATCAGAGGTCTATAACCTTAATCTAACCTTAATCCAAACAACTTATTGTGCCAAAGTTCTGTCTCCTATGTGTCAAGTTGGCAGTTGATGCTAACCATCACAATAATTATTAGGAATTTGAAGAAAATGTCATTTTAGGGACAAAAAACATCACTCTCATGACACTGTACTAAATTTACCAAAGAGGTTGTTAATTCTTAAAACAGAATTGAAAGTCAAAAATTACAAAGACATTAATACATCAAATGTTTTGCTTTATTCTCAGTGGTCTATAGAGAAATCAGCACCAAAGTAATGAACTTACATATATTTGCATAGCACAATATCAAACTCCATTTAAACTATACATACGTAACAAACTTTATACTCTAAAATTAGAAAATACACGCTATTATCAAGCACAAGGAAATATACATTCCAAAGGGGCAGAGATGTGGTAATAAAATAAATTTGTGTAACAGGGAGGAGATATTATTTTTAAAAATTCATTGGCTTATATTAAACTAGGAGGCAACATCAGGTGTAAAGTGGGTTATTGAATAGCACTAAGTATTAAAGGATAGCAACATTATTCTAGAAAGGAATATGATGCTGTGATCCAGAGTGAAAATTGGAATTATCCAGGAGGAACAGCAATATGTTAAATGAAGAATAAAAGGAAATAATATTTTCTCAGCTTCCCATCTGCTCAGATGTTCTTTGTAGAAAGTTTATATTACTATCACCCTATGGCTTCCTAAACACCTGTTAGTGTGAGGCTTGGAAAGCAAATTCATTAGGGCAAAGTATAAAATCTGGAGAGCATTCCATTCTCTGACATACTATTGAACTGGGAATTTTCTGTACTATTCTTAAAACTTTAGTTACGCTCAGCAATTCAATGAAAATTGATAAGTCCTACTTTATTGTCTATCCCTGCCAAAGGAAATGCTCTACTTGTGAAAATATTTGCAAAGAACTTCAGGCTAACATATTTCAATCTCTCCTTGAAATAGGATGGTAATTACCTTGCTTTCTGAGCCACTGGCTGTAAAAGAAAATCAATGTAGATTATATTTGGGGCTAGTAAGAACTTACTCCTACAGTAATTTCAAGTATATTGCTTTTTATTTATTCAATATGTTTTTTCAGCCCATGGAGCATTGCACAGTCATAATCAGATCACCACAAGTCATTGGAAGAATTATTCAGGAGAGAACACAATAGTCTGTAGAGTGTTTCGTTCTAAGAAATTTCCAGTTTCAATCATACTATTAAAACCTTCAATGCTTTCACATTCATACCCAAATTTAATAATGTAGCTTTCAAAATGTGAATGGTGTGTGCAGTTTAAGAACACACACACACACACAGAGAGAGAGAGAGAGAGAGAGAGAGAGAGAGAGAGAGAGAGAGAGAGAGAGAGAGAGAGAGAGGTTTGAAGTCTTCCTGTCCAGAATGGAAGAAGTTGTTAAGTATAAAAAAGCAAAGCAGTTATTAAGGATAACCCAAAATTGAGCCAGGAGTTGGGTTGTACAAATATGGATTTCTTAACATTAGATTTCATATTTGAAGAATTGTAAGGATATCTAAATCAAAAATCCTCTCACACTCAGCAAAGTGTAATTCTAAATTATCAAGGTAAATCAGCTAATTTGTGCCCAAGTGAAACAAGCTACACATTGCATCATTCACATGCAATCATATGTATTACTGTCATGGTGGTAAATATTTTTCCACTAGTCTTTTTTTAATGTGTTCATTTCTACCAATTTAGATTTTGTGAGATGACAATGAAGCCTTCAAATTAACATACTTCATTCAGCAGATCCAAGTCAATCTGTTTCCCTATGCACATTTGCAAAATAAATCCTTGTGCCACTAAGAATCAGCTGATGCCCTCTTGGGGAAAGCCCCTCACCTAGATATTAGCTCAATATTCTGAAGGAGTGGTTCCTCTATATTTTGGCCTATGGATACCTTTTCCCTTACTTTTTGGAAGGTCAAGTTTGTTTAGACAAATAGGACCAGGATATGGACAATTTAACTTTTATAGCTCCAAATACATAACAGAAATAACAGAACAGGAAAGTCTTATTTTAACTCACAGACTTTTATAGCCTTTACCTGAACATTATGGTAGTGAAAGCACATGGAGGAGAATGATTTTTAACTCATAAAAATCAGGAACTAGAGTGAGAAAAGAGGCATGAGCAGATACAGCTTTATGTGACCCACTTAAGGATCCAGCTAATCCTATCTCCCAAAGTTTTCAACACCTTACAAAATAGAGTCACCAGCTAGGACACAGGATGCAGAAACTTACAAACATTTCATAATACAAAATTAACTCTCTCTTGGAAATTCTGTAAATATATGTAGCATTATCCAATATTCTAAGCCTAGGGTCTCAAAATCAAAAAGGAAATTATGTATTGCTAAGAAATGAGAACATAAAACAACATTTCTATTCTAAAATGGAAGAACAGAGGCTTGGAAAGGAAAGATAGGATCAAAGGAACATCAAAACTCAGCAAAGCAAACATTGAGTACTTAACTCCATGTCTGTCAACATGGATAAATGATACCATGATGTAAGTTCATGCTTGGGAAGTCTCGGTATTATAGCCCTGCCATTTCAAACCCACATAGATTTTCTCTTGAGCTGGTTTATTTGACTGTCTCTGACTTTTTTTAGCAGATGTCTTAGCTTCAGAATCCTGAGGTCTCCATCTCAGTTTAGATCACCCACCTTCAAAGCTTCACAGATGGCTGTCTTTAGGCTTTCTATAAGGATTATGACTCTGCCATGTATTGCACAGCCCTCAATGTTTTCCTTTGAAATCTGGATGGTAGGACCAGTGATTCTGCCATTGTATTTTATGTATCTGAAAAACTGGAATCACAGAGATGATGCCAAAGCATGTTGCCTGTCTACTCTGTAGCTGGGTCCTTTTAGACCATATTTGCTTTAGTTTCTATATACCTCGGAGGCTTGGCATGGCAAAAAGTCTGGAGAAATAAGTTGCTATAGATGACTTGTAGGATGAGAGTATCTGAATGGTGCTGCTCTTCACATTGGAAAGCATTTTAAATGAACTAACTTTTATATACACTTGAGCCTATGGTGTATGAGACCTGATATACTCCCGGAGTAAGTTCAAGGCATCTTCTCTCAGTTGATATTAACCAAGACCACACTTACGACTGAAATTTGTGATGCTCTAACTGCATTTCAGATGACACTCTAGCCTTGTGAGTTCCCCTAGACTCACCTATTGACTCTCCTTTTATCAGTGTAAGATTTCTCTAACCTACTTCACGAAATTGCTCAAATTCCTTCTACTAACCAGTTTCAGAGCCTTAAGAATCATGTAGTGAGGGTTTTTCAATGTTATGATCCAACTTTATGGTTCTGATTCTCTTTGCTAGGTGTAGTTTATAGCTGCTGTGGCCCAATACCCTAGAGAAACAACTTAAAGGAGAAAAGACGCCTTCTGGGTCATCGCTTCAAAGGCATAGTTTATGCAGCCTTGCCTAGATAGAACATCATGATGGTGGGAGCATGTGGAAAAGGTAATTGTTCATCTTCTGATAGACAAGAAACAGAAGAGGGAGGAAAGAAGCAGAAACCTGAGATAACCTTTAAGATACACCCCTAGCAACCTTTTTCTAACTGAATCCACTGTGAAAAGTTTCCAGCACTCCAAAACTAGTGATTTCACCAAGGTATCATGAATGCAGTACATGGGCTTACAGGGAACAGTTCATCTTCAAATGATAACACATAAATAGATATAGATATATAGGAAGAAAGAGAGAGACAGAGAGACAGACAGACAGAAACAGATAAAAGAGAGAGAGAAAGATTGAGATAGAATAATATGGGTGGGTATATACATTATGTGATACAAGATATCTTATTACAGAACTATGAAAGCTCATTAAATCATTCAGTCTCAGTCTTGACAAACAGGAGCTTATGTCTTGATGTCAATAAAAGATGGATGTCTCAGATAAAGAAGAGAGTAAAAGTATACTTTTCTTTGTTTATATTTTTAGACCAACCCTCAACCTCAATGATGGATCATCTTAACTCAGTTCACTGACTGAAATGAAAATGTCTTCCATGAACATCATCATAGATACTCATAAATAATGTTTTACTAGTCACCTGAGTAATTTTAACCCAGTCAACTAACTATACCATGTTCACCTACATGATGTACATTGTTCTAAAACACGGGTTTCAATATTTCTGATTATTGCTTTGTGCATCTTAGGTTCAATCCCATGAAATTCAGGGAAGACTTTTTCCTTCCAAAGTAAGATAGTGTTGAGAAGTTAGTGGGCAATATTAGTCCCATAATCCAGAAGGTATAACCACTTTTGTTGTTTTTGGTGTGTCCATATGTACGGATCATTGATTAAAGTCATATCAAATATTTCACATGGCTGCAGAAGAACTATATGGTAAATGTGATTGGGGCAGCAATGACATTACGTACAGACAACAACACATTATAGACAATGTACACCAATTATAAACATTTACATTGCATATGCTGTATGGAGGATGAGTTTGGTGGGGTAGGTCATATTGCCAGAAACATAACATCTCAGATTTAATCTGTAAGCAATCTCTGTCAACAAAGAATCCAAGCTACACCCTGGGCACAGTTCTCCCCTTTAAAGTATATTTATGTGTCTCAAAGTTTATCATGACTGTGCCTCACCCACTTCTACTTTATCCCAGAAGGAAAATAATCACAGAAAGATGGGAGAGTGAAACTGTAGTTAATCTTATATGGTCTAGCACACACAAATGAATCAATTTGAATACTTAAAGACATAGGACTCAGGCAAGGAGAAAGTATGTGACTAAGCCATGTCAGGAAGGAAATTTGGATGATGTTAAAACAGGTTCAGTATAAATGTTAACTCTTCTGTCTGTAATACCTGCTGATGGACTTGGAGTTGCCAGGTTATAATAGAAGCTGTTTGGAAACATGAAAAAAAATGTAGAACCACTTATTCTTTCTGATGCAGCTCAAAGTGTCAAGTACATATTGTACAGTTGATAGACAATAAGTTAAATAGAGGCCATCACTGTCATATTAATTACACAGAAGAGGAGAAGACTGGTATGTGCCATCTTGAGTGATGTCAGGGGAAAGGAGCAGAGTAGAGACAGCAGAGCAGTCTGATTAATTCATTACTTCTCTACACAATGGGAGGACTCTCAGTTACACCTGCCTGAGTTCCTTGTCACCTATACATTGTTAAGTAGACTTCTGTAGTTAGCAAAATTTGTATAGGCTATGCAGCTGTCAATCCAGTCTATCTTTCTTTTTGATTCTTTGAATCAGACAATCCAAGCCACAAAGTACACAGGAGCTAAAATATACGGGCATCTTCAGTGTGAACTTGTAAGATCAATAAATAATGAAGGTGATGTACAGTGTATGGCAGGTCTAAGCCAGAAACCCAAATAGGACAGATATCTCATCACTTCAGTCACTATTCTATAACCTGCCAGATTGGATAAAGTATTTTACAAAAGAAGTTCCATGGGAGGTTTTTGAATGTACATGTTAAAAATTAAATACATGTTCAATGTCCCATTGGATAATTAAATGATGGATTAATACACAAATTGCAATCTTTTCCTATTATACACAAAAAGGAAAAATATTTGCCAAACATAACTTTTTGGCATGTGTGAGCTCCAAGTTCTATTTGCCATGTGAGTTTTCTATCTTCTAATGCTTTAACAGTTTATACCTCATAATATAGCCTAAGTGATTACAAACTCTAGTAAAGACAAACAAATATACTTCAGTAATTTAGCGCTTTAAATGATTTCTTTCCTGCCATTGGATCCCTTCCCACTACCTAAACTGCCTGGTAGACCTCAGTAGAAGAGGATGTGTCAAGTCCTGCTGGGGCCAGATGTCCCAGGGTGGGGTGAAACCCAAGGGGGGAATCTAGATCGCTAAGGAAAAGGGAAGGGGCAGTTGCGGACGGGGTTTGTAAGGGCTAGACTGGAAATAGAGGAAGGAGGGCAGTTGTGACCTGGATGTAAAGTTGTGGTGGCTTGAATATGTTTGACCCACAGAGTGACACTATTAAGAGGTACAGCCTTATTAGAGTAGGTGTGAGCTTGTGGGAGAAAGGGTGTCACTGTGGGGGTGGCCTTGAGACCCTTTTCCTAGCTGCATGGAAGAGCATTTTCTCCTGCCTGCCTTCAGATTGAGATGTAAAACTCCGGGCTCCTTCTCCAGCACCATGTCTGCCAGGATGCTGCCATGCCATGATGATAATGGACTGAACATCTGAAACTATAAACCAGCCCCAATTAAATGTTGTCTCTTATAAGAGTTGCCTTGTTCAGGGTGTTTTTTTCTCGGCAATGGAAACCTTAACTAAGACAAAAGTGAACTAAACATAAATAAATAAATAAATAGATAAATAGATAAATAAATAAATAAATAAATAATTTATTGAGGGAAAAAGAAACATCTCTAAATGAAAATGAAAGGTTTCCATCTGTTGGCCGATATTCTCCTGCATTTCTTTTAAGTGATTTTTGTGTTTCCTTTGTAAGGGCTTCTACCCATTGATTCATGTTCTCCTGTATTTCTTTTTTATTTTATTTTATTTTATTTTATTTTTTTAATTTACATTCCAAATCACTTCCCCTTTCCCGTTTCCTCCCTCCCCGAAAGTCCCATAAGCCCCCTTCCCTCCCTCTTTTCTCCATTCAACACCCTTTCTTTAAGAGATTTATTTATGTCCTTCTTGAAATCCTCTAATAGCATCATGAGAAGTGATTTTAAATCCAGATCTTGCCTTTCGGGTGTGATGGGGTATCCAGGACTTGCTTCTGTCGGAGAGTTGGGTTCGGATGGTGCCATATTGCCTTGATTTCTGTTAGTAATGTTCCTACATTTTCCTTTTGCCATCAGGACAGAGAAGAGGGAGGGGTTTGAATGGGGAACAGCGGGAGGGAAGAGGGCTTATGGGACTTTTGGGGAAGGGGGAACCAAGAAAGGGGAAATCATTGGGAATGTAAATAAAAAATATAGAAAATTTAAAAAAAGTACAGAAATTAAAAAAAAGAAAAGAAAAGAAAAAGAAAATGAAAGGAAACAAGGCTGCTATGAACATACTGGAACACATGCCCCTGTGGCATGGTGGGGCATCATTTGGGTTTATGCCCAAGAGTGGTGTAGCTAAATCTTCAGGTAAAACTATTTCCAATTTTCTGAGGAATCTTCAGATTGATTTCCAGAGTGGTTGTAACAGTTAGAAGCTGGAAACAACCCAGACATCCCACAACAGAAGAATGAATACAGAAAATGTGGTTCATTTACACAACAGAATACTACTCAGCTATTAAGGACCCAGGGAGCTGAAGAGGTTTGCAATTCCATAGGAGGAACAGTATGTACCAACCAGTATATAGCTCCCAGGGACTAAACCACCAAACAAAGAGTACACATGGAGGGACTCATGGCTTCATCTGCATATGTAGCAGAGGACGATCTTTACAGACATCAATGAGAGGAGAGGCCATTGGTCCTGTGAAGGCTGAATGCCCCAGTGTAGGGGAATGCAGGACAGGGACTTGGGAGGGGGAGTTGTGAACAGAGGGAAGAGGGATGGGATAGGGGGGTTTGGAGGGGAAATGAGGAAAGGGGATAATATTTGAAATGTAAATAAAGAAAATATCTAATAAAAAAATTAAAAAAAGAAGGTTTTCTTCTGACCCAAGGTCGTGGGGTTGGGGGGCAGGGAGAACAAGGACATCTTGAGTTTTTCAGGCCAATGGATGGAACTAGAAAATATCATCCTTAGTGAGATAACTCAGACCCAAAAGATCATGCATGGTATGTACCCACTAATAAGTGGATATTAGCCAAAAAACAGTACAGAATACCCAGGAAACAATCCACAGAACTCAAAAAGTTTAACAAGCTGAAGGGCCCAAGGGAGGATGTCTCAATCCCACTTGGGAGGGAGAAGAAAGCAATCACAGGATCCCTCCAGGAGGGAAGGATGGTCCTGGGTGGGAAAGGAGACAGAGAGGGGAAGAAGGGAACATGGTCACATATTGTGTTGGGGAAAAGGACTGAAGCCCTGAGGGTCAACAGAAAGAAAGGAAACAGGAAATCTCAGGAGGCAGGAGTTTGGGTGGACTCTCCAGAATGTACCAGAGACCTGAGAGGTGAAATACTCTCGGGACTCAAAGTGGGGGACCTTAGATGAATTGCCCTACAGTTGGGAGAAGGAACGTGTAGAACCCAACTCCAGCAGAAAGACAGGGCATCGAGTAAGGGATGGGGTTGCCATCCCACAGTCAAAACTCTGACCAGTAATTGTTCCTGTCTGAAACAACTGCAGGGACAAAAATGGAGAAGAGCCTGAGTAAGAGGAGGTTCAGCAAGAGGCACAAAGTGAGATCAAGCTCAAGGGGAGACTCCAAGGACTGACGCTAAGACTGAGACTCTGGAGTGCTCAGAAAAGCGGGCCTATCATGACTGCCCTCGGAAAGACCAAACAAGCAGCTGAAAGAGTCAGATGCAGATATTTACACCCAGCCAATGGACAGAAGCTGCTCACTTCTGTGGTGAATTAGGGAAAAGCTGGAAGAAGCTGAGGAGGAGGGCGACCCTGTAGGAGGACCATTGAGATCTCTCAGACAGCGGACCACCAACCAGGCACCATGCACCAACGTATATGAAGCCCCCAACACACATACAGCAAAGGACTCCCTGCTGTGGGTTCAGTCAGAGAAAATGCTCCTAACCCTCAAGAGTCTGGAGGCTCCAGGGAGTGGGAAGGTCTGGTGGGATAGGGCAGGGACATCCTTGTGGAGACAGGGGTGGGATGGGATGTGGAACAGTCAGAGGGTGGACTGGGAGGGGAATAAAATCTGGAGTATAAAAAAAGATTAAATAAAATAATAAAAAAGAAAAGATTCAGAAGACTTGCTTGCAGGAGAATGGGTACCATGTCTCTGAGCATCTTTGGTATAGTTCCCTCATTCATTCTATATTTGAATAATGTCAGAAGTTTTTTTTTTTGTTTTTTGTTTTTTTAAATTTCTTTATCATTATTATTATTATTATTAGATATTTGCTTATTTACATTTCAAATGGTATCCCTTTTCCACGTTACCCCACAGAAAGTCCCCTATTCCATTCCCCTTTACCCTGCTTACCCCTGCCCCCCAATTTCCTGACTTGCATTTCCCTATTCTGGGGAATTGAGCATTCAGAGGACCAGTGGCCTCTCCTCTCATTGATGTCTGAAATGGTCATCTTCTGCTACATATGTAGCTGGAGCCGTGGGTTTTTCCATGTGTACTCTTTGGTTGGTGGTTAGTCCCTGGGACCTCTAGGAGTACTGGTTGGTACATACTATTGTTCCTTCTGCGGAGCTGCAAACCTCTTCACTCCTTGGGTCCTTTCTATAGCTGCTCCACTGGGGACCCTATGGTTGGCTGTGAGCCATGGGTGTTTTGATCCACTTTCCAATAAGGATCAAAGTATCCACACTTTGGTCTTCCTTCATCTTGAGCTTCAAGTGGTCTGTGAGTTGTATCTTGGGTATTCTTAGTTTTGGGACTAATATCCACTTATCAGTGAGTGCATACTGTGTGTGTTCTTTTGTGATTGGGTTACCTCATTCAGGATGATAGTTTCTAGCTCCATCCATTTGCCATAGAATTTCATGAATTCATTGTTTTTAATAGCTGAGTAGTACTCCATTGTGTAAACATACCACATTTTCTGTATCCATTCCTCTGTTGAGGAACATATGGGTTCTTTCCAACTTCTGGCTACTATAAATAAGACTGCTATGAACATAGTGGAGCACGTGTCCTTATTACATGCTGGAGCATCTTCTGGTTATATGACCAGGAATGGTATAGCTGTGTCCTCAGGTAGTGCTATGTCAAATTATCTGAGGAATCACCAAACTGATTTCCAGAGTGGTTATACCAACTTGCAATCCCACCAGCAATGGAGGAGTGTTCTTCTTTCTCCACATCCTACCCAGCATTTGCTGTTCCCTGAGTTTTTGATCCTGGCCATTCTGACTGGTGTGAGGTGGAATATCAGGGATGTTTTGATTTGCAATTACCTGATGATTATGGATGATGAACATTCCTTTAGGTGTTTCTCAGCCATCTGGTATTCCTTCATTGAGAATTCTTTGTTTAGCTCTGTATCCCATTTTTAATAGGGTTATTTGGTTCTCTGGAGTTTAACTTCTTGAGTTCTTTGTATATGTTGGATAATAGCCCTCTATTAGATGTAAGATTGATAAAGATCTTTTTCCAATCTGTTGGTTGCCATTTTGTCCTATTGACAGTGTCCTTTGCCTTACAATAGCTTTGCAATTTTATGAGGTCCCATTTGTCAATTCTTGATCTTAGAGCATAGGCTATTGGTGTTATATTCAGGAAAATTTCTCCTGTGCCCATGTACTCCAGGTTCTTCCCCACTTTCTCTTCTATTAGTTTCAGTGTATCTGGCTGTCTTTTTTCCACTGGAGAGTTTTAGCTCCTTTATCAAAGATCAAGTGACCATAGGTGTGAGGGTTCATTTCTGGGTGTTCAATTCAATTCCATTGATCCTGCCTGTCACTGTACCAATACTTGCAATTTTTTATCACTATTGTTCTGTAGTATAGCTTGAGGTCAAGGATGGTGATTCCACAAATAGTTCTTTTATTGTTGAGAATAGGGTTTACTATACTGGGTTTTTTTGTTATTCCAGATAAATTTGGAAATTGCTCTTTATAACTCTATGAAAAATTGATTTGGAATTTTAATGGGGATTGCATTGAATCTTTAGATTGCTTTAGGAACAATGGCCACTTTTATCATATTAGTCCTGCCAATCCATGAGCATGGGAGATCTTTCCATCTTTTGAGATCATCTTCTATTTCTTCCATCAAAAATTTGAAGTATTGTCATACAGAGCTTTCACTTGCTTGGTTAGAGTAACACCAAGATATTTTATATTATTTGTGACTATTGTGATGGGTGTCATTTCCATGATTTCTTTCCCAGTTTCTTTATCCTTTGAGAATAGGAAGGCTACTGATTTGTTTGAGTTAATTTTATATGCAGCCAATTTGCTAACTTTTTTTTAGACCAGGTTTAGGTGTTCTCTGTGGAATTTTTGGGATCACTTAAGTATACTATCATGTCATCTGCAAATAGTGATACTTTGACTTCTTCCTTTCCAATTTGTATCCCTTTGACCTCCTTTTGTTGTCTAATTGCTCTGGGTACAACTTCAAGTACTATATTGAACAGTAAGGAAGAGTGTGGTAAGCCTTGCCTAGTCCCTGTTTTCAGTGGGATTGCTTCAAGTTTCTCTCCATTTAGTTTGATGTTGGCTACTTGTTTGATGTATATTGCTTTTACTATGTTTAAGTATGGTCCTTGATATCTTGAGCTTTCCAAGACCTTTATCATGAAGGGCGTTGGATTTTGTTAAGTGCTTTCTCAGCACCTAATGAAATGATTATGTGCTTTTTCCTTTGAGTTCCAGTTGGATGCCGCTGAATCTTTTTGACAGTGTCTTTTGCCTTGCAAAATCTTTGTAATTTATTGAGGTCCCATTTGTCAAATCTTGATCTTAGAGCATAAGCTATTGGAGTTCTATTCAGGAAATTCTCCCCTGTGCCCATATGTTCAAGGTTCTTCCCTAGTTTCCTTTCTATTAGTTTCAGTGTGTCTGGTTTTATGTGGAGGTCCTTGATCCACTTGAAATTGAGCTTAGTGCAAGGAGATAAGAATGGGTCAATTTGCATTCTTCTGCATGTTGACCTCCAGTTGAGCCAGCACAATTTGTTGAAAAGGCTATCTTTTTCCCACTGGATGGTTTTAGCTCCTTTGTCAAAGATCAAGTGACCATAGGAGTGTGGATTCATTTCTGGGTCTTCAATTCTGTTCCATTGATTTACATTCCTGTCACTGTACCAATACCATGCAGTTTTTAACACTATTGCTCTGTAGTAGAGCTTGAGGTCCGGGATATTGATTCCCCCGGAAGTTCTTTTACTCTTGAGAATAGTTTTAGCTATCCTGGGTTTTCTGTTATTCCAGATGAATTTTTGAATTGCTCTAACTCTATGAAGAATTGAGTTGGGATTTTGATGGGGATTGCACTGAATCTGTATATTGCTTTTGGAAAGATGGTCATTTTTACTATATTAATTCTGCCAATCCATGAGCATGGCAGATTTTTCCATCTTCTGAGGTCTTCTTCAATTTCTTTCTTCAGAGACTTGAAGTTCTTGTCATACAGATCTTTCACTTGTTTGGTTAGAGTCACACCAAGATACTTTATACTGTTTGTGGCTATCGTTAAGGGTATCATTTCTCTTACTTCTTTCTCAGCCTGTTTATCCTTTGAGTATAGGAAGACTACTGACTTACTTGAGTTGATTTTATGTCCGGCTGAAGTTGTTTATCAGCTGTAGGAGTTCTCTGGTGGAGTTCTTTGGGTGGCTTAAGTATACTATCATATCGTCTGCAAATAGTGATAGTTTGACTTCTTCCTTTCCAATTTCTATCCATTTGACCTCCTGTTGTCTAATTGCTTTAGCTAGAACTTCAAGTACTATGTTGAAAAGATATGGAGAGAGAGTTCAGCCTTGTCTAGTCCCTGATTTTAATGGGATTGCTTCAAGTTTCTCTCCATTTAGATTGATGTTGGTTACTGGTTTGCTGTAAATTGCTTTTACTATGTTTAGATATGGGCCTCGGATTCCTGATCTTTTCAAGACCTTTAGCACGAAAGGATGCTGAATTTTGTCAAATGCTTTCTCAGCATCTAATGAAATGACCATGTGTTTTTTTTCTTTGAGATTGTTTATGTAGTGGATTACATTGATGGACTTCCTTATATTGAACCATCCCTGCATCCCTGGGATGAAGCCTACTTGAACGTGGTGAATGATCGTTTTGATATGTTCTTGGATTCAGGTGGCAAGAATTTTATTGAGTATTTTTGCATCGATATTCATAAGAGAGATTGGCCTGAGATTCTCTTTCTTTGTCGGATCTTTGTGTGCTTTTGGTATTAGCGTAATTGTGGCTTCATAGAATGAGTTGGGTAGTGTTCCTTCTGTTTCTATTTTGTGGAATAGTTTGAAGAATATCAGTGTTAGGTCTTCTTTGAAGGTCTGATAGAATTCTGCACTAAAACCATCTGGACCTGTGCTTTTTTTGGTTGGAAGACTACCAATGACGGCTTTTATTTCTTCAGGGGTTATAGGACAGTTTAGATGGTCTATTTGATCCTGATTTAATTTTAGTATTTAATATCTGTCTGGGAAATTGTCCATTTCCTCAAGATTTTCTAGTTGTGTTGAATACAGGCTTTTGTAGTAGGATCTGATGATTTTTTGAATTTCCTCAGTTTCTGTTGTTATCTCTCCCTTTTCGTTTCTGATTTTATTAATTTGGATACTGCCTCATGCCCTCTGGCTAGTCTGGCTAAGGGCTTATCTATCCTGTTGATTTTCTCAAAGAACTAACTCCTAGTTTTGTTGATTCTTTGTATGGTTTTATTTGTTTCTACTTGATTGATTTCAGCCCTGTGTTTTATGATTTCCTGCCTTCTACTCCTCTTGGGTGTATTTACTTCTTTTCGTTCAAGGGCTTTCAGGTGTGCCATTAAGCTGCTAGTGTATGCTGTCTCCCGTTTATTTTTGGCGGCTCTCAGGGCTATGAATTTTCCTCTTAGCACCGCTTTCATTGTGTCCCATAAATTAGGGTATGTTGTGCCTTTATTTTCATTAAATTTTAAAAAGTCTTTGATTTCTTTCTTTATTTCCTCCTTGACCAAGTTATTATTGAGTAGAGCATAGTTCAGCCTCCAAGTGTATGTGGGTTGTTGGTTGTTTTTGTTGCCATTGAAGACCACCCTTATTCCATTGTGATCTGATAGGAGGCATGGGATTAGTTTGATCTTCTTATATCTGTTGAGGTCTGATTTGTGACCAATTATATGGTCCATTTTGGAGAAGGTACCATGAGTGCTGAGAAGAAGGTGTATTCTTTAGCTCTAGGATGAAATGTTATATATATATATATATATATATATATATATATATATATATATATATATATATATATATATCTGTTAGTTCCATTTGGTCCTAGGCTTCAATTAGATTCATTGTGTCCCTGTTTAGTTTCTGCTTTCCTGAACAATCCATTTCAGAGAGCAGGGTGTTGAAGTCACCCACTATTATTGTGTGAGGTGCGATGTGTGCTTTGAGCTTTAGTAAAGTTTCTTTTACGAATGAGGGTGCCCTTGCATTTGGAGCATAGATGTTTAGAATTGAGAGTTCTTCTTGGTGGATTTTTCCCTTGATCAGTATGTAGTGTCCTTCTGTGTCTTTTTTGATAATTTTTTGTTGAAAGTCAATTTTATCTGATATTAGGATGGCTACTCCGGCTCCTTTCCTGGGACCATTTGCTTGTAAAATTGTTTTCCAGCCTTTTACTCTGAGGTAGTGTTTGTCTTTGACACTGAGGTGTGTTTCCTGCATGCAGCAAAATTCTGGGTCCTGTTTATGAATCCAGTCTGTTAGTCTATGTCTTTTTATTGGGGAATTGAGACCATTGATATTAAGAGAGATTAAGTAGTAGTGATTATTGCCACCTGCTATTCTTGACGCTATCTTTATGTTTGAGTGGTTATCTACTTTTGGGTTTGATGCAAGAAGGTTACTATCTCGTTTTTTTCCAGGGTGTAGTTTCTCTCCTTGTACTGGCGGTTTCCACACATTATCCTTTGCTGGGCTGGGTTTGTGGAAATATATTGTGAAAATTTGGTTTTATCATGGAATATCTTGGTCTCTCCATCTATGGTGATTGAGAGTTTTGCTGGGTATAGTTGCCTAGGCTGGCATTTGTGTTCTCTTAGTGTCTGCATGAGATCTGCCCAGGATCTTCTGGCTTTCATAGTCTCTGGTGAGAAGTCTGATGTGATTCGGATAAGTCTTCCTTTGTATGTTACTTGGCCCTTTTCTCTTGCTGCTTTTAATATTCTTTCTTTGTTTAGTACATTTGATGTTTTGATTATTATGTGACAGGAGGCATTTCTGTTCTGGTCCAGTCTGTTTGGAGTTCTGTAGGCTTCTTGTACGTTCATAGGCATCTCTCTCTTTAGGTTAGGGAAGTTTTCCTCCATAATTTTGTTGAAGATATTTACTGGCCCTTTAAGTTGCAAATCTTCACTCTCATCTATATCTATAATCCTTAGGTTTGGTCTTCTCATTGTGTCCTGGATTTCCTGGATGTTTTGGGTTACACGTTTTTTTGCATTTTGCATTTTCTTTGACTGTTGAGTCGATTCTTTCTATGGTATCTTCAGCACCTGAGATTCTTTCTTCCATCTCTTGTATTCTATTGTTGATGCTTGCATCTATGACTCCTGATTTCTTCCCAAGGTTTTCTATCTCCAACGTTGTCTCCCTTTGTGATTTCTTAGTTGTTTCTACTTCCTTTTTTAGATCCTGGATGGATTTGCTGAGATCCTTCACTTGGTTGTTTGTATTTTCCTGTATTTCTTTAAGGTATTTTTGCCTGTTGACACAAGTTCTTCTGTATTTCTCTAAGCGATTTTTGTGTTTCCTCCTCATGAGCTTCCATTTGTTGATCCATCGTCTCCTCCATTTCTTTAAGCAATTCTTGTGTTTCATCGTCTCCTCCATTTCTTTAAGCAATTCTCGTGTTTCCTTTGTAAGGGCATCTATCCGTTGATTCATTTTTTTAAGCAATTTTTGTGTTGCCTCCCTATGGGCATCCATCTGTTGACCCATATTCTTCTGCATTTCTTTATGCAATTTTTGTGATTCCTTTGAAAGTGCATCTACCCGTTGATTCATTTCTTTAAGCAATTTATGTTTTGCCTCCTTGTGGCCTCCATCTGTTGACTCATGTTCTCCTGCATTTCTCTAAGCAATTTTTGTGTTTCTTTTGTAAGGGTTTCTAACCGTTGATTCATATTCTCCTGTAATTTTTTATTAGATTTATTTGTGTCCTTCTTGTGATCCTCTAATAGCATCATGAGAAGTGATTTTAAATCCAGATCTTGTCTTTCGGGTGTGGTGGGGTATCCAGGACTTGCTGCTGTTGGAGAATTGGGTTCGGATGGTGCCATATTACTTTGATTTCTGTTAGTAACGTTCCTACGTTTGCCTTTTGCCATCTGGTTACCTGTGATGTAGTTGGTCCTGCTCTCACTGGCTGTTGGTTGGACCTCCTGTGAGCCTGCAAAGCTATTTCTGACCCCCCTGGATTACCGGAATTCCCCTGTCAACGATTTCTGGGGCCTGCCCTGCTCCTGAGTGTCTTTGGAGCCCTGATGTGTCTTGCCCCAAGTGAAGTTATATTGGGGAATCCGTGCACATTCAAAGGCTCAGCGTAGTGGATTTCCGGAGCATAGGTCGCCAAAGGGAGGCTGGTAGGCTCCCTCCCTGTGAAGGAGGATCTGTGTGTGATCTCTCCCATGGGGGGAGAAAGGGGGGGCCCTCTGCATGGCAGAAGTCCCACAGCAGAGCTGGTGCGTCGGTTACTGCAGACCTGCCCAGCTCTTGGGAGCAGGGTGCACACAAGCTGCCTGAGACCCAAGCGATATTATGCCTGACTGTCCCTGCGTCTGGAGGTCACAATTGCCCTGATGCAGGAGCAAAGATGGCAGAGTGCACTCTGCACTCTTGGTGCAGATCACTCTGCAGGGGTGATGGCCCACAGCAGATCTGGTGCCCAGAGGACCACAGCGCTGTCCCATTCTTGGGCGCAGACGGAAGCCCAACAGGCTGTGTCCCAAGTGATGTTATATTGGGAAGAACCTGAGTACCTGTCTCCTCAGTGCAGTTGATCCCGGAACAGAGGTCACCAAAGTGAAGCTGGTAGGCTCCCACCCTGTGCGGGTGTGTGTGATCTCTCCCAGAGCAGGGGTCCCTCTGCAAGGCAAGGCTGGTGCTCTGGTTACTGCAGACCTTCCCAGCTCTTGGGAACAGGGTACACACAAGCTGCCTGAGACCCAAGCGATATTATGCCTGTCTGTCCCAGAGCCTGGAGGTCCCAACTTAGATTTTCCATTTTTGTTGAGTTTTGTAGTAGGATCTGGTGATTTTTTTGGGTTTCCCCAATATCTATTGTTATCCCTCCCTTTTCATTTCTGATTTTGCTGATTTGGATACGGTCTCTGTGCCCTCTGGTTAGTTTGCTAAGGGTTTATCTATCTTGTTGGTTTTTTCAAAAAATGAGCTCCTGGATTGGTTGATTCTTTGTGTAGTTCTTTTTGTTTCTACTTGCTTGATTTCAGCCCTGAATTTGATTATTTCCTGCCATCTACTCCTCTTGGGTGTATTTCATTCTTTTTGTTCTAGAGCCTTCAGTTGTGCTATTAAGCTGTTAGTCTATGCTCGTTCAGTTTTCTTTTTGGAGGCACTCAGAGCTATGAGTACACTCTTAGCACTGCTTTCATTGTGTCCCATAAGTTTGGGTATGTTGTATCTTCGTTTTCATTAAATTCTAAAGTCTTTAATTGCTTTCTTTATTTCTTTCTTGACCAAGTTATCATTGAGTAGAATGTTGTTCAGTTTCCATGTATATGTGGGCTTTCTTTTGTTTTTGTTGTTATTGAAGACCAGCCTTAGTCGGTGGTGATCTGATAGGGTACATGGGATTATTTCAATCTTCTTATACCTGCTGAGGTTTGTTTTATGACTGAGTATATAGTAAATTTTGGAGAAGGTACCGTGAGGTGCTGAGTAGAAGCTATATTCTTTTGTTTTAGGATAAAGTCTTGTATAGACATCTGTTAAATCCATTTGGTTCATACCTTCTCTTAGTTTCAATGTTTCTCTGTTTAGTTTGTATTTCCCTGATCTGTAGATTAATGAGCGTGGGGTGTTGAAGTCTCCAACTATTATTGTGTGGAGTGCAATGTGTGCTTGGACCTTTCATAAAATTTCTTTTATGAATGTGGTTGCCCTTGTATTTGGAGCATATGTGTTCAGAATTGAGAGTTCATCTTGGTAGATTTTTCCTTTGATGAGTATGAAGTGTCCTTCCTTATCTTTTTTGATTATTTTAGGTTGGAAGTTGATTTTATTTGATATTAGAATGGCTATACCAGCTTGTTTCTTGGGACCATTTGCTTGGAAAATTGTTTTCCAGCCTTTTACTCTGAGGTATTGTCTGTCTTTGCATCTGAGATGCATTTCCTGTAAGCAGCAAAATGTTTGTTCTTGCTTATGTATCCAGTCTGTTAATCTATGTCTTTTTATTAGAGAATTGAGTCCATTGATATTAGGAGATATTAAGGAAAAATAATTGTTGCTTCCTGTTATTTTTGTATTAGAGGTGGAGTTATGATGTGTGGCTCTTCTATTTGATTTGTTAAAAGATTAATTTCTTCCTTTTCTAGTCCATAGTTTCCCTCCTTTTGTTGGTGTTTTCCATTCATTACCCTTTGAAGGACTGGATTTATGGAAAGATGTTGTGCCAATTTGTTTTTGTCATGGAATACCCTGCTTTCTTCATCTATGGTAATTGAGAGATTTGCTGGGTATAATAGCCTGGGTTGGGATTTGTGTTCCCTTAGGGTCTGTATGACATCTGCCCAGGATCTTCTGGCTTTCATAGTCTCTGGTAAGAAGTCTGGTATCATTCTGATAGGTCTGCCTTTATATGTTACTTGACTTTTTCCCTTACTGCTTTTAATATTCTTTCTTTGTTTAGTGAATTTGGTATTTTAATTATTATGTGATGGGAGAAATTTCTTTTCTGGTCCAAACTATTTGGAGTTCTGTAGACTTCTTGTGTGCTCATGGTCATCTCTTTCTTTACGTTAGGGGAGTTTTCTTCTATAATTTTGTTGAAGACATTTTCTGACTCTTTAAATTGGAAATCTTCACTCTCTTCTTTATGGATAATCCTTAGGTTTGGTCTTCTAATTTTTTTCCTGGATTTCCTGGATCTTTTGGGTTAGGAGCTTTTTTTCATTTTTCATTTTCTTTGACTGTTGTTTCAATGCTTTCTATGGTTTCTTATGCATCTGAGATTCTCTCTTCTATCTCTTGTATTCTGTTGTTGATACTTGTATCCATGACTCCTGACTTCTTTCCTAGGTTTTCTATGTCCAGGGTTGTTTCCCTTTGTGATTTCTTTATTGTTTCTACCTCCATTTTTAGATCCTGGATGGTTTTGTTCAATTCCTTCACCTGTTTTGTTCTGCTTACTTGTAATTCTGTAAGGGCTTCTCCCTTTTTACTTGTATTCTCCTGAATTTCATTAAGTGAGTTATTTATGTCCTTCTCAAAGCCCTTTATCAGCATCATGAGCTGTGATTTTTAAATACAAACTTTGCTTTTCTGGTGTGTTGGGATATCCAGGACTTGCTGTTGTGGGAGAATTGGGTTTGGATGGTGCTTGTCCCTCCTGTGGGCCTGCAACCCTGTCTCAGTACGCCTGTGTGATCGCCTCTCCCCTGGCATAGAGTGCTGTGGCACTGTCCAGCTCCTGATTGCAGGTGAATCCTGAACTGACTCTGTCCCAGCTGCTATGCCACTCCTATGTTCCCTCCATTCCTTGATGAATCTACCTGCTCAGTCACTGGAGAGAATATGGCAGCCTCACCTCCAAAGCCAAAGCCGTAGAGAAGATGGTGGTCCCTCTTCCAAAGCAGGGAGTCCAATCACTCCCTGCAGAGCTGTCCTCCCCTGGCAGATGACTGTGGTGCTGCCCAGCTCCTAGGTGCGGGTGGAACTCGGATGGACCCAGCTGCTCTGCTGCTCCTGTGTTCCCTGTGCTCCTGGCTGTACCAACCAGCTCAGTCTCTGGAGAGAAAATGGCACCAGAAGGTTTTTAATATGTTGTCAAAACATAATTTTCTCTGAAACACTTTTGGTTTATCTTCATGGAAATTTCCCATTTATGATTTCCTGAACTGGTGTTCCTCAATCCCTCAGTATAAAATTTTAGAAGTTGTATACATGGAAGCATATTTTTATGCAGAGGATTAAGGGGCTTTTAGAGGTCAGAGAGAGTCAACCATTTAGAGGCCCTGGGCCTGCCATTCCCTGCATGGGTCCTAAAAGGACCTCTGCTTCCTGATCTCTGCAGTGCAATGGTTTGATTCTATAGGTGGTTAGTGAACTACTGAGTTGTTTCAAGTAAAGCTCCATTAGATGAATAGAGAGGGAAATAGGTAAACAGAAGCTAGGCACGGTGATACTTCCCTGCAATTTCAACATGTGTGAGGTAGAAGCAGATGATTAATTGCTTAATTGTATCAGTTCTAGGGTACCCTGGGGTGTAGATGAATTCTCTCTTTCTTTCTCTCTCTCTCTCTCTCTCTCTCTCTCTCTCTCTCTCTCTCACACACACACACACACACACACAGAGACAGAGAGACAGAGACAGAGAGAGACAGAGACCGAGAGAGACAGAGGCAGAGAGAGACAGAGACAGAGAGAGACAGAGAGACAGAGAGAGACAGAGACAGAGAGAGACAGAAACAGAGAGACAGAGAGAGACAGAGAAAGAGACAGAGACAGATTGAGAGACAGAGACAGACAGAGAAAATGGCGACAAACAGAAGCAGAGACAGAAAGAGATGCAGACACAAGACACAAGTAAAGGGAGACAGACATAGAGACAGAGAGACAGATATTAAAAGATTCATTAAGCAAAAGTAAAGAAAATAAATTGGGAAAAATAATAATTTCACATTGATAACTACAGACATTGATTGTCATGTGATAAATTGTATGTTACAATGGTGGCCTTCAAGGGAAAAAATTTCCAGAGATTTGCTTGGGGTTTTGTTGGATTAAAAAGATCAACATTTTCACCAGTGTGAGAATTACAAGACACATATTCTGGCAGTTCCACAGGAGGAGAGTTAAGAGGAGCTATGTTTGAGATTAGAATGAAGACGAGGAGGGATCTGGCTGGAAGACAGATGTGAGATGACCAGAGTCTGTAGCTTATCTGCATAATTTAGATATTAGATGTGTAGACACTGGGCACAATGCTAGACAGTAAATGTCTAAAGAATGCCTTTTTAATTCATTGTAGATATGTGGTTACTATCATAACATCATCACCATCAGCAGCATTATAAACCCAATGGCACATTTCTTTTTCTTTAGTTTGTTATCATCATTTTATCATTATCATCATCATTGGTGTATGTATGTGTGTGTATGTGTGTGTGTGTATGTGTGTGATAGAGAGTATAGGAGAGAGACAGACAGACAGACAGACAGACAGACAGACAGACAGAAAGAGACAGAGAGAGGTGGGGATACATGACACGTGCACACAGGAATCTGAGTGCTACTATATACCTGTGGGGGTCAGAAGAACACTGTCAGCAGTTAGTCAATGTTCTTTCCCTCCTGCTTTTTTGAGACAGGGTGTCTTCTGTTGTTTTTGCCATGCTGCTCCTAGATTCTATGTTTCCAGACAATTCTGTCTGTGCCTATCTCAGCACAGAAGTGCTGGGATTACAGATGGTTCTGGCAGTGGAACTCAGGTTGTCAGCCTTTGAATAGCAGCTGCTTTTATCCCATGAGCCATCTCTCTCACCTCAAATGAAGATTATTTAGCTCACTATTTTGGAAGTTTTAGGACAAAGGGCTGACTTCAGCTCAGCTCTGGCAATAGTTTCATAACAGATAAATCTCGGATGGTGGGATCACTCTTTTCTGTTTTTAAATTGGTTATTTTATTTATTTACTTTTCTTTTTTCCTTTCTTTCAGTGGATATTTTATTTATTTACATTTCACATATTATCTGCTTTCCAGGTTTCCACTCCTCCCCTGGACCAAGGACCTCTCCTCCCATTGACGGCCAACAAGGCCACCCTCTGCTACATATGTGGCTGGAGCCATTGGTCCTTTCATGTGTATTCTTTTGATGGTTTAGTCCCTGGGAGCTCTGGCGGGGGGCAGTCTGGTTGGTTGATATTGATGTTCTTTCTATGGGTTGCAAATCCCTTCAGCTCCTTCAGTCTTTCTCTAACTCCTCTATGGGGACCCTATCCTCAGTCCAATGGTTGTCTGTGAGCATCTGCCTCTGTATATGTCAGGTTCTGGTAGAGCCTCTCAGGATACAGTTATGTCAGGCTCCTGTCAGCAAGCACTTGTTGGCATCTGCAAAAGTGTCTGGATTTGGTGACTGTATAAAGGATGGATCCCCAGGTGGGGCAATCTTTGGATGGCCTTTCTTTCAGTTTCTGCTCTACACTTTGTCTCTGTATTTCCTACCATGAGTATTTTGTTCCCCCTTCTAAGAAGAACTGAAGCATTCACACTTTGGTCTTCTTTCTTCTTGAGCTTCATGTGGTCTGTGAATTGTATCTTGAGTATTTGGAACTTTGGGGCTAATATCCACTTATCAATTGGTGTATACCATGTGTGTTCTTTTGTGATTGGGTTACCTCACTCAGAATGATATTTTCTAGTTCCATCCATTTGCCTAAGAATTTCATGAAGTCAATGTTTTTAATAGCTGAGTAGTACTCCATTGTGTAAATGTACCACATTTTCTGTATCCATTCCTCTGTTCAAGGGCATCTGGGCTCTTTCCAGCTTCTGGCTATTATAAATAAGGCTGCTATGAACATAGTAGAGCACGGGGATCACTCTTCTATTTTGGAGTGAGGGAGATCTGAAGTATACCTTGATGATCTGTGAGTAACAAAGATGGACCTGCACTTTCTTCTTCACACAGGACTGAGAAGATAGCAATCTACTTAATGTTATTCCCTGCTAATGAGGAGATACAATCCTCTCTTCCCAGAAAAGGATATCCCTCCATGCCTAAAGATATCAACATCTAACTAAGGCAATGGAGTTGTTTAATGTTATGTTTATTCTCATAACAGACCTGTCATTTGCCATAAGATATTGATATATCTTACTAAAAAAGACAACATTTAACAGGATCACAGCACAAGGAGGTAATCTTTTTCTATGTCACTTCTGCCCATTTCTGTTGTGGGCTGGCAGCCAAGCATTGCACATTTCCACCTACTACTAGGCATGATGAAGAACACAATGTAAGAAGGACTGAGGGAAGATGATGACAACTTCTTCTGCTGTGACCCTCAGAGAATGCTTTCATTTCTAACAGTATCTGTGCTTGGGAAGCTGGATAGAAACACAGAACTACAGAACTTATCCCAACAGTTGGATCAGAATCTTAATTTCAACAAGCTTGCTGAGTACTAGGATTGCATATTCTGGCTTAAGATTCTACCAGATACAACCAGCTAATGAGAAAATGTTTATGCTTGTTAAGTAATTAATGTTTTGAAAAAGAAATTTTAGAAACCTTTGCAAGGTTTTTATTTAAAGAATTAGAAGCCTTCCCCTACTCTTTTTGTCTATTTTTAATTACATTTAATTTTTTAAATTATAATTACATCATTCCTTCCTTCCGTCTCCTCCCTTCAAGCCATCCTATATATTCTTCATTCTCTCTTTCAATTCCCTTTGTCCCATAATTTTAAAATGTTAGAAGGCAGCAGCCTAGAAATCACAACATTTTACTGATTGTTCCCTTTGAACAAGCAAAATCTGCATTCACATCAACATCTTCAGAGTCTATTCTTTGTGCTTATGAAAATTTGGGGGATAAAAGGTGTAGCTCTGACTTACTTATTGTTTTCTGGCTGACCTAAGAGATGCCTTTTTGTTTTTCATCATCTTTACTTTTCCTACTTGTATAACAGAAAGGCTGATTTGTTTTGCATTTACCTCCCAAGAATAATTCTCTCCATCTTGTCATACTTGGATATTCCCATGCATGTATTTAAGGGAGTGGCTACGACTACACCAGTCCCTGATATCAACTTCTTAGTTGCTTTTCTATTGCTATGAAGTGACAACATGACCAAGGCATTTACTTGGTGGCTTACAGTTTCAGAGGATTAGTTCATGATCATTATATCAGGAAGCAGACAGGTATGGCAATAGGGCAGCAGCTGAGAGTTTTATATCCTGATCCTTGGACAGCAAGCAGAAAGAGAGTTAGGGAAGATTGGGCCTGACATGGACTTTTGAAACCTCAAAGCTAGTCCCAGAACACACCTCCTCCAAAGCAGTGCCTGCTGCAACAAGGCCACACCTCTTGATGCTTCCCAAAAGTTCCACTAACAAAGAAGGAAAAATTCAAACCCTGTGAAGGTGAGTCTCATTTAAACTACCACCCTGTGATGTTTACATAAATTAAGGAGATTATAATGTATGTTTAATCTAAGGTGGTGATGATAATACAAATGTAAATTAAGTTTGCCTTAATTCCTGCTTCCAATTAGCATGATCCACACACTTACTTAATTATTTCAATCATTGTTTTAACCATTTAAAGCAAAATGTCTCTCAGAGGATGACTATCCATTAATTTATGTTTTTTGCTTGACTGTCAAATTAATTGCAGCTATTTTCATTGCCTACAAGAAGGAGAAGGGCAAAATACTTTGGATTGAGGCAGAAGCTGTTTGGAAATTTGTCTGTTTTTCCTGTCCTGACTACAGCTGAATTTTAATAGCCTTGAATCAGTCTCCTCATAAGAATCATGACAACTTATATTTTATAGTGCTTTATACTTTTCAAAGCACTTTCAAGGGAATTATATGCATGATTATCTCATTGATCCTCTGTGGCAGGTAGGGAAAAAGGGAAGACAGTTTGCATCAAATCTAAGATTAGCCTCTCTGATTGAGCAATTGATGCCCATTTTTACTTTGTAGGGAGCAGAAATTTAGAGTCAAATATGGCTTTACTTATTGGACTTCTTCTGAGTTTCTGTCCAGACACTATCTCATTTGCTCTTTTCTATCACACTTGGCAGGAGTTGTCTCTTTTTCTAGTTTTCAGGTGAAAAGGAATGAAAAGGATCACATAAGTGAAATCCACTGGGCAAGGTGACTGAACCTGAAACACATTACTGAAGAATCAGATCTCAGGGTCTTGAGTCCAAAGCAGTATCTTCTCTCATTTTTACAGAGAAGGAAATGTACAGCTATCTGAACTTACATGGATATTGGCAGAAGAGTGAGGCACTGGTGAAGGGTATGGTCTCACAATCCCTCTGCTGTTGGATTGTTGAAACTAGAGTAACTGCATCAATCATAGATCTCCTTAGAGCAATGCTTTTGTGAGTGTTTTTATTTGGCAAGGTAACACTGAATATTCTAACTCTTTAAACCTGTTCTGTTAACACAGTCAAAGAAAACAACTCAGAAGTAGTAATGACTGCAATGAATCTTGAGAAATGAACATTGTTTTGCTAAAAATAAAGCAGAAGGAAGGAATTATAGGCAACTGAAAAGAGGAGCTAAGGCCTAGTAGCTTAATCCACAGTTTATTCTACATGCAACGTGTAGAATTTGGCCAAGAATGCAGAGATCAACTTGTAATGGATTTTGTGTATGTATTTGACTCTTTGTTGCTATATGGTATCATTAAAGGATTTTAAGCAAGAGATAAGAGCAGTAGGCTTTTTTGATTTGGTTTTTTTTTTGGGGGGGGCAGGTGTCAAAGAATTGTGGTATAAAAGGAGAAGATAAAAGTACCATGATGCTCAGGGTTTTTCATCAGTAGAGTAGTGTTTGCTTATAAATGTAATGATGGACACTCATTTATGTGTTAAGCATTGTCTTACATTCAATCACATGAGCATATACCACAACATGTATAGTATTGGACAAAGATTGATTAACCTTCTAAAATTGGATTGATGTAACATGTTCAGTGATAAAAGGACAGACATTCTCTATCACTCTAACATTCTAAGTTTCTCATAGCCTCAGAAACCTAAGGACTGATCCCTGAGAGAAAGTAGATCTCAATTTCATAATTTTTGATCTCTACTATTGGGGCAAAGTAGAAGATTTCCCATTGTACAAACTGTCTCCCTCTTATAGAGACAAATAAAGACTCAGCATCCCAAGGGTGTTGCTCTAGAAAACAAAAAAAAAAAAACCCCAAAAAAACAAAACAAAACAAAAAACAATAGAGTTAGATAGTTACAGAAGAGGGTTTGAGACAGGATGCCCACTACTAGCTATGACAAGTATCAAATGCATCTTCTAGTTCTTATGGGGGTGCATAAAATGGTGTACTAAAGAGAACTCAGGAAGGGATTCTAGATGAAATGTCATCCTTAGTAGGAAGAAAGAACATATAAAGGTAAAACTAATATACAAACTGTTAAGAGATGGTAAAAATGACAGGTGGTCTGGGAAGGTCATTTTCTCATCTAAAGCATCCCAGCCCATAGAAGAGTAGTTGAGAAGCCTTTGTCTCAGGAACTCCTCCAACTAAGAATACTGCAGCTCAGGTACCTCAAATGCTCCTTAGTCCTATCAGAAAGAAGTATAGAGACCTTAGCTTGCTAGAGATCCTACATGGCGGACACATTCCAACTTTGGACTCCAACCACATGAAGAACAAGGCTGGGTTTTCTAAAGGCCCAGCTCTTCTGTATAGGTTCTGCTTCTCACTGTCCAGGAGGAGTGCTCAAGTATGTGCCTTGTTTGTGAAAGGAATCAACTCTTCCTTTCTCCACTGAAGACCTTCTAGGCAGAGCAAACCCCTCTCATTCTGGTTCCCATTGACCCTTTCCTCTCATGCTATTTTACATTAGGAAATGGGAGATTGACAGTTAACAGTCTGTAGCCGATTTCCTCATTAAAAAAAAGAGGGCAGGCATAATTTATTTTGCTGCAGCTATTAATACTTTGTTACTCACAGTGATGAATTTAATAATTCAAAATTTTTCCTCCACCTAAGGCATGTTGACTATTACAAGGATATATTTCAAGTTGTGAGGCAAGTTAAATAAAATATATTCATGCAGTAAATTTTGAACTGTCAAATTTAGTGGGCTATGTTTTTTAAACATAGAGGAGAAAGATAAGCCTGGTCTTCTGTTTTTTTTCTAATTCCAAGTGAGTCTGTAAAAATTCATCACTGTCATTATTA
Organism: Tokudaia tokunoshimensis; assembly: GCA_036184795.1. Lineage (NCBI taxonomy): Eukaryota > Metazoa > Chordata > Mammalia > Rodentia > Muridae > Tokudaia > Tokudaia tokunoshimensis. The sequence continues at coordinate 10,208,451 of BTHU01000018.1, read as the reverse complement.
CCATCATCTCTTCATCTTAATTATTCTTGGAGGAATAATCAAAAAAGTTTTAGGGAAGTAAAGCATTATATACCTGACAGAATAAAGAGTTGAACCTTGAAGTCTCTAATCCTCCAACATTACTGTCATGTGTGGACTCACATCTTTATGTGTGAACTCATATCTTCATTCATTTCTTTTTTAAAAAGTTTTTTTTTGATTTTCTGAATTTGAGTGTTTTGCTTGCATGTATGTGTGCATATTCTGTGTTTGTCTGATACACATGGAATTATAAGAGGGCTGGAACTTCAGCTATGTTACTGATGGACATGAGTGGCCATGTGGGTTCCAGGAACAGAAGATCAGTCCTTCTCAAGAGCAGCAAGTGTTTTTCACCCTGGAGACATTTCTTCAGCCCTACCGTGATGAGTTTTAAAGGGTCTTTTGAAAACTATGCCTGAAGACATAGCACATTGGTTAACAACATGTGGTAGTTTGAATAAGAATGGTTCCCAGGAGCTCATATATTTGAACACTTAGTTGTCAGATATATGGCACTATTTGAGAAAGATTAATTGTGTGGCCTTGTTGGAATTTGGAGTTTGCTCTGACAGTTTTAATTCTTGTTTTGGTCTCATCTTTCTTCACTAAGTTCCCTTTCCCCTTTTAAAATGGTAATTGCTATTGCTGCCATGAAATACCATGAACTAAATAGCTGTTGGAGAAGAAAAAAGTTTATTTGGCTTATACTTCCAAATCATTGTTTATTGCCAAAGGAAGTCAAGTCAGCAACTCAAACAGAACAGAAACATGGAGGCAGAAGCAGATGCAGAGACCATGTAGGGATGCTCCACACTACCTAGCTGTCCATGGCTTGCTCAGCCTGCTTTCTTATAGAAACCAGGGTTGGACCACACTATTAAGGTTGTAGTCTACCATGTCTGGACAGCATGTTGGCACAAAACGGAAGACTCCCTTTTCTTTGTGGTGCTTCCTTTACTCTGTCTGATCTGGGAAGCCCAACCCCCCCACATCTTCTACCTGATGAGTATCACATAGTCCTTGGCAAAAATTACAGGTTCAGCTTCCTGTCTCCAGATAAGAACCTACTCGTCAAGCACTAGGGATTCCTGGACCATGAAAATGATTTACATTCACCCTGAAAACTACTTCCCACTCTCCAGAGTTCATATGTAGATAACAAATGCATGCACTGAGTACCATCTAAGAGAGCTGTTTCACTGAATATTGCCTAAGAGAGCTGTAACACTAAAATCCTCAGAAAACGCTCACACCCCCCACCACACACACATACTCACACCTCAGCACTCCCAGTGGGACTGGGCTCCCACCCATTCTGAACTCCATTTCATCCCCCCAGCCCAGTGTGCATTGGCTCCTGGATACCCCAAAGGTGGAAGTGGAAGTTGGAAGCACAACCCAGAACCATAAGCCTAGGGATAGCACCACCCAAAATGGGTTGTGTCCTCCCCTCTCCCATCAGTCACTAATTAAAAAAATGCCTCAAAGTCCTGACTTCAAGCTAATCTTATAAGGAATTTTTTAGCTTATACTGAGTTGCCATAAAACTAACACAGTAATATATATTCTGTGCCATTTTATGTTGGAAGTAGGCAATCTGCTTTTTTTTATTCTGATTTTACAGGGCATTACAGTTAAGAAATTACCATAAGCATCAGAAGAGACTTTGAATTTTGAACTTTTAAACAGAAATTGAAACCATTATAGAGAATGAGGTCTTATGAAGTTAGAATGCATGCATTTTTGAATTGTGATATGATTCTAAGCCTATAGGGGCCAGGGGATGGAACAGGTGATTTGAATAAGAATAACTCCCATAGGCTCATATATTTGAATACTTAGTCATCAGGAAGTGACACTATTTGAGATGGATTAAGAGGCACAGCATTGTTGGAGTAAATGTGACCTGGTTGAAGGAGATGTTTTACTGGGGGGGTGAGGGTGGCCTTTGAGGTTTCAAAAGCCCAGGCCAGACCCAGCATCAGTCACCTCTCTCTGTCTCTGTCTCTGTCTCTCTGTCTCTGTCTCTCTGTCTCTCTCTCTCTCTCTGTCTCTCTCTCTCTCTCTCTCTCTCTCTCTCTCTCTCTGCCTACACATCAGAATGTAGCTCTCAGTCACTATTCCTGTACCTGATGTGACACCATGCTCCCTACCATGAGGAAAATGGACTACACCTTTAAAACTCTAAGCAATTTCTCAATTAAATGCTTTCTTTTACAAGGATTGCTTTGGTGAAGGTGTCTCTTAACAGCAATAAATCAGTGACTAAGACAAGGCACGCATTGGTCTTTCAGAAGTCCTGAGTACAATTCCCAGTAACTACATGGTAACTCATAACCATCTGTAACTCTAGGTTCAGAGGAACCAATGCCCTCTTCTGTCCTTCAGTGGTATTGCATGTATAAGGTGCACCAACACACGTGCAGGAAAATACTCATGTACACAAAGCCATAAAATTATAAAACAATAAATAAATAAATAAACAAATAAAGCAATAAGTAAATAAATAAGTAATCTTTAAATGATTTTTGTTAAATGATCTTTAAATGATGATTGTGATTTTATTAGTGAAGAACTAGGAGTTGAATGTTTCTGGGATCTCCAGCAGTGTATTGACAGTTATAAGGTAGAATTGTGACCTTCAGAATAGTGTCAGACAAAGCTTGAATGGTTTGTACTACCTTGCTATCTAAGAGAATAGTTTTTAATCAAACATTGAACTAAGCTAATCTTTACTAGTTTTTTTTTATTTTTTAATGTTTTTATTTTTAACCCTTGTTCTTCCAATCAAGAGACCATTTTCACCTCTTACTCTAGAAATCATCCTTAGAGTTCTCCTCAACTTAACCTCTTCATGCATGGAGAGGAGCAGTTCAGCAGAAAAAAAAAGTCTTTGTCCTAGGAGATATTACTGCAAATACCCACTGTTCACCTCACTTTTCAGTATACCAGAGACACTATTTAAGTTGCTGTTGGATTCAGCGAGAAGTCTAAAAACTTTTTATGTTCAAAATAGTTCAAGATTTTAAATGTAGCTAACTTGGGCTATAAATGTACATGATGTTTTAATAAGTGGAATTAAAAGCAATATATTTGATCAAAACACATATTTAGTATATGTATGTGCTGGGTGTAGTTACTCTGTGGTCGTGACTGTTGGCTTCATTCCAATCCATTTTGTTTTCTCCAGTTGCAGAGTTGTTCACAGGGCTGAGTATATTTTGAATATATTTTCTTCCTTGAAACCAGTGAAGATGAAGGCTGCTGCAAGGTCCTCTGAAAATTGACTGTAAGGAGCTCTGAGCAAAACCAACTGTTTTGCTTTTTCTCATCAGCATCTTGGGTCAAATAATGCAGTCATATAAAGAGAAAGAAATGGGGCAATCACAGAATGATTGGGGTGGCTAGCAGAGAAGAAGGAAGATATTATGGACCTGGCCACTGTGCCACAGTTCCATCTAATTTCTCTACAGCAGACTCCTAAAAATGTTTACTTCCTTAGTGACAAGTCAGCTTCCACAATGGGCCATGCTACTTCCTGGATACACGTTTTATATCTATCAAAGCTTTCCTGTTTACATAAGCACTGAATCCCCCCCCCCCGCAACTGAAGATTATCCACATCAAGTTAGCATCCTAGGTTTGCCTTAAACCTTCCCTCTTCCTGTACTTCACAAGTCAGCCTAAATTTAGGTAAATAAACATTTAGCTTCTTATATTTCCTCTAAAATACTCTTTTTCTTCTCATTTAATGACAAATCTTTTATATAAAGGGCCCATCTTTTATTGGTCCAATCACCATTACTGCCAAACTCAGAAAAGCCTGAGGATTTAATCCACCTAGACTAATTACAAACTTAATGAGTCTGGAAAGTATTCAGAGCTCTTTTGAAGTTCATGGCATTTCTCATCAAAAGATCATCATGATAGAACCTGCCTCACAACTTTGTCGTAAAGATTCACACTAAAAGATGTGAGGAGAAGCCCAAGTGCCCACCGTGTCCAGTACCCACATATTGTCAAGAAATATTTACTAAATGAGTGACGAGAGGAAGTAGTAGGTGCAGAGGTTGCACATTAAAGGGGCCAATCAAAGGCCTTTCTCTACTTGTGCATGATCTGTGTTGGAGCTCATTTTATCACCACTCAGTGAGAGAAGGCACTTACAAAATTGATGTGTAAGACTGAAGGTCCCTTCTGTGTGCCTGTCAGTGATAGGAAGGGGAAATTTAGGGCAACTGAGGGCAAAAGGCTTCAGTGAAGATGCCTGTAAACTTAGTGTGGTTTAGGCAGAAGCCCCTCAGTGGCTTCTTTATAGGACATGGACATATCTTTTGCCACCCACATATCACTTCTCACCTTCACTGACACTTCTACTGACAATATTAGGCATTACTGCACAATTTTTAGATATAAAATTCACTTGCTTCAGTTCAAATCAGTAAAAAGTTTAAGGAAATAAAATGAGCCAAACTCACTAACCCTACACTGTTCTTTAATTTGCTGTCAATAGAAATCAACCACTTTACCTGCCAGTTCCTCTAACTGTCCTGGAAAAAAAAAGGGGGGGCACCTGTCCATTCATGTTGTCATTTTGCTGTAGTGGCTCAGTGTTAGAGGCAAGCATATTTCCATAAAGAAACAAAATAGTTGTTACTCACCCATTTAGAAGGGCTGTGCTCCGAATTGCTAAATATTTATGCTCGACAAGGAGAATGTGAATCTGTTCATGCCTCCCTTGACAAACTGGTTTTCTCATGTAGAAGAATTGCTGCTTTTACTCACTACCCTTGAGTTCTCCTCTCTGCATTCATGAGTCATATCTTAGTTAATGCCTGATTTCAGCCAGCAATAGCCTATTTATGGAAGAAAATAAAAGACTGCAAGGTTTTAAACTGAACCATCATTTATCAGGTTGTTGTTGGGTTTTTTCGAACTTTGAAGGCATACCATTGGAGATTTTTTTAACCAGGAGCTGAGTTCATTGAAAAGCACCATGTGGTTGTTCATTTTTCTTCTACAGCTTCCTCATTCAAGGATATGTTGCAGAAGAGTTTGCCTATACACTAAGATTGTATCTTAATTTCCTGGAAAAAAATATCTTGTGTCTTTTCAAGGCCTCTTGCTCTTATATCAGAAGCACTGAGTTTCTTCCAAGAGAAAGTGATGTAATATCTGACTGTCTTTAGGGTGGTTACCTGATTAATATCAATTTGTTTCATTGAAAAACTGTTCCCAATTTCTTCCTTAGTACAGTGAAGATTTTTCCCAAGCAAGGTCACACTAGCACAAAAGGGCCAGGACATGCTCACAGGGACTTCCCAGAATATGTTCTGCATAGCAGAGAGTGGGTTCATGAAAAGTAGAGTCTGGGGAGCTGAATGTGAGACAGAGCTTTTAAGTGTTTTTAAGACTCATGTTCAGCGTTCTCCCTGTAGACTTTTCTATATTAGCTTATGAAACTTTTATCTCAGTCCTGCAGAGACCTTGCTTTATTGAAGACTGTGATAAATCCAGGTTCGGATGTGAGTTTATAACTACCAGTGAAAGTTTTTCTCTGTATTCAGTAACATTTCAACTCTTCCTGCAGTTCCTAAAGTCCTTGAGACAATATCTTACCACACAAATAAAGAAGAAAGGAAAGGACATTAAAAAGGAGTCAGGAAATAATTCCTTCTTAAAGCATCATCAAAGAGGGAGGGAGAAAGGAAGATGGAGGGAAGGAAGAAAAGAAACAGGGAGGAAGAGAGAAAGGGAGAGAAAGAGAAACTATAAGAGATTTCATGGGATTGTATCTGAATTTCCTGAAACTAACTGGCATTAGATATAATTGTTTCATCATGTTAAAAAAGTGAAGTGAAGCTACGTAGAAGCTGAGAGAAATATCTCATGACCAGGAAGGGATGAAACAGAGTCAGCAAAATAGGCTGCTGATCCTAGAAAGGAAGAGTCACAGGAACCCATGTCCCCATGACATCACTGACCTGTGGAAAAACTTTAGCATTGTTTCCAAATCTCACACTGAACATGTGATGATTAATCTGTGATTTATACCCTAGTTGTTAGACACATATTGGCAGCTGGAAGGATTCTGGCTGCATCTGCTGATTGAGTATTTGTCTTCCCCTTTGCTCCTTCCCCTCAACTTTGCCAGGCTGTAATAATTGATCTTTCCTTTGGTGATGCTCCATCTGATGTGTCTGTGTATTGTTAGAGACACTTTTGTCAATCCACACCATTGCAGCCATTTGGAGGTGCTTTTTCCAGCATATGAACACTTGGTTTTGCTTCATTATAATAGGTTAATTTAAAATATTGTAGCTGCTTGACAGGAGCATTAAATTTTCCTAGGATGTCAGCTTTGCTCATAGGACATGGAGTTACCACGTGAGAGGAGGAAAAGCAGTCTCTCAAAGATGTTCACAATCTGTTCTCTTGGATTTCTGCTAATGCTACCTTAAATGACAAAAGATGCTTTGTCCTCAAGCTTATGACAATGCGGGGGAAAGACTATTCTGTATCACTTAAGTAAACGCAAGATAGTCATAGGACATAGAGAGACAGGGGATTGTGAAAGTGAGTGAAAACATTACAGTGGAAATAGAGATAAAAGAAGGGAGACACCTGAAGGCACTATATTCCTGCCTTAGAAATGGAGACAATGGCCACTTGTCATTTACTGAGCAGAGCCACGAGAAGCTGGAAAGACAGTGAATTGAGCCTCCTTTAGGTCCTGGAGGCACCGACAGCCTTTCAACACCCTAATAAAACTCTAGTAAGATTGCTTTGAGGCTGCTGACCTCTGGAAGGACAAGAAAATACATTTGTGACATTCATGGTGTTGTTGTTGTTGTTTTGGTGGTGGTGGTGGTGGTGGTGGTATGTGTGTGTCCATCTGTATGTCTGTCTGTCTCTGGGTATGTCTGTTTGTTCATATGCAGATGTTCAGGCATGTATATCAGTGCTTGGGGGATCATGAGTTGATGCTGGCTGATTTTCTCAATCATTCTTGTTCTTATTTTTTGAGAGAAGAACTCTCTATTTAACCTGGAGTTCATCAAATTAGTCAGACAAGGTAGCCAGCAAGCTCTGGAAATCTTCCAGTTTCTGCCTCTCCGATGCTGGGATTATAGATGCACAAAACTAGCTCAGCTTTTTATCTGGATTCTGGGAATCCAAACACAGTCATCACACTTTCCCAGTAGACACTTTATTTTCCCAGCCCCTGCAATTTAAAATAATGAAAACAATGGTAAATTGTTAAGCAGCAACAGGAAACTATCTTTTAAATATTTATTTATTTATTCACATTACAATGCAATATCAGCCTTTCCTGTCCTCCCAGTGCTCCCTCACTCAAGTCCTCCCCCGACATTCCACCTTTCCCTTCTCTTTTGAGAAGGGGAAGTCACCCTCTGGGTGTCATCCTCCATGAAGCTCCCTACTTCCCCCCCTTCCCCCACTTCCCAACCCACCTCCCACCTTCCCTACCCCTCCAATCCAGCACATGAAGTTGCAGCTGGACTAGGCACATCCACTAAAGCCAGGAAATATGGTCCATTTAAGGCAGGCAGGCAGGCAGGCAGGCAGGCAATCAACAGGCTCAGGAACAGCCCCTGCTCCAGTTGTTGGGGGGCTCACATGAAGAACAAGGTGCTGATCTGCTATGTATGTGTAGGAAGCCTAGGTCCAGCCTGTGCTCATGATTTGGTTGGTGATTCAGTTTCTGGGAGCCCATAAGGGTTCAGGTTAGTTGATGCTGTTGGTCTTCCTAAAGAGTCCCTGTCCTTCTTGAATCCCTCAATCCTTTTCCCAACTCTTCTGTAAGACTCCCTAAGCTGCATCTAATATTTGGGTATGAGTCTCTGCACCTCTTTCCGTTGCCCACTGGGTAGACCCTCTCAGAGGACAGTTTTGCTAGGTTCCTGTCTACAAGTATAACATAGTATCGTCAATAAAGTTAGGGGTTGGTTCTTACCCATGGCATAGTTCTCAATTTGGGGCAGTCATTAGTTGGCCATTCCCTCAATCTCTGTTCTATTTTTGTTCCTGCACATTCTGCAGACAGGAAACTTTTAGATCAAAGCCTTTGTGGGTGGGTTGATGTCCCTCATTCTTCTACAGGTAACTCTATCTGGCTACAGAAAATGGCCACTTCAGATTCCATATCCTTCTCAGCTATTACTTGACCCCTAGACCATCTTGGGACTCTCCCTATCCCAGGTCTCTGGCACATCCTAGAAATTACCTCCCCACACACCAATTCCCACCCTCCCCTTCTTTTCTTACATATGATCTTCCCTCCCCCACCCCTCTTGCTTCCCCATCCCCTCTTCTACCCAGTTCCCTCCTTCTATTGACCTCTGAATCTATTTTGTTTCCCCTTCTGAGAAACCTCCCTTGGGTCATCCTTGTTACTTGGACACTTAATTTTTGAAAAATAAATGAAAAAAAAACAGTCAAAACTGTACAATGGAGAGGGAGAGCATCTTCAACAAATGGTGCAGATAAAATTGTGTGTATAGCTCCTGCACGTAGAAGATTGCAAATAGATCCGTATTTATTGTCCTGCATAAAACTCAAGTCCAAATGCATCAAAGACATCAATGTAAAACCAGATACACTAAATCTAATACAACAGAAAGTGGGGAATAGACTTGAACTTCTTGAAGTACAGGAGACAACTTTCTGAACAGAAAACCAATGATCAAGACTTAATAAATGGAACTTCATGAAACTGAAAAGCTTCTGTAGGTTAAAAGACACTGTCATTAGGACAAAACAACAGTGCGTAGATTTGGAAAAGATCTTATGAACCCTACATCTTACAGAAAGCCAATATCCAAAATATGTAAAGAACGCAAGAAGGTGGACACCAGCAATCAAAATCAACCAATTTAAAAATGGGGTACAGAGTAAAACAAAGAAAACTCAATAGAGAAATATTGAATGGCCAAGAAGTACATAAAGAAATGTTCAAGATCCTTAGTCATCAGGGAAATGCAAATCAAAACAACTCTGAGATTCCACCTTATACCCATCATAATGGCTAATATAAAAAAACTTGAAGGACAGCACATGCTAGCAAAGTTGTGGAGCAAGATGAACACTCCTCCACTCCTGGTGGGATTGTAAAAATATACAACTACTCTGGAAATCAATTTGGTGGTTTCTCAGAAGATTGGAAACAGATCTATCTGAGGACCTAACTAATGAATTTCACAGGCAAATGGATAGAACTAGAAAATATCAGCCTGAGAGAGGTAACCCAGACCCTCAAAGACATTCATGGTATGTATTCACTAATATTTACTAAGTAAATATAAGCCATGAAGTACAAAATAACCATGCTATAATCAACAGACAAGAAAACTATTCTTAAAAGGAAAGCCATTGTTAATAGCTTCTAAGCTATGGAGGTTTGGAAGCCCCTCCCTGCTTCATGTCAGCATGTAGACTAGTTGTTTGCCCAGATTCTCCACAATCTCTGGCTCTTAAAACATTTCAACACCTCTTCTTAAATTGTCTCTGCACCGTGTGTGTGTGGGGGGGGGTGGGGGTGTGTATATGTTATAGATATTTGATTTATACCTCGATATTCTCTAGACACTTAACTCTCTGCACTATATATATTTGAGATAAAATAATTACATCATTTCCTCCTTTTCCTTTCGTCTTTGCTGTTGTTGGGTGTGCATGTGCATGTGTATTCTGTAATATAAATACAACCTGTTCAGTCTGTATCATGCATGTGTTTTCTTCTCTGGAACAAACCTTAATAGCAATTAGATAATGGTTGGTTATCCCAATAACATTGGTGTAACTTGTTGCATATTCATAGGGTTCACAACTTGGAAAGACTGTTGGAGACTTTTCCTCTTTAGCATCCTGCATAGCATCTTCTTATACTGTGAAATCAATTCAGTGCCATCCCTATTTCTTCATGTGCTATGACCAAAGCACTGAATATCTTCATCAATACAATCTTTTGCTTCGTGTTCTGGTGTGCTACCAAGAAAGGTAATAGCTTGTGTTGTCTTAGAGTTCTCAGACTCCCCTGACTAGGAACTTAGGGGAAAGTATTCCACATCTGGCCCTGAGTTTTATTTGGCAGCCTGTGACTTCTGAGAGAAAGAGTATTTTCTTTTAATGATAATCCCAATTAAAATCTTTGATGTGAACATATGTCTCTGTGTGTATATTATATATGTGTATGCTGCAAAATAGTAGTTTTATACATGCTATTTTCTTTTCAAAGACTTAATGGTACACTGATGTATGTGTGAGTCATATCTCTGTTTACCACAATTTCTTCAATTGTACATTTCTTTTGATAGGCCTATAGGCACAGTGGTTTCCATGACATGGCTACTACCAATGGTACTACAACAAACATTGGAGTAAAAATTTATCTTTGAGATGTGACTTTTGTTTCCTTTAGATGTACACCCAGATGAAGGAAATCTGTATCATGTGATACTCTATTTTTAATTTTACAGTACCTCTGAAGGATCCCCACAGTTACTGTACATTTTATATTTTAACAATAGAATGGAAGGGATCCCTTCTATTCTTCTAGCTAGACTTTGGGCTACTTTATGGATTCCTATTTCTACCACCATTCTTTCAACTCTTCTAACACTTCCACACACATCCAACACTAGGAAAGAAAGAAAGCTAGAGGGGAATCAGGATATTGATCTCATTAGTCTATTTCCTGCTGATTAGGTGTAATTTTGCTGTTCATTGATCTTCATCATCAGGATATCTCCAACCAGCAATCCAGTAAAACAGCAACCAGCAACCAGCAACCAGCCACCAGCCACCAGCAACCAGCAGCCAGCAACCAGCCACCAGCCACCAGCAACCAGCAGCCAGCAACCAGCAGCCAGCAACCAGCAACCAGCAATGGCAATTGCAGCAGCCATCACCTCTCTAGGGATTTTGGAATTTTTATGCCCTATGAAGAGTTCCCAGAATTCCAAATGTAAACTATCTTCAACTGGAAAAATCATACCACTGCCAGAAAATGAGATAAGTCATAGAGATCTGCTGTGGGCAATCTGAAACAACCTCATAAACCATACCTGGGGATAAAAGAAAAACATATTCACATAACATTTTTGTGTTTTTGAAGAAACTAAAATTCTTACTGCATATTCTCATTCATTTTTTGTCTTGTTAGCAGTATCCACCTCAACAAGTACAAAGTGACACCATATAATGCTTTTAATTTGTTTCTGGTGATTAGTATGTTGAGCACCTTTTCATAAACTTGTTGATCATTTAAAAAACTGTTTTATTATTTTTCTGTATTTTTGTATTATATGAGTTTTTATTGTTAATCAACCCTTTATGAGAAAAATAGTTTGGAACTATTACATTATAATCTATATCTTGCTTTTTCATTTTTTTTCTTGTTTGTTGTATTGTATTTTGAGGAGGAAAAGAATTGGAGAATGAATCATGCTAACCAATGACCCTAAAATTTTAATGGTTTGCCATGATGCGTACTTGTTTCTAGCTTCCTGACATGGTCCTGTAACTGCCTGGTGGCAGTCCTCCAGGAAAGCAAAGGCACAGAATTCAGATTAAATCATTTTGTTTAGCTTCAAGATAAAGCAAAAGCAAAGCAAGATCCTGTGCTATATTACTCTGAGCTTAAATCTCTTGGAAAACACAAATATTCCTGATGGGCATCCTGATGTAACCATAAAGATGGGCTAGGTATACACAACTACTCTTTATTATATACGTTAAAATGTGATTGCTTGTTCCTGCTAAATAGGGCTTACTTCAGCGTTTATCACATAGCAGTATGTCAATTTTCAAGATTATAATTTTTCATGAAAAATACACTCTTGATTGAGGGTATATAATAGAGCATTTGTAAATAAAGTAAAACCAAATTAATGAATTAGATGTATAAAACAAAAAACACAGCAGGAGGCAAAACTCATGTTTATAATAGATGGATTGATAACAATATAACACAAGCTTAATAAAATGACAACCAAGTTTATGCACTTTTGTGAGAAAGGCTCCATGGCTGAAATGAAAGAATGAAGAGTTGAAAGACTGAAAGTGCAATGTACCAAAATAGAGCTGTGGCTGGATGGAACATGGGGAGACCTCTGAAAGTATCCAACCCTCTAATATTTATCCTGAATACATAGGATAAATTATATAGTTAATGCTTTCTCAGGAGAAAGCGAATTTTGTTTCAACATGAACTAAATTCTACAGTAATTTCATTCAATTTATTTTTAAGATTTGGAGTCAACTCTAAGTAAAAAGAAAGACATAGGTATAAATAATTCTTTGTCTTCAAACCTTACCTTTGCATTTATTTTTCTAGGATGCTATATTACTGTCTGTCTTCCCTCCAAGTACTCCTGGCTCCCTGACCTTAATTGAGTTTGTATCTGTTTCATTCATGGATCACTATCTTATTCATAGCATTTAGCAGAAAGATGACCATTCAGTAAATTCTCGGGAAGCATTTTGAATGAAAAAACTTTTTAGTTAACCCATTTTATATTTTGCAATATTGCTTATCATTTTATTTCATTATGGGTCTCATTTATGTCTGGGGAGGCCTAGAGATCAAGCACACAGCCTTGCAGCAATAATGTTTGGGATATGGTTCTAGCTTGGACAATTCTTAGCCACTGAGATGTCATTGAATCTCTTATACCTCTATTCTTATCTGTATGATCAGTCACAAGCTCACCATATGAGTATGCTATGTGTACTTTTTGTTAAGTGGGGTAGATTTTAAAAATGCACTTCTACAAATTATGCTTGGGCCATTTTACCTTAATGGAATTGATAATTTTCTTAGCACTTACTTTTTTCTTTTATTGCAAGTAGATTTTTCCCTTACAATATGACTTAATTATAATTTCCCCTCCCTTCACTCTTTCCAGTTCCTCTCCATCTTCTTTCCCATCTAGATTCACACCCTTTCTGTCTCTTATTAGGAAAGACTAGGCTTCTAGCAGATAACAACCAAACATAATAAGATGAAGCAAAAATTATCATATTAAAGTTGGATATGGCAACCCAGCAGGAGGAAAGAAGTTCCAAGAGCAGTCACAAGAGACAGAGGCTCACTTGTTTTCATGGGAGAAGTTTTACAAAAGTACTGAGCTGATAGCTATAATGAATACACAGAGGACCCGGTATTGACCCATATAAGCTCTGTGTTTGTTGTTTCTGTCTCTGTGCTCATATGCATGTTGCTTAGTTGACTCAGAGGACCTTGTTCTCCAGGTGTCCTCTATCCCCTCTACCTCTTACAGTCTTTCTACTTCCTCTTCAGTAGAGTTCCCTGAGCTTAGAAAGGAGTTTTAAGAGAGACCCCCTCCCACTTAGCAAACTCTCTTCTCATAATGTCTGGTTGTAGGTCTCTTCACCTTTTCCCACCTATTACTGGAGGAAATCTCTCTAATGAAGACTGGAAGAGGCAGGGATTTAAGAATATAGCAGAATATTATTGGGAATCATTTTATTGATATTTTGAGACCAGTGGTTTTGGTTTTACCCTAGTTCTGTGAGCTATCTAAGTTCTAGTTCTTGGTTTATCAAGCAGTGTCAGGTGTGGGTTCTATATCGTGGAGTGGATATGAGGTCAAATCAGACATTTGTTGGCTACTCTCACAAGGTCTCTGCTACCATTTCATTAGCATATTTTCCTCCATGACAGGTTGTAGGTCAAAGGTTTGCGGCTGTATTGGTGTACACTTTTCTCTTTCTAGCCTGCACAGTACCTTCTCACATAAGACTAGAATATAAGGATGAGGGCTCCATATAGGCACCAGCACCACTTTTCCATGTTTAATGACTCATATGAACATTGCTCAGCAGTATAGAGAAAGCAGCTTGCATTGTTTGGTGTCTTCCATGGGACGTGATTGAACAACAACTCAACTGAATATAACCCAGTCCCTCCACTAGAAGCCTTACCTGCCTATGGTAGTTGGCCAGTTGAGACCTTATATATTCAATTACTACTAGCCTTCATTAGGATCACCTCCATAGAATCCAGGAAGTTTGTGCTTGTTACTAGGACTTGACTGCCTAATCCCCACACTTCTCAATTCCAGCCATCTCCCCATGCAGACTTTTCCCTCCACTTCACCACCCCCATGATACTCCTGCTTTCACCTAACCTGCCCCAGGCAGACCAAAAAATCATTTCTTCTTCCCATGGATATCCATGCATACCCCCTTCACTCCTTCATCTTTACATAACCTCTCTGAGTCTATGAATTGTGGCTTTGTTATCACTAACTTAAGGGCTAGTATCCACTTATAACTGAATTCATGCCATATTTATCTTTCTGGCTTGAGTTACCTAATTTGAGATGATTTTTTTCTAATTCCATCTATTTGACTATAAAGTTCATGATATCAGTTTTTTTAAACAGTTGAGTACTACTTCATTATACAAATATTCCAGATTTTTTATTCATTCTTTTGTAAGGCACACCTATGATCTTTCCAGTTTCTAGCTATTATGAATGAAGCCACAGTGAGCATGGTTGTTGACTTATATCCCATTTTTAAATTTTTTAATTAGATTGTTTAGTTTTTTGATATCCAGGGGTTTTTTTTGGAGTTATTTATATATGTTGGATATTAGTCCTCTATCAGATGTGGAGTTGATAAAAATCTTCCTATTCTTTCAGCTTCCAATTTGTCCAATTGATAATTGCTTAACAAAAGTTTTTTTTTTTTTAATTTCATGACATCCCAATGATTAATTGTTCTTAGAGCATGTACTATTTGTATTCTATTCAAAATGCCTTCTCCTATGCTAATGCATTTCAGGATAGCCCCAACTTGATTTTCTTTTAGATTTAGTGTATCTGATTTTATGCTGAAATATTTGACCCACTCTGACTTGAATTTTATAGTTGTACCGGCACCATTTGTTGAAGATGCTTTCTTTTTGTAGTGTGAATTCTTGATTCTTTATCAAATTTCAGGTGTCCATATATGTGTGGATGTTTATCTGGGTCTTCAAATCAATTTTATTGATCAACTCCTCTGATTTTATTCTAATACCATGTTGTTTTTATTACTATATATCTGTAGCACAATCGGAAATTGGGAATGATGGGACAACCAAGATTGTTTGAGCTATTCTGTATTTTTCTTTTTCCATATGATGTTTTTCATTGTACTTTCAAGGTTTGTAAATACTTGGAATTTTGATGGGTATTGTATTGAATCCATAGAATGCATTTAGTAGGATGCTATTTTTACTATGTTAATCTTACCCATATGATTATGGAATATCTCTCCATCTTCTGACATCTTCAATTTTTTACTTTACTGACTTAAAGTGTTGATAATACAAATTTTGCACTGGCTTCGAGTTACGCAAATATATTTTATATTATTTGTCTTAGATAGGGTTTCCATTGGTCTAAAAAGACAACATAACCAAGGCAACTCTTATAAAGAACAACATTTAATCGAGTCTGGTGTGTTGATTCTGACATTCAATCCATTATCCTTATGGTAGGAAGCATGGAAGCATGCAGGCAGGCATGGCACTGGAGGAGCTGAGAGTTCTACATCTTGTTCTCAAGGCAAACAGGAGAAGATTGAATTGCCCAGGCAGCTAGGAGGAGGGTCTCAAAGCTCACATTCCTAGTGATACACATTCTCCGAAAAGGTCACACCAACTCCAACAAGGACACACCTCCTAATAGTGCCATTCCCTTGGTCAAGCTTATTCAAACCACCACATTATGTGAGGTTATTTTAAAAGGTGTTGTTTTCCTAATTTCATTCTCAGTTCATTTCTCATTTGTTTATAGGAAAGGTATGTATTTCTTTGAGTTATCCTTAATGCTTCAGATAAAACTTTAAGTACTACATTGAATAAATATGGGGAGACTGAACATTTTCTTATTTTCTGATTTTAGTAGAATTGCTTTGAGCTTTTTTCTGTTTAATCTGATGCTGGCAATAGGCCTGCTTTAAATCACATTTATTATGCTAATGTACATCACTCATATTCCTTATCTCTCCAAGAGTTTTTAAATGATGGAGTGTAGGATGGTGTCAAAGGACACTTTTGCATTTATTGAGATGATCCTCTGTGTGTGTGTGTGTGTGTGTGTGTGTGTGTGTGTGTGTGTGTGTGTGCGCTAATATGGTGGAATACATTTACTGATTTTTATATATTGAACAATCCATACTTATTTGGTATGAAGCCTATTTGATTATGGTAGATGATCTTTTTTGGTGTGATCTTGGATTCATTTTAGAACCATTTTATTGAATATTTCTGAGTCTATGTTCATAAGGGAGATTGGTCTGTATTTCTCCTTCTTTGTTGAGTTTTTATGCGGTTTTGGTATCAGGGTAACTGTGACCTCATAAAATAAATTGAGCAATGTTCCTTCTGTTTTTATTTTGTGACATGATTTGGGGAATATTGGTATTAGCTGTTCTTTGAAAGTCTGGTATAATTTTGTGCTAAAATCATCTGGTTCTGGTCTTTTTTTGTGGGGGGTGGGGGAGAAATTTAATTGTAAGGGTTCATAATTTGCCAAAGAATGAGACCCCAGTCTCAAATAGTATGCAAACACAGAGAGTGTTTTATTCTGCAGAAGTTTAGCATGCTGGGGTCTCCCATTACCAAGATAGACAGGGAGACAACCAGATGAACTTGAAGGCCAGATTTAATGCACATTGGAATTTTGAGGTAGAAGGACTTTATCTTACTCTTATCTCTAGGTATTCTGGTACCTTTATCCAGTGTAAAGGCTGGAAACTGTTGCTGAGGAATTCCTCTAGGGATGATGAGTTTTATATTACTCTGTCTCTAGGTATTCAGGAACCATTGTCAGTGCATGAAGGCTGGAGCCTGGGCTTTTTAATATTAATAATTGACTTACCTGGGCTTGCCTGGACTTGAACAGTTCTTAGGCCCAGTCTCCTTACCTGCCAATTTGAAGTCTGTCATGGAACTAACCTAACCTTCTCATTCTCCCCTTTTAGTAATGGGCCATCTTGAATTCTTGAGATGTTTCTGAGGCCCCTACACTAGTAGCTCCAGCCAGCCCTGTTGAGGACAGAACCTAGTAACACAGCAGAAATGACCATTCTTTTAACATAATTGTTTGAAGGTGTTAGCTGGTTAACGACATTCTCCCCAGAGTAATAAGTCACTCTGAGTGTAAGCTACAATAGAACATAAAAATCCTCAGTCCTATTTATTACTAGGTCATCAATACATGGAGTAAGCCCTGAGGTACAAGCTCAGCAAGCATTCTCTGGAGGCAGTATGTATCCTGTAACAGTAGGGGTTACAGTGGAAAATTTTTACCAACTCCACATAGGATAGAGGACTAATATCCAACATATATAAATAACTCCAAAAAAAACCCTGGATATCAAAAACCCAAACAATCCTATTAAAAAATTTAAAAATGCAGTACAAATCTAAACAGAATTTTCAATAGAGGAATCTCAAATGGCTGACACTTAAAGAAATATTCAATAACCTTAGCCATCAGGGAAATGAAAATCAAAGCTACTTTGGAATTCCATCTTATAGCTGCCAGAATGGTCATGGTGAAAATAATAAGCGACAGCTCAAGCTGGTGTGACTGTGGAGTAGGGGGAGCACTCGTTTGCTCTTGGGAGCATAAACTTGTAGAATCTCTATGAAAGTCAATATAGTGGGACCTCAGAATATTAGAATCAATCTACTTTATGGTCCACCAATACCACTCTTGTGTATATATCCATAGAGTGCTCCATGTGACCACAAGGACATTTGTTCAACATGCTCATTGTGGCTTTATTCATAATGGCTAGAAAGATCATAGATGTGCCCTACAGAACAATGGATAAAAAATGTGGAATATATGAATAACGGAGTATTACTCAACTGTTTAAAAAAAACTAACATCATGAAGTTTGCAGTCAAATAGATGGAACTAGAAAAAAATCATCCTGAATTAGGTAACTCAAGGCAGAAAGATAAATATGGCATGCATTCAGTTATAATGGATACTAGCCCTTAAGTTAGTGATAATAAAGCCACAATCCGTAGACTCAGAGAGGTTATGTAAAGATGAGGGGCTGAAGGGTGTGTGAATTGATCTCCATGGGAAGGAGAAATGAAGGGATTTTTCTGGTCAGCCTGAGGTAGGTTGGATGTAAGCTGGAGTACAATGAAATGGTGAAGTGGAGGGTAATGAGATCATGGGGAGATGCTGGAAATGTGAAGTGTGTGTAGGGGGATAGGGAGTGGAAACCTAGTAACAAATAGAAACTTCCTAAACTCTATGGAGGTGATCCTAATGAAGGCTCATAATAATGGGAGATATGGACTTTCAACTAGCCAACTACCATAGACAGTTAAGGCTTCTCCAGTGGAGGACTGAGATACATTCAAATCAGTTGTATGCCAAGAGGGTTCCATGGAAATCACCAAACAATGAAAGCTGCTACTAAAACAGAGGGTTGCTCTTTGCAACTGAGAGCCAGGCCTCATTGCTGAGATAATGTTCATGTAAGTCATTAAACATGGAGAAGTGAGGCTAGTGCCTATATGGAGCCCCTACCTCTATATTCTAGTCTTATGTGAGAAGGTACTGTGCAGGCTACTGAAAAATAAAAGTGTGCACCAACCCAGCCACAAAACCTTTGACCTACAACCTCTGATATATAGGAAAATATGCTAGGGCAATTGTGGCATAGGCCTTGTGGGAGTAGCCAACCAGTGTCTGATTTGACCTAAGATCTACTCCATGATATAGAACCCACACCTGACACTGCTTGAGAAACTGAGAACCAGCACTATAGAGAAGAAGGTATATATTTTTCTGTGTTTGGATGAAATATCTGTTGTTTTGTTTGGTTTATGTCATTTGTTTTGTCTACTCTTTCTCAGTTTAGTTTTGTTTAGATGACCTGTCCTTTTTAATAGTGGAGTATTGAAGTATCTCAGTATCAATGTGTGAGAGTCAGTATGTGATTTAAGCTGTAGTGATTTTTGTTTTACAAACTTAGGTTCTGTTGTGGTTGGGGGCAGCAATGTTAAGAATTGAAATATCATCATGGTGGAATTTTTCTTTGATGAGTATATACTGTCCTTCCCTATCTCTTCTGGTAAGTTTTGATTTGAGGTCCATTTTGTTATATTTTAAAAGGGACAAAACCAGTTTGCTTCTCAGGTCCCTTTGCTTGGAATAAAGTTTTATAATCATTTTCCTTGTGATAATGTCTATCTTTGATATTGAAGTATTTTTTTTGCATGCAACAGGAGGGATCCCATTGTATAATCCTTAATGCTAGTGTATGTCTTATTATTGGGGATTGAAAACATTATTGTTTAGAATATAAACATATTCATAATAATATGAAAGTACATGAATGACCAATGATTGTTGATGCTTGTCATTTTGCTATTGTTGTTGTTGTTGTTGTGGTGGTGGTGGTGGTGGTGGTGGTGGTGAGTGGTGGTAATTGTGATTGTGTGCATGTTTTCTTTCTTTGGTTTTGGTAGGGTGAAATTATTTATTTCCTGTGTTTTCATGGGTATAGTCAACCTCCTTAGGTAGGGGCTTTTCTTCTGTAGGGTTGTTTTTGCAGATAGATAGCATTTAAATTTGACTTTATCATGAAATGCCTTATTTTTCCATCTATTTTGATGGAAAGTTTGCTGGGCATATTAATCTGGGCTGGCAATACATCTGTCTATGCCCTTCTGACTTTTAGAGTTTCCATTGAGAAGTCATGTCTATTTCTAATAGATCTGCCTTTATGTGTTACTTGGTCTTTTCCCCTTGCAGCTTGTAGTACTCATTCTTTTTTCTGCATGTTTAGTGTTTTAACTGTTATATTGCAAAGGGAACTTTTTTCTGGTCCAATCTACTTGTTTTTCTTTATGATTTTTGCAGTATAAGAAGCATCTTCTTCTTTAGTAAAATTTTCTTCTATGATTTTATTGAGATTATTTTCTGGATCACTGAGCTAGGTTTCTTCTCCCCTTATATACTTATTTTTAAAGTTGATCATTTCATAGTCTAGGATTTCCTGAATGTTTTGTGTCGAGGATTCTTTTAGGTTTAACTGGGATACTGGGATGAGTTTGGGAAAGGAAGGCTGAAATAAAGGTACTTGTGATCCATTGGTGGTGGGGTAAGACTGAAAAGACAGACCACAGCAGGTGTCCTGCTATAGAGCTGGGATGAGCCAGAGGTTGGCAGTGGTGGGGGATTGGGTCTCTGGAGCATTTGGAGGGGTATGGGTTTCAATTCAGCCTATTTGTTGCCTTGAGAGAAGTGAGAGAAGTGACCCTTGGGTTAGCAGGTAATGCCTACATGAGTTGAGGGTCAGGAACAAAGCAGCAATTTGGGAAAGAAGGTTAGGAGGGATGGTCTGTAGAATCCACAAGAAATGTGGGCAAGGGGAAGGAATGTTGTAGCTTGTATTCTGTTATAGTTCTATGAATTAGACTAGGGGATTGGATGTGGCAAACAGAGCTGCTGTGTATATTAAAGGTCACTGTAAAATAATCATCACATAGAAAATGACATATGAACCTTAAACTAATTCTGAGAAAGGATGTTCTGATGGGATCATATGTTTACTATTATGCCATTCTGGGAAAAGAATTAATAGAGTTACATCTTGGCTTAACCTTATATGACTTTAAAGGGCAGAACTACATGACACAGAACATTACAAATTGTATGTGAAAGATTTTTAGAAAAATAGGCTTTATGGAGAAGTCACATAATGTGTACTCTGAATGTCACAATGAGTATGTCCAGAAGGCCTTGTGGTAAGAAGATTGAAACTGAATGAACATAGCTACGTGCATATCACAGATATCACTCATACACAATGCATATCCCATACACATATACTGATACATACACATATACAACATGCACACATACCTCAATGACTCAGCCATACTACAAACCCAGTTCAACTAACTTTAAAATGATTTTTGTAAGACAGACAGTCAAAAATCTTTATTGTGCTGCTACTATACATTATGTACACTAGTACCATTTCCTTATACTGTCAGTATTTGATTAAGTACAGAGAGTATCCATGAATTTAAATGAGTTGCATAACTCACACACAACATGGATTCTTTCTTGTGTCAACATTTTTTTTTCCTTTATTATCAGGGAAGCAAATAATACACCCTTATTTCTTGTCTGTAGTGGTTTTGTGGTTCCAAATTACCCAGACTATAATAAGGCTATAACTTTATGCCACAGAATTTTGGACTCAAAATTTATTATAGCTTGTGGAAAGCATTTGAAGGTTGAAAAACTCTAATAATAAGACATCCCCAAACTTGCAGCTTCTGTAAACTGGACTAAAATTAATATTCCTAGAATTTTAACTTGTATTCCAAATTTTCAAAGTATTTTTGAGCCAACATATGGAGTTTGTTGGTGGTGGTCTTTGGTTATTCAATAAGTGGTATGTTTGAAAACATTTTTAGTGAGCTCTATATATGCCTGGGGATGAACATGATGAAGAGAATCTTAAGTTGTACTACTTCACTTAAAATTCTCACCCAGTTTCTTATTGCAAATTACTGTTTCTATATACTTAACTAGCAGGTTGGAACCAATTCTCTTGTCCAGCATTTATTGTGACATAATATATTCCAGGTATCATGCTAGCCATTAGAACATAAAGATGAGAAAGAAATATTCTATAATTTAAAAACTCAAAGTTTAATGCAAATAGCTTTTCCTTTCAAGGTCTTACAAATTATTGAGAATACAAGGGAAAATATTTACTCTGTATTCTGTGACATTTACACTATAATTGCTAAGTATAAACTTTAATTTTACTGACATTTTAAAGTTTCAACTAAAAATTTAGGAGTTTTATTTTTCCCTCAAAGGTAGAAAAAGGAAATCTTTAATAGGAGGTGAAGACACTATGAACCTGAAAATGGCTCAGATTCCAAAATTTAGTTCACAAAAATGCAAGTTTCAATATCCTTTTGTTCACAAGTTTAAAGATGCACTGTCTGTCTCATACTAGACATAAAATGAGTATCTGTTTAGGATGATGTCAATAACACACACTGGACAAAGAGAAGTCTTTTCAATAGGCAGCGATATGGAAAGTATATATCTGAATGTACAAAACTGAACTTGAAGGAGTAGTCAAAGTATTTTTATTGCTTCACCAGCAAAAACCTGAAGCCCCCAAATGATTTTATTGAGAATGAAAATAAATGTAATCTTGGTTCTAATTCACCTCATACACTTGATATAATTGTACTGAATGACTATTACTTATCGGTTCCTTAAGAATGTGTTCAACAGTGAACAACAGGGAGAACTTCTTTAGTCCTAGAATGTATAGTGACTATGTAGAATGCTTATCTAATGAACTGGACTACCTATGAGTTCAAAGTTCACTCAGACAATCCCTGTTGGCATTCTCCTGTAACAGTACAAATTCTCTCTGATCATTCTTTTCATCTTTAATCTTTCTCAATATCCTAATTAAGTCACAGAAATTATAACAATCCTTTGAACAATTCAGTACCCTGATCTAACTTTACTAGAATTTTTTTTCTCTAGATCCTCAAGAAAGTACCTGAAGATTTTAAACAATATCTAAAAAATGTTAATTATCCTCAAGAAAGTTCACATGTGACTTCTAGGTACAGAATCAGAATCTTATTTATATTTAGTATTTAATTATTCTTAATTAAATATTCTTTATTATATTTATTATGTAGTCTACTTTCTTCATTTTAATCCCATATTATTCATTCTTATCTCACAACCATTGACCCGCCTTTTCTTTCCAAAGCCCCTACAACTTTCTTGATTTTTCTGGTGACCTGTACGTATTCTGAGTGTGGATGAGGAGCTATTTGCTTTATTCTGGTTGTAGAACAACTTAGACAAAACTCTTTGATCTTATTTATATTGTTAGCATTATCTTATATCACACCTAAGTTATTTTGTAAAGTTACAATGCTTCTTTTGTTTTTTATTCATTCATTGAAAGTGTTTTTAGTTAGCACTTACTTAATTTACAATTCTCCAGACTCTACTACAGAAAATCCCTGTTGGCATTCTCCTGTAACAGTACAAATTCTTTCTGATCATTCCTGTCATCTTTAAAAGTATTTCATTGTGAATATTTATGTATATTTTTTGTACTTAGGCAAATCATCCCAGATTTTAAACATCTTTCATTTACATTTAATGACTTAATTAAATCTATAAAAATTCTTTAACACAACTTTATATACAACTACTGTAACATTTGATCTCCAATATTTTTGCCTGTATATACACATATATTGTCATTTATAATTAACAAATATTAACCAAGTTATATATATCATATACTGCATATTATAAACCTTCCATTATTAAATAGGAATCTATTTTTGGCTTCATAAAATATGGTTATAAAACTACAATATATTAAGCTAATCAGCACTGAACCATTTTCTTCCATGATAGGTTACCCAAATCCACATAGTCAGCTCTAAACACATACACATATGAGCAACACTAGGTGGACTCAACAAATTTATGCAATTATATATAAGCAATATAATTATTGTTATATTTATATAACATATACATATAAGCATACATATATAACAATGATAATTAAAGAACAAAAGTCATGAAGTTGAACAGGAGTTATAGGAAGAGATAGAGGGATGGAGGGAAAAGTGGAAATGATATGAATACAGCACTTATGAATGAAATCCTCAGTAAAATAAAATAAATCTTAAAACTTAATTTCTAGTGAGTGGAATGGCACTTCTTTTCTTCTTGGAGTGTATTTCTAAGAACATGAGGAGTGCACATGAGCACGCAGTACTTAAGGCCCTCATGAGCATTATGATATCTCTTGAAATAGTGCAGCAGTGAATTTCAATGGTGTCTGACAGGGACTGTGTTTTCAACCATATGAAAACTGGCATTAACATTCTATTTTGGGAAATGATGCAGATATCACCTTCTCCCAGTGAAGACTGCAACCTTCCCTGCTCGTGGATTGCAACTAACAATGTTTATTTTGAACAGGACGTGACTGTTGAAAAACAGGATACAGATTGTACTCTAAAGGAACAAGAAGTCCACCGCGAGATTGTATCTTCTAGAAAGGTCTGAGAAGCTACATTCGGGAGGTGTCAGCAACATGCCTTCCTAAGCAAGACCTGAACAAAGACAACACTCATAAACGTGGTAAAACAGAGGAGAGAAATCCCAGAAGGCCTCAACCCTACACATAGAACTACAGGCAACTAAAGACTGATGAGAGTGGAAGAAACAGTCTTCCCTAGAGGAGAGCTCCCCAATTGGTTATCTAACACCATGTAGTCAGCCTTGAAATCAGATGCATAAAAGTAACATAATGCAGATGATACTGATTATACTTATGTATTTAGAAATATGATATCTAGAAATGTATATATAAACAAAGAACAAAAGGTAGGGCACAGGGGGGAAGAGTTCTTTTAAAGGATTAAAGAGAAGAAAAGGAAAGGAAAAACGTTGTAAATTTCATTTAAAAACATAAAAATGAATATTTTATACCAATTCCAAAGACTAAAGTTAGAGATTCCTTACTGCCTATGCAGTTATAATAAAATACAACATTGTATTCAAAGAGCTTAAAAACTCTGGCTGGGTTTAAACATCCAGAAAAGGAGCTTCAGACAGAAAACAATTAGCTTTGGTCTTCCCTCAGACAAGAGAATATTGTTGCTTCAAATTTTCTTTTGATTCTGTTTAATTCCGCTTCATGGGTAATTATCCTATTAAGCTGGCTTCTTTGTTTTGTCACAAGTAATTAAATGTTCAGAGCACGAGATTGTCTACTTGAAGCAGTGAAATTTAGCACCATAAACTTTCTTTTCTTTTCAGAAATATTCAGCCTGCATAGGGGTCCATTCTACAAGAACCTGTGCTCCAGATTTTCCTAAGATGGGATGGTCCTCCACAGACCCTGGGTGGGAAACTGAGGGTGTATGTTGGAGAGTGGGGAGGTATTGCAAGTCTGGACCCACAGCCTAGAGAGGCTGCTATTTTCATTGTTACTCAAACTCAGCTCAAACATATGTTAAAAACCTTCCACATGGCTAGGAATACTCAAGAGGAATGCTCTTCTTGGACAGAAATTTTAAAAAAAAAACCATATTTCAGAAAACAAACATATTAAAGAGAAAATATCCCAAGGATTATGGGGTCAAGTAAAATTTGATTCAAACTGGAGACTTTCTATGCCTGTGTTGACTTAGAAAAGTCACAAGACCTTCAGCATCTTGAATTACTTATCTATGCAATACATAAGAAGTAAGCTGGAGAATTTTAAGGCAACTGAAAGACCTGGTTACACAGAATATGATGTATGATCACTATAGTGGGTTATAAATGTATCACTGTGATGTTTTATATTAACCATCAAATTGACATGATGCAGAATCATTTTGGAGATAAAACTGTGCATGTCTGTAAGGGATTATCTAGAGTACAACTGAAATGAAAAGACTAATCCTCAATGTAAATGCGACCACCCCACAGACTGTGGCCACTGAGTGCATAAAAAGGAAAACATTATCTAAGCATCAACACCCATTGCCTTCTGTTTCCTGACTGATGATACAGTGTGAGCAGCAGCCTCAAACTCCTGACACCGTGCATTCCTCATCATGATGGACTATCCCTTAAATTGTGGCCTTTCCTTCCTAAAGTTGCTTTTGTTAGGTGATTTGCTGCAACAATAGTAAAACTACCTAATTCAAACATGGTGCACTATGGCTTTACTATAATAGTAATATAGAAATAGCCCCGTCACTTTATAATTTTTAAAAATAATTCCCCATGTGGTCATGGATGTGAAGTTATCTACTGTAACTGGGGTAACTCACTAGTGGCTTTGCTATTGAGAACAATGCCTTCACCATTGGCCATTGTTAGTACTTCTGAATGGAGCAGGACCTCATGAGCCACTACTCTATCTGTGATTACTGCATCTATAGGGGCTCACTCTTATGCAGACCTTAAGGGGGAGGTACTGTGAGTTCAAGAGGGTCATGGCCACGGCATACCCACAAGATGTTTTACATCCCTCTCTCTATCATGCAATTCTTATATTATTTCCTTTCCCCTTACACAAAATAAAAATAAACAACATGAGTGAGAGATGGGACTTAATGGGAGGAGGGGCTGGTAGAGTAGGAGAGGGATGAGAGTGGGGAAATAGACATGACCAGAAGGTGTTACATTCATGCATGAGACCGATAAAGAAACAATTAATAAACATATTCAAGCCAGTCCGGGTGACACAGACCTTTAATATCAGTGCTTGAGAGGCTAGGTAGACCTGGTGGATTTTACCTCTAATCATTTTATTTCCCATCAGTTTAAAATGTTAGTGCATGATAAGATTCTCATCATTTATGCGTAAAGAGAAAAGCACGAACTCGTGTATGTATGTTTGTGGCTTCTGCGTATGTATATGCTAGTATATATTCTTGTAGGTTCTTTTGTGCATGCATATATGAATGCATATACATTATTGTTGCTTGTGCATATATACATATATCTGAATAATAATGTTTGATTGTGGGTTGTGCAGGGGTTGTATATGTGTTCCTATACATATGTGCCATAGGTTTGTCATGTTTTTTTTTTAACCTTACTATGATAATTTTCACACTTCCTTAATTTTGGATCTTAAATTGTCCTTCAATGCAATATAGTCATGGGGTTGATAGATGTTAACATATGCAAAAGTACACATGTATATATTTATTGAGTTTGCATTGATTTAGGAATCCCAAGTTGGAAAGGGAAGACTAATAGCTTCTTCCTTCTAACAATGCTAGCAACACCACATTACAGAACTTGCTCTGTGCAATGGAAGATGTAACAGTGTTATGATGGCGGTAACTGGAAAAGACATCAGAGTGCAGACAGGGGTAGCTCAGTCCTCTGAGTCTGACAGTCATAAAAATAGCATTGCCGAGATTCAAAGCCTTGTGTCTTGGGGGAGTCTGTGTGGTAGTTTGAATGTGAAATGTTCCCACAGGTACAGGCATTTGAACTCTTGATCCCTTGGGAGTGGGACTGTGTGGGGAGTGGTGTGGCATTGCTGAAGGAAATACATAACTAGGGCCAGACCTTGCCTTCTCACTATGATGAGCTCTTTTTTTTATTGGTTATTTTATTTATTTACATTTCAAATGTTATCTTCCTTCCCAGTTTCCCCTCAACAAGCCCCCATTCCCTCCTCCCTCCCCCTGCCTCTAAGAGGGTGCCCCCCCACCTGCCCACACACACCTGCCTTGGTGACCTAGCATTCCCCTATCCTGGGTCATCAAGCCTCCATAGGAACAAGGGTCTCCCTTCCCAGTTATGCAAGATAAGGCAATTCTCTGCTATATATCCAGCTGATGGCATTGGTACCACCCTGTATACTCTTTGGTTGGTGGTTTAGTCCCTTGGAGATTTGGGGGTTCTGGTTAGTTGATATTGTTGTTCTTCCTTTGAGGTTACAAACCCCTTCAGCTCCTGCAGTCCTTGCCCTAAGCTCCCCATTGGGGTCCCCTCACTCAGTCCAATGTTTGACTGTGTACATCCTCATCTGTATTGGTCAGGCTCTGGCAAAGCCTCTCAGGGGACAGCGATACCCAGCTCCTGTCAGTAAGCACTTCTTGGCATCAGCTATAGTGTCTGGGTTTGGTGTTAGCAGATGTGATGGATCCTTGGTGGGGCAGTCTCTGGATCAAATAAACTCTTCCTTCCTTAAGTCATTCTGGTTGTCAATTTTTACTACAGATACAGAAGAGTTACTGACAAGACCAATTTTCCTTCTGTACTATATCTCCTTTTAATACATTTGAAGTGAAAAACAGTTACCTTTGTAGAGAACCATTCTACAATGCCAGAATTTTTCCACCCTATCTATTCATGTTTAGAATTGCATTTCCACACATTTCTGGGAGTTCATGTCCAATATTTTTAAGGTGAGAAAAAACATCACAAGTGGCTCCAAGAAACGTGCCTTTCTCCTCAGAACTGAATGTCTAATTGAGATTTCACACTTTAGCATTATTCAAGCTTAATTTTCACTGAACTTAGTAAGATATCATTTCAATCAAGATAACTTCCCATATTATTATCCTACCTCCCTGCTATAATTGGAAGCCTTGGTCACCACAGGAGTTCTAATTGCTAAGGCAGAACAATTTCACCATCATTGGCCTGTGGTATCTGTGCTGAAACCTTGCAGGAGGTTTCACAGAAAGGATTCTTTTCATTTGTAGGTGAATCCCAAGAGCTAACATATTCTGTTACTTTTTTCCCATGATTTCCAGAAGGACTGAGTAACCCATGCAATTTTCAACCATCATCTTTCTAAAGGTTGCAGGAATGTAGCATATTAGAGATCCATTTAATAATATTGGTACTGGACATTTGAAAAGTGGACTGAATTTGGAATTTTAAAAAAAATGAGATAGCACATCTATAAACAGCAATTCCGTCTTGATAAATATTTTCTTCTCAAGGGTTAACCTATATAGACACTGCCTTCACTACAATAGAGTGTGGGTTTCTATAGGGCCTTAATATCTAATCTGCTTGAATTTCAGTTGGTGTGGATTAAAGACAACTACCTCATAGTTGCAGTCCCTGGGTCCTGGTAGTTTTTTTTTTTTAACCTCTGCTACTTAATTTTTTTTTTTAGTAAGTCAGTTTCTCTTTTCTTTAGCACCTTCATACACTGGCAATTAAGACTAAAATTTTGGTGTGCTACGTGGGATTCAATATGAAACAAATTATGACAAATACAGGAACATACTTTAGAGACTAAATCCTCTTATAAATGAAGATGTTCACCAGAGAAAATATATCCGGAGCAGATGGCATTTGCAATGCCAAGTTTGAGCTTCTGTCATTCCATTCATTTCATTTATTTCTTATAGCAGATGACACACTGGGAACTATTACTGTTAATGTACAGAAATGAGAAAGCAGAGAACAGAGAGGGAAAGTAGTTTATCCGAAATTACAGTGCTGATAAGTGGCAGTCTGAAAAGAGAACGCATCAATTTAGCTGTGGTTCTATATGGATTCATATGCTGACTTTGATCATCAGAAGGAAGGAATGATGCCTCAGCTGAAGGAATGGACATGCTGTAATGGCTAGAATTTTATCCTTTCCAAGATTTATTCACTGAGGTTGTTCCTCAGGATGCACTGTATCATTATAGGGCCATTATAGATATAATTATTTATAATGAGGTCACGCCAGAGCAACATGTACTTCTAATCAATATGACAAATATCTTCATAAAAATGAGAAATCTGGAGTCAAACAATACACAAAGAATTCTCTGTGGAAATTGGAGTTGTACTGTGACAGCCAAGGAATTACTAGAAACTATAAGAGAGACTTACACAATTCCTTTTTCATGGTCCTGTGAGCACCTTGCTTTGTAATTTCTTGTCTCTAGAAGGGTACAGTCCTCATCAGGAGTCATACAAAATATCATCTAACAAGGAAGACTCTTGGCTCAGAACCTGCCCTTTCCAAGCTGTGTCCTGAAAGAAGCTACTTATGTGGAATAATGAAGTGGTATTGTTAAACTTGCTGTTTGTGGTACTTTGTTTAACAACTGAAGCATGCTAATGTATATCTATCTATGCATGGTTCATGTAAGAAGTAACTCTCTATGATTTATATATTCAGACACCCACAACCAACAGAAAGAATGACCCTTGTAAGGCTCTGTAGTAACCCCTGTAGGCAAGTCCAAGGCGACAGGAGTCCATTATCCTCCAGTGACCATTATTCTTCACCCTCCTTGGATCTTTTGTGAAAGAGGAATGTGGGATCATTTGTGAAATTAGCAATGAGGGGTTACTATTTCTTGGCTTCTATGACATAAAAGCTTGGCTTCCTTCTAGTTTCCTTGGTGACCTCTACAATTACCTCATCACAGTTCATGTCTATATTACAGGAGAACCTAGAAACAATGCTGAGTTCCCACTTTACATATTTCTCCTTAAACCTTGTCCATTCCTGTGGTTTACAAGACCATCTGTGATGCTAATTTAGGGAAAATTCCTTTAAAATCCTCATTTCCCTGTATCTCAGAAATAGTACATTGAAGATGACTATCTGGTATGCTCTGTTCCCCAGTTTTCTTACTTGTAAATAAAGACACAAATGGTGACTTATTTACTAGTTTGTTTGGAGAAGTTACTTTTTTTCTTTTTTGGGCATCTGTGCTATATGCCTTCATATGTGTATTTGTGTCTTGGTATACATTCATGCATATGTTAAGGCTGGATGCTGACTTTATGAGTCTCTTTTATCTGATGTATCTCATTGTAGGTTCTGGAAATAAGTGGGGTAATGGCTATGCAAGTCCATGAATTAATTTCTATGTCTCCATACAATGTTTGAGAAACACATGCAAAGGTCAAATGATATAAGAAGTGGAACAGAATCCTCATAGCAACTGATGATTCCAAACACAGAAACCCTTCTCTTAGAAGTCACTGCCATCAATTTACATGCCAGAGCATAACTTATATGACAGTGTGTTATATCATAAATCATATCATAAATATCCTCTGTGGAAGAACAGACAAAAGAAGCCCCCGGCTCCAGAAGGCATTCCCTGGGAACTCACAGGCCACTCTAGCCAGGGACAAAGGTAGACTGACTATAGATATTAAACTCTTCCTCAACTACTGTAAGTTCAACTCCCAGTCTCACCTCCAGCTCTCTAGTAGACCATTTTCTGTGGTCAGTCATTCCTCTCTGTCCTCACCTCCAATCAACCACACAGATCTTCTCCTCGCTTCTTTTCTACTCATTCATTGCTTTATCCCACCTTCCTTCCAACTCCAGCATGCACTTCCTGCAAGCCAACAGGACACTCTGGTGAGGGGAAGCAAGCTAACTGCAGATCTTTATCTGCCCCTCCTCTTCTCCAAATCCAGTCCTCCAGTCTCATCTCTAGCTCTGAAAAAGAACCCCTGCTACAATCCCATCTCAAGTAGAACACACATATCGACCACTTCTAAATTCCTTTTCACTACTCTTTGTTTTATCCAAGTTCTACTCAAAGAGGCATTCGTTTACAAACCACAAATCACTCCAGCCAGAGAGGCAGGTAGTTTAGTTGCAAATCTTCATGTCTCCCTTCATTCCTCCTAGTCCAGTTCCAGAGTTTAATCCCCAGATATGTATCAAACTACCTTCTAGGTCTTCTTGCTCTCTGCTCTAATTTTTAGGAGGCTAAACAGAACCTGTGGAACATCCTGATTTCTTCCCTCCTGTGAATCCCTTATTTCTCATTTCTAAGCACCAGATCCCAATACCTAGAAACAAATTTTATCTGGAATCCCTAGTGGTCACACCTATCTAGATTCCACAAAAACTTCTTACCAGACAACATCTTCTTATCAACAAATTCCCCTAAGAGCCAGACATGGCAACAGAAACCAAGAAAGACAGTCAACAATGGCAAGACTAGATATCAGCACCTAGAATTACGGTCTTCCCAAACCCAGATGCCCAGAAGGAGAAAAGTAGGGCATTAGGGAGGGAATCCAGGGAGACATAGCTAAAATTAAGGAACAGTTGTGGGGTAAAATAGAAAACTAATAGGCTAAAAGTTTCCTAAAACTCACACATATAAAAAGGATATTTAAATGAAATTGTCAAATAATGTGGGAGACAAGTTGTCAACTAGTCATCTTTTATCACCAAATGAAACTTCTAGTACCAAGATTGGGTTACATCTACTTGGTCAAAGGTGTCCCATAGATATCCTCAAATAACCCAGGGTATTGCTGTACATAGGTCATAGGCCTAGGGAACCTTTCTACTGTTGTTTTTTTTAAATGGGGATGTTGGGAGTGTGCCTTCTAAATATTTGTGCTTATACTCATGAACTAGTGCTGTTCTCAACTTTGGTCAGATGATATTATTTTTGCAACGGCAGATAAAGGCAACATTTATTCGCCTGAAGTAATTGTCATCTTCAAGGCTTACTGATGAATAAGCTCACATTTTCTATCTAGTTGTTTCTGAACTCTGGCTGGCAAGACCAACTCAACAGTTCTGGCTCAAACTCCTCTCCTTGCTGGTTGATTCAAACCGGCTTGTCTTAGCTTCTGACTTCTTGCTCTAGTTGGCCTCCAAACTAACTCTAGCAAACTGTTCTAATCTTCTGACTCCTTTTTATTCTCTGGCTTACTTGCCTCTGCTGAACTACACTGAACTGCTGGAACTCAACTCCACTGTACTGACTCACTGAACTCAACTGCCTCAACTGACTGAACTGAACTGAGCTCAACTCAACTCAACTGGATGTGGCCTGTATTCAAACGCACTGACTCCCAACTCCATAAATCTGAATTGTGTTGTGGATTTGGTTTAATGCTTGTATTATGTTGTTTGTGTTCCCAAATTACATGAGAATCCCACATGTAAAATGCTGAGGATCCCTGCCCCCAGCTGGTTCTGATTGGTAAATAAAGTTGTTTGTGGCCAATGTCTGGGCAGAAAGACAGAGGTCTTTAGGATTCTCTGGCAAGGGGACAGAAGAAGAGGGAGAATTGCCTTGCCATGAAAGGAATAAGATCCAGGCTTGAGAGTGGGAGGAAGAGAGGCATACTAATCATATAAGAGCTGGAAAGAATAACTTCAACCTCCCCATCACCCATTGGGTCTATGGTAGCAAAGATGGAATTTAGATTTTAGTAAGCAATAACTCAGTGGTAATGAAAGGGGAGACATTGTCAACATGGAGTTTTGGAGGGGCCCAGTCATTGAGCTGATTAAGGCATATTAAATATTACTACATCCTCAGTTTCTAGAGTGCTGGGATTAAAGGTGTGTACTACCACTCCTGGACCTAAGCTTTTCTTTACCTGAAACTTGTTCTATACCAGGACAGCCTTGAACTTAAAGATCTGCTTGGCTTTTTCTCCTTATAGTAAAGGTGTGTCTATAGTCCAGCCAGATCACATAGACCTAGGAGAACTTTGGATGTGATTCTTTGACAGAGCAGCCATGTTGTTGGATTAAAATTCCTCTACAATGGCAGGTGGTTAATACAGGGACTTAAAACTGGTTGACATGTTGAGAACGAGTGACTACTGGGTGTTTAGCCTTCTACACATGACATCTTGGTCACATCATCCAAGATACAGTAAATAATATGTAAAGGCCAGCTCCTTGGTATGACATAGCCACTGCACATTGAACTAGCAGCAACTGTGGTTACATACACAAGATTGGGTCTTTGAATAGTCAAACGCAGTTGTCATGGTATTTGGAGAGGTTCCATCCTCTTCCAAGGACAAATTGGCTGTTTGTGACTACCATTGAAGGGGGAAATTTGTTACTTTCAATGGTGTAAATTATTCTCCTACCATGCTCCCACAAGTTACCTTAAATAAACTCAGTATAACCTCCCCACATAAACATACCATGAAAGTAGGAGTCAAACTCATTGGAAAGGAAAAGGAGTTTATGCCAAGATCTAATCCTAGACATTGCAGGGTATCTCCGAGAGGAGATAAGGAGTTCTTGAGGGAAGAGTAAATCAGTCATGGTGGTCAGGGGAATCTTGTACCTCTTTCTGGCTAGCAATCAGGCTGCTTCTGTATTTATATAGGTTTCACAGAACAAAGGCGGACTAATGATTATCCAAGAAATACAGATATATCATTTTGTCTCTTAACATGTGAGTGACTTTTGATTACATGTCTAGGGTTACAAATTCAATCATAATTACAAAGTTCAAATAGAACAGATTTTACTTTTGTTATCAGACCTATAACTCCAATTCAAAGAATCTAAAGAATGTCTCTGCCAAAGCAAGCACACACACACATACAAACACACACACACACACACACACACACACACACACACACACACACACACACCCAAAGACCCAACTTCTTTGCTGAGAAGGATTTCAGTATGTATGTATGTATGTGTGTATGTATGTATGTATACTTATATGTGAGGAATTAGACATTAACTTGAGCAGAAAGAAAGAAAGCATCTGAAGCATCAAAATTTCTAAGAAATGAGCAAGGTAAGCTCATATGTTAAACTACATATGGAAGAGGTCAAATTCATGGATCTTATTGTAGATATCTCTGAACTTCAAATATAGGTATTTCACTAAGTTTTATGTGAAGTAATATCTAAGAACATTTGTAAACAATTATGTTTTCAAATGATAAATGATCAAAGTCATTGAGAATATAAGTAATCCTTCTCAGTAAAGAAGTTGGGTCTTTGAATAATAAAACCCTCAAAATCAGGGGTAACTTTGAGTCCATTTATGCAAGCATCTCACCATACAGAAGAACATCTAGAGTTTCCACAGTTCTTGTGGCAGTAGTGCTCTGGATGAATATTCATACTTATTGGGGAGTTTTATTTTCCAGTGCTTAAAAAACATTCTTAAAAGTCATCTAGGAGATAGGACCATCTAGTGATTGAAGGAATTATTAAGACAATTTCTAAATAACAGGACAAAGTCAACTCAAAATATATCCATGAATTTAATCATGGCATCTGTGGTTTTAACAAAATCTTTAAGCTGGTTAGTAGAAAGGTACATAAGACTATTTGAGAGCACAATGGTTACATAAGTACCATCCCTTAGGAAGACACAGTTTCAATGTCTTTCCACTTTCAGGATTGGGGAAACATAATAGTATAAGTATTGTCCTGTATCTTGCCTAATTGCTAGGAAAGTTGGTTCTGCTTTCAAACATGTATTGGTTTAAATTACCATACTACCATCTATTACAAGATTTTGAAGAAAATTCTCTGTTACTCTCAGTTCTTTCATTTGTAAATGAGCATGAAGACATCTACCCCATAAGGTAATTGTGAGGGTGGAGATGATGTACCAAATCTTTGCTCAGTAATGTTGTTAATTACCTCTTTGTTCAAGATATAGGTTGGGCTGCTTTACATTGCTATCACCAGTGCCTCAAAATTAAGCTCTGGAAAAGCGATCCAAGACCTTGACATTTCATGCAAATAGTCATTCCTAGCAAGTCTTGGGTAGGGATCTAGAAACCCTCTAGTTTCTTAGGTTCACAGAGAGATGAGAAGAGTTTGTTACTCCTCTTCAGTATGTTACTGCACTCTACTCACCGATCTGGTGAGTATCCAAGCCTTGAATAATGGTGAACTATTGGGTGTACTTGGGAGGAGACTTTGTCTATGCATGATTTTCGGAGACCATCAGGAGGCCCTATCTTTCTTGCTACCACAAACAAGAAAATGATTCTAATTCAGTCTGACAGGAATGACTGTATGTCCATGCAGTATCTCCAATGCTGCTTCATATTTTCTCCACTCAATAGTGGTGTTAGCTAGCACAAGACATTCTATTGGCTCAGTTTCTGGATCTATAAAATGGAAAGAGTATTAATAACTATTTCATTGAGATGCTATGGAGATAAATTAAACTAATAAGGTTTAAAGTGATTAGGGATAAAATGGAGTTGTGAAATACACTTGTTACACCTCTAGAGGACCAGAGTTTGGTTTCCAATACCTATGTTCAGTGGCTCAAAAACATCTGTAATTCCAACTCCAGTTTCATAAACACCCACAAATAATTTTAGCAACAAAGGGATGGAGTATTTGAATATGGGAGCCTGTTAGAGACATTTCTCATTCAAACCACCACAATATTTAACATAATACTGGTTACAGGAGAGAAAGAAAGACCTTTACTCTGGAGATCTGGAATGAATACATATTCCTATATTAACTGATAAACAAAGAAATCAAAACATACCACTCACGAATCACTCTAATTGAGTGTTATAAGGTGTTAACTGTCTAATTCAGTGACTTGTGGATGCCTCAATAGTGCAAAATCTTCCAGCAAATCTTCATATCCAAAACATTCCACAACTTCCCAAAACATACAAACTATATCAGTATTGGAGAATCTTTCTCCCAGGCCCTCTATTATTATCATCTACCAGTTCTAGGATTGGGATAGTCTGTTAGTTTTGAGGGGTCTTCCCAAAATGGATCAGTATGGAGTAAACATATACAGCATTGTGAGTTGAATTGGCTAAGGAAACAGGAAATATGTTACCTTGCCCAATGGTATTGGTACTTGCAGATCACATCCTGTTGTAAAGCAGTAAACCATCCTTTTGAAGGGAGTAGACTGGGGAATGGAGCAATCCCCAGGGATCTCTCAATCATGCCCAGTAGTAAGCCACTTGTAGCAGAAAGGTAGCTCTAGACACTGTACTTTTTGCTGACTCTGCTCAAAACTTCAGCCTCTACAGTAATCCACAGATGATATACTCTTTACTGATAACGGAGGTCATTCAGTGTTTCTTACCTTCTAAAACATGCAATTAGCCTACATATTATACATTCATACTTTTGTGAATCTGATGTTTGAGATTACATTTTTTCTTTATTTATAATTGCTTCTATTTAGATTTATTGCTGAATTTTGTTTTTGTCTTTTTTTCATTTGTTTTGTATCAAGAAGTTATTTTCAAATTTTTTTTTTGTCTTTCTCCAAATACAGTTTTATGCAGTATTTCTGGCAGCATGGTATTTTGTAATGCATAAAGAATAGTGTCTAAAATGTACTGTTTTTCTGGTATTCATTGACATATTTTGGCCCATTTTTAAATTTCTTTTTATAAATCATTTATCATGTACAAAAGTAAGTGTTGAATTCAAATTCATGAGAGAAATTTTTGTCTGTGCTGGGTCTACTTCGAGTCATCTACAAATATGCACCACTTGAGCAGGAAAGTCTCACATGGAGTTCTCCAGTTTGTCCATTTCCACAACTTTCAATATGTGTTCCTTCACTTCACTTAACACTGTAGTTTATCACACTGCAAAAACCAATTAATTGGTTTATTATGAGCACAGCCTTTGGGCATCTCATTTGCATGTTTCTATCCATTTTATTTTGTCAGAGTCCAGGTCTTCATGTGGTAAATTGGAGGTACTTTTGGACATAAGCCTTGCTCCCCCTATGCTCAAGTGGGTCAGAATAGGAAAATACATGCAATATTTGGACATATACATGTAATACCTGTTTTGAACAGTAAACTTTTGGGAAAGGGTCATTCAGATGCTTTCTGGGTGCTGTAGCTAAAGTAATCATGACAGTCAGTGCTGAAGACATGAGTGAATTTTGAACTTACATCTCTAAATATGCTATTGTACTTTTGATGTCTTCTGGGGAGTGGACATTGCAAGTCAGTTTAGTGAACAGATCAAGTCATATTAAATGCATCTCAGAGAATAGTCCAGGTATCTACCAGGGTAGCAACTGTCTGAATGATCCAGATTCAAAATTATAGGAAAACTGGTTTGAAGGACAGGAAAATGTGCATTTGGTTAAATAGCTAAAGCAGCAAAGTTATAGCTTTTGTGAATCATACTTTTCAGAGAAAGAAAACAACCAGGAAATTACTGCCTATATGGGGCACAGAAAAAAAATGGAAGGGAAGGATGGAAGGAGAAAGAGAAAGTGGATAAGGCCTAGTAAAAGGGATGAGAAAGAGTGTGGTGGGGGTTCAAAAGAATTACAGTGTTCCATGCACAAGTATTACACCATCAAAATATTTTAATTAAGTTAACAAAACACAGAAAAATGTAAATCTGACAGGTGACATTAGGCATCAAGGTTTAAAACACAAAGTAGAGATTTACTGAAAGGAGTAATTTATTTCAAGTAAGTTGGTTGGGAAAGTCCTTTGTATAAATGTGACATTTGAACTGAGGTGTGATTAGAACTAGAAACCCACAACAGGATGAGAACTTCCAAACAGGGGATGTGAATGTAGAGCAGCTGACTCTGTGTTGACTGTGGTTTGGTCTACATGTACTGACAGTTGATGGAAGCTTCGTCTGTGCCAATCAACCTCAAGGGAAAGGAGCAGCAGTCAAATGACTAAAGATCCTGTCTCAATTAGAAGGCAAGGGGCAGTCTCTTATTTGTCTCTGTATCCCAAAGAGCATCTTTCATAGCACATAGTACCTATTTGATAGTTGATAAATGCTTGGAGCTGAATCTAACAATAATCCTAAGACTGTTAGCAATAAACAGGGTCAGAGGGTTTATCATTTGATCAGAATTTAAGGAACAAATGAGGGTTAAAATAAAACATTTCTCTTTGAGGAATGTTCAATTATATTTTGTGGTTTTCTATTGGTGTTATAAAATACCAGAGGTAAAGAACTTGCAAAGATGAAAAGTTCATCTTATTTATCAGTCTGTTGTTGGTTGTCTATGTTGTTATCTGTGGTTATGATTTATTAAAATGAATCACAGACAGAAGAACCTGATCATTTTCCAAGGAAGCAAAAGAAGAAGCAAACATTTCAGTGTACCAATGTGTCAATCATAGGCATTCACTTAATGTCCTAAGGTTCCATTGTACCAATACCTCCATCTTAGGCACTCACCATGACAGATCTGCGTCTTGCATCATGGGTTGCATATTCCAACATTGCTTCTTAACACCATGTATGTGAGCTCAGTTACAATGTGCAAACTAGTTCATAGTTACAAAGGGGCATGTAGAGATGCTCTATATAAATAGGCCTTGTTAAAGATGCACACATCCATTTAAAATTACCCATAATAACAAACCTTTTAAAATCACAACTTATTTCATTGCTATGTAAGAAGGTAGGGTAGGCTTGATCAATCACTAGTTCATTAATGTTGGAGATGAGCTTCTTTTTTCCTACCTTGGGTAGGTAAGTTTGAAGACAGGATGGTTGATTAGTTCTCAACTGTTGTATGACATTTCCTAATCTGGCCTTGAACATCAGCAGAGGAACTGGCAGCCTTTGTCTCAAGTCAGGAGGGAAAGGAAGAATTGGCAATATTGGAAATTTGCTACCTTTATCAGTTAATCATGGCCCCTCTCCTTATCTGTCTGACTACCTGTGGTAACTCCTTATAGTCTTTATAACTCCTTGTCTTTAATGAGTCTGTGTAACTCCTTGTCTTTCACACACACCACACATAGAGGCACACTAACTACTGTGAGGGTATTTGAGAGTGATGACAATTCTTAGCTATTTCAAACTGATGAAAGGGTGGCACTGTAGGGACAGTAGCCACAGTGCCTCAATGAGGGTCTATCTAAGCAATGATGACAAAACTTAACTGGTTGCACTGATCCAGAAAATGAGATATTCATTTGTGGGGTGCATATCTTTGGAGCTTGTGATATGAGCAAGGTTAACATCTTTAACACAAAAAGGTGAGACCATTAATAGTACTGATAGAATACATAAAAAAACAATTAGGACAGCTTTGCCCTTATGAGAGGAAGAGAACAGGCAAGAAAACCATCATAGAATCCTTGCTTGACATAAGCATCAACATGATCGATGATTTGTTTCTTCTGTAGAAAATGCCTACTGTAAGATGAATACCATTGTCTACTATAAGTTGTATAAGTCATTTGTCTGGTTCACGAATTCAAGTTTCCTTTCATTGGCCAATTTAAGTTTAGAAGTTGGCCATTGAATTTCTTCTATTGTACCCTTAGAGGGAACATTAAGAGACAAAGTTAAGGAGGAAAGAGGTTTACATCCTGGTTAACATATGTTTTGTTTTATGAGTTAATGTATAATTTTGTAGATGGCTTGACAGTGCACCAGAAACTTTAACAGAACCCTGTAGATGGCCTACTGACAGTGTCTTACCAATAATAGATACCTCTGTTCATGTATCAGCTGCACTATCTGGAGGAGATGGACAATGTGGGCCAAACCTTAAAGAAATCAAGGTTCTGTTTGGAGTCACTAGTAGACATCAGCATGTATAAGTTTTGAAAACAGGGTATCTGAAACCTCTTTTAATCAGGAAACATGTTTAGAACATGTTAGAACATGGTGCATCCTATTATAGCTACGAGAAGTACTCATTTAGAAATACAGTGTTATCAGGGAGAGAATCATTAGTGGAAAATAGCTGTGCAAATAGCCTCTTCTATGATTAATTATAATGATTGACACTGTTAAAGAACCATACATATTGACCATATTTATCCTGGTTATAGTTCCATTTTTGGTGTGTCAGATAATATAAGTGGACAAAATTAGTAACTTTCTTTCTGCTTTCAAGCCTACTTGAAGATATGGTTCTCAGGGGTTACTTGGCCTTGGAAGGTCTGACGCCTCTAGTTTTTTTTTTTTTTTTTTTTTTTTTTGCCAGTTAGTCCATCTGGTTCTATATGTCAAAGGCCTTGCTTGACCATTGTTTTATTGGAAAGTGCAGAGGAATTTTCCCTATTTGTTGACCCTTATTTTTGCAGACTGCACCCTGGTTTGAGTCCACTCAGTGGCATCTCCAAGATGAATGTCCATGAAATCCCTGAAAAAGAAATTCAGTGACTTTCTACAGTTACAGAACATTTAGAGTTACCCCACCATTCTCTGGGACTTAGTTAAGCTGGAGGAGAAGGAAAAATATATTTTACATTTTAATTCCTCTGGCCATATCAGTGTAGAGCTCCAAATATCATTGAAAACCCAAAGGTTCACTTGCACAAATGTATTATTTGTAATTAATCTGTAATTTTTAGGTGAAACTTGAGCAAAAACGAAGTAGTTTTAAAATGAACTTGATTAGACACACCTAAATCTACAGCTAGAGTCTGTGGGTCTATGCTGTAAAATTAAGCAAAATATAATAGATCCCACAGATGAAAGCAAAACTAGACAGGAAATTTAGAGTACTTTTGTTCTGAGGAACCCATGAGAGATGACTATTCTTACACAGTTTGTAGCCAATTGAAAGTCTTTATTCCATACAGTTTGTACTATACTAAGGCATTTGGTGACCCAAGTATAGCCTCAAGCATTTAGATCAAGGGACTTTTAAAAGGAAAAAACAAAAAAAGAACATTCTGTTATCTCACTCAGCAGCTGCAGATGGAGGTTTGCACAAGCAAGCAGTTTAAAACAATCTAGGAAACTTAGCTGGGACTTCTTGACCTTGGGTTCCCAAAATAGAAGTGGATAATTTTTCCATGGGTTTCTCCATCAAGGAGATCAAATTCTAGTTACACATGAGATAGCCTCAGCAATAATACAGAATGGAGAAATTTTTGCTGTCTTGCTCTATCGCACTTTCCCACTCACAGAACAACTCTTGTTGGAGGGTAGTATCATAGTTAATAATTCCTCCTGGGGTCCACTGTTCATTATTTAAGATATTTAGGCAAATATTGTACAAAGACTAAAGCTCTCTTCCTATGCACTGAGGGTCTAACTTGTTTCCAATTTTTCAGGAGGTAAGTCAGTGGAGAAACTTGAAGGAATCTTGGAGGATTTTCTTCCCATCTGTAAAGTAAAATCAAGATTTGGCAAGACCTATAGAGGTTCACCTTATCTATCTCACATCTCACATCTCAGCATCTAGAAAGGGTGACTCCTAGTCAATCAAAGGTATGGCAAGAACAACCCAAGTACCTTGGATCCGGTTTCTATTGTGGGACTGAACTGGGCTTGTACACTTGCAGTTCCATTCCCTTCTATTTTTCACATATACCCAGGTTTCAATTATTAAGAGACAGACCATATCTTCTTCTATACCTCCCCTGGAGGACAGACTGAGATGAACAGGATCCTAGTTTAATATTACACTCCTCTCTAGGATTGATTAATTTGCAATGAATGAAATCTGAGATTCTCTCTCTCTCTCTCTCTCTCTCTCTCTCTCTCTCTCTCTCTCTCTCTCTCTCTCTCTCTCTCTCTTTTTCTCTCTCTCTCTCTCTCCCTCCCTCCCTCCCTCCCTCCCTCCCTTTTTCTCTCTCTTATTTTTCCCCCTCTTGGGTTCTAAATAATGGCCTGGGTTTTTGATTGGTTGGTTGTGAGTGTGTGTGTGTGTGTGTGATGTAAACATAAGTAACCTCTAGCTCCTGCAGAAAGAATCAGGACCCTGGTGTATATCAAATAGTAGCCTACAGAGAAAAGGAAAAGTTGTTCTGCATTTGGGTTCTCCTGATCTCACTTCCATTATTTTTTAAGCTGTATTTTTATTTTCAGACAGGAAGGAAATATGTGAAACACTTGTGATTATCTTAGTTTATAAAATATTATCTAAAATAGGAGTGTTTTTAATTTTACATCTTCACATGTAAATTGGGTTTAAGTCCTGATAATCTAGGTCATTACACACTAAGTAGGTGATCATGTTAGCTTCTGTTTTCCTTTTTCCTTTTTGTTAACACTTGTTTCTGTAACAATGATTATGAGAGGTCCCAGTAGACAAGGAAGATCTACT
The DNA here is from genome assembly GCA_036184795.1 of Tokudaia tokunoshimensis. Taxonomy (NCBI): domain Eukaryota; kingdom Metazoa; phylum Chordata; class Mammalia; order Rodentia; family Muridae; genus Tokudaia; species Tokudaia tokunoshimensis. Next base: position 10,166,066 of record BTHU01000018.1, on the reverse strand, counting down.
GGTGCCACCACACTTTGTTTATGTCTTTGTTTATGTTTTGTTTATTGGTTACAATAAACAAGATGGCGATTAACTCACATGGCTGCCTACCATCTTTGTGGGGTCACCAGCCCAAAATGTCTGTAAACCAAATGGTTGACTTCTTCTTAAGATATGCCCATGCCCATCTTCCATGTACAAAAATCTCCATAGAATCCACCTATCTCATAGGTTACAGTGTACCTTTGCAACCATTTCTATAAATGGACACTGATTATAAAGGAGCAAGCAGTTTCTATGGTGCTAGCAGGTTGGCCCAACTAGCAAAAATAAATGAATGAATGAATAAATAAATAAAATATATAAAGGAAGACAGAAAAAACCCAAATAGATGAAGTGATTCCATAGTCAGATCAGAGGTCACTGAGATAGGTTTGAGAGAGAGAGAGAGAGAGAGAGAGAGAGAGAGAGAGAGAGAGAGAGAAGAAATTTAGTTATAATCTAATTTTAGTTAAAAACAGTAGTTGGGGGAGGAGGAATGGAATGAGGAACTATAGGAGGAAAGACAGAGGGGGTGCAATGGCTGGAGTATAAATAAATTAAATAATTAAAAAAGTTAAAAAAAGAAATAGCAGTTCTAGCTCAATTTAAACAACTAGAAATGCAGTAATAAATAATAGAAGAACCTAGAAAACAATAATACAAAATTCCTCAAGGGAGAGAATTTTATACCTTCTTGAAAGACCTTAAAGATGATTTATGTAACTGAAGATACATAGTACATTTCTAAGGTGGCAGACTCAAAGTCATAAAAATAGATGGTGAATTCAATATCTATTTTATTATTTTTGTTATTATATATGTGAAATTATATTACTTTAATTATTATTTTTAACTGGCTAAATATTATTTAAACAAATAGACATGAAGTATTTTTCTGATTATGCAATTATATATCCACCAACATTTAATAACTGCTGTGTATTTTTAATTAATTTATTTTTTTATATTTGGTTGAAAAATCATTGAAGTCACCTTGGTTAGAGTAGAAAAGTGAAGCTCAACATAGTTAAAATCCTCCCCTAAATCCTGTTAACAATTTGGTCCTCTTTCCTACCAAAGAACTTATTCTAGTCCATTGGCACTAACATGGCAGAACCCATCACAATTCCCAGGTTAACCTGACACACACTCAATACGACATACTTGGAAATACAACTGTAAGCATTGCATTATTTGGCACGTGTAAGACATTGCTGACAATTGTAATCTACATAAAGAGTAGTATAATTCTGTGTGGTGGCTCTCTTAAAAATATGGGGTGTTTCTTAGAAAATAGACTTTTAGATTTGTGCCTTGCTGTGTTCAAGAACTGTATACTGGGCATTTATCATGACTGGGCAAGGGTCTCATTAAGAACTACTGTGGACACTCTTTAGATGAGTTCTGAAGCTATCCCTGAAATACCAGAGTGAATTAAGTGCAGATGGTGCCTCTGTGCACATGTTCACTGATGACAAGTGACTTCTCAACACTCCTCATCTGCCCCTGTTAGATGCCTGAGAGAATAAGTCTGTCCTTCCAGAAAGAGAGAGCAGGTCATGATATACTTTTACTTGATTAATTTTTATACACTTTCCTTGTATCAAAGTGTTCAGTAAATATTTATAGTATATTTAACTATGCTACATAGTGTATCAGGCCTTGATAATAAAGTTGATAAAAAGCAAGATCCCAGAGAGCTTTATGACCAGAGAAATAGTGACTAAACAATTACCAGTACTATACTTTTGTTATTTCAAATTAGGGAGTACAGGATGATCACAGGAAGTGGAGGAAGGGGGTACCTGAGAGGGAGAAAGGAGTGGGAGAAAATAAGGGGTCAGTATTAGGTACTGGAGGAGACTGGAGAGAGGTACAGTGGGGGTCAAAAAATCAAAAATGTGTAGCAGTGGGGGATGAGGGACTTGGGAGAGCCACTGGAGGGTTCCAGATGCCAGGGAAGTGAGAGGCTCCCTGGACCCAAAGGGGATAACTTTAGCTGAAATGCGTAGGGAAGGGGAGACCAGTCCATGGATGGGGCAACCTACCCATCTCAAAGTTTTTAACCCAAAAATGTTCCTGTCCAAAAGAAAGACAGGGATAAAAACTGGAGCAGAGACTGAAGGAAGGGCCATCCAAGAACAGCCCAACCTGGGGATCCATCCTATCTACAGACACCAAACTGAGACACTGTTGCTGTTGCCAAGAGGTGCTTGTGGACAGGAACCTGGTGTGGCTGTTCCTTGGGAGGTTTTGCCAGCAAATGACCAATGCAGATGTAGATGCTTGGAGCCAACCATTAGACTGAGTTCCTGGACCCTGGTGGGGGAGCTGGCAGAAGACCTGGAGAAGCAGAGGTGGATTGCCACCCCAGAGGAAGAACAATGTTGGCTAGACTTACTACCCAGTGCTCCCAGGGACTAGACCACCAAGCAAGGAATGTACAGGGAGGGATTCATGACTCCAGATACATATGTACAGAGGATGGACTTGTCTGACATCAATGGGAGGGGAGACCCTAGGTCCTGTGGAGGTGTGATGCCCCAGTGTAGGGGGCTACTGGAGCAGTAGGGTAGGAGAAGGTGGGTGGGTAGATAAGCACCCTCATAGAGGCAAGGGGGAGGGGGAAGAGGGCAGATGTGGGATGGAGGGTTTGCGAAGTGATAGCTGGGAAGTGGGTTATCATTTGAGATGTAAATGAATAGAATGATTAATAACAAAAAAATTGGGAAGCAGCTGAAAGAAACAATAGGGAAGAGGAGTTCTTGAATAAAATCTTCTAGAGAGTAACTTTGAGAAGGAGGCAGGAAGAATCAAACCTAAGGTACACATTTTATATTAACTAAAGAACTAAAAAATTCTTACATTTTTCATAATGGTGTGAGTGTGCATATGCATGTGTGTGTGTGTATCTCTATGTGTACCTGTATGCATGTGTGCATGCTTGTGTGTGTGCGTGTGTGTGTGTGTGTGTCTGTGTCTGTGTGTGTGTGTGTGTGTTTGTATCTACATGTGCCCACAGATGATCCAGGAGGACAGAAAGGGTGTCTGACACTATGGAGATGGAGTTATAAACAATTGTGAACTGCTTAATGTGTGTGCTAGGAGCTCAGGTCTTCTGGAATAGCCGCAAGTGCTGTTAACCACTCAGCTATTTTTGCAATCACCCTAACATTTCATTTCTAACTTAATTTACTCAACTGTACTTTAGCATAAAATTGGGTTTGCAGGTGATATGAAGTAGTCATGATAAGCAAGTAATTTTACTACAAATACATGTTAGCTGCAATAGATTTCCTTTTGTCATCTCAAACCATAATTGTCTATTTAAAATGGACAACTAAGATGCATTTTGACAGGTATATGCACTTGTGAAATCATAACTACTTTCAAAACCTAAACATTACACTACACGTTACTTGAGCTTCTTAACCATGAAACCACCCCTCCCAAGAATGTTTTCTGTCACTCAGAATAGCCTTAGGTTTATCAGGTGTATTAGTGGAACTGTACTATACAAGCTTTTTTTGTATATTCCAATTTGACTCAACATAGTGACTTCAGTATTCACTCATTCTTTTGTGTTTAAGCAATTCATTCATTTTCACTGTTCAACAATAGCCTGTTTTATGGATATTCTACATTTTGTTTGCTTTTATCTATTGATGCTTCTACTGTTTCCTGTTATGAACTACTGCTATAAGCAAGGCTTTACTGCATATTTAGGTGTATGTCTTAGAGTTTTACTGCTGTGAGCAGACACCATGAACAAGGCAACTCTTATAAGGACAATATTTAATTGGGGCTGGTTTACAGGGTCAGAGGTTCAGTCCATGATCATGAAGGCAGGAAGGAGCATGGCAACATACAGTCAGGCATGGTGCAGAAGGAGCTGAGAGTTCTACATCTTCATTTGAAGGCTGCTAGTGGAAGAGTAACTTCTAAGTAGCTAGGGTGACTGTCTTAAGCCCAGGCCCACAGTAACATACCTACTCCTACAAGGCCACACCTCCAAATATTGCCACTCCCTGAGCCACACATACACAAACCATCACAGTGCATATCTTTATATAAGCATATTTTTTCATTTCTTTTGGATAAATATGTAACACTGGAATTTTTTGGTCAAGCCAATTTATTTATGTTAGTTTTTGCCACTGTCCAAATAGCTGAAATAAAAACAAAACAAAACAACAAAACATAATGACGGAGGCAGAGCAATGGTTTCCAGGGCTGTGGGTGGGAAAATATACTCATTGCAATCAGCCATGTGGAAAGAATGGTTTTTATTATTATAATGAGAGGAAGGCAGGATAGAGAAGGGCAAAGCAACACAGAGTATAAAATGGCTCTGCATTTTCTTGCCGATTTAAATGAACAGTTACCAAGTGACTTTTAATAAAAGAATTACAGCAGAAAACTTTGACATTAGTTTATTACTTTATCAACATGATGATGAAATACCCAGATTTAACAACTTAAATGGAGGGGAATGTGTTTTGGCTCACAGTCTCGGAGGGCCCTATTACTGAGCTTCATGCTCCTAGATCTACATCTTGGCTCAGCACCATGGTGGTGGGAGCCTATGACAGAGACTGCTCACTGTTTGGTGGTCAAGAAGTAAAGCAGTTTTAATTCTCATCATTAGCTGGTATGAAGTGTAGTAGAGCTGTATCAGTAAGGATCCAGAGCAATACACCTTGACCTATTCCCTTGGACCAGACCCCATCTTCTAGCATTCCACCATCTTCTAGATTCTATTCGGTATTTTAACCCATAAGTGGGCCAAACCATTCAGCAACTTAGACCGTTAAGAATCCAATACCACTAGAAGTACCTTCACAGATGCACACAGAGATATGCTTTACTGATTGTGCAGTTTCTCAGTCCAATTGAACTGCAGTCAAAGTTTAAGTATTACAATATTTATTTCATATACTTGATCCACATAGGTCTTAACGGTATGATGCCATCATGGTGCTCAGATATGAAATCTCTGCCTTATGCCTAAATGGGCATAGAGACCAATTGGCCATGATATCCCTGACTTGTCAAGATACTTTAATGATCTAGGCAATATTAGCATCTCAGAGTATGGTGTCAACAGCAGAAATAATTCTTTTTGAAGAGTAAATGGTAATAAAAATCATGAATCTTTGCTGAGTTGCACTTGACAACTGAACGTTGTAACATTTCAAACATCATTATATTTAGCATGTATTTACTTATATGTTCATCTTACCCCCTTTATTGTGTTTTCCTTGAAATAGAGAACATGTAGTTTGATCTTGGTAGCCCAAAGCAGACTCTAGCCTGTAGGACACTAAACTTGATCTAAGAACTGTCTCATTAGACTTTTTACCATTATTTTCTAGAGGTTGAGGGCTACAGAGAACAAGCCTGACTTTTTTTCCTGCAAAATCTTGCAGCACAATTGAAGCCACCTTCTTCCTAAAATCCTGCACATGCCTAAAATACTACAGGTGAATCAAAACCAGTATCCACTAGGCATTAACACTTCAATGACATTGGATTGAGCTTGAAGGGCCATTAGGTGACCACTCAATTAGATCAAAATATGGTCCTTATCTATTTCACAATAAAGATGTTGCTTTTCAGAATCCTGCTTTAAATAAGAAAATAATCAAAGGAAAGCCAGGGGAAGAGAACTGCTTTATCATGAAAACATGACTCTTGTCTCCATCAGGAATTCTTTCTTCTGTGGTTCACTGAGCAGCTCTGCTTCTCTTGGCAGGTGCTCCTGCTTTGATACGGAGAATCCCAAGGCTGTGGGGCTATGCACCTTGATTTTGGCATGTGAGCAGCCGTCAGAGGAAGCCTAATTCCAGGGCCACTGAGACCTAGACTTTGACAGAATCCCCATCTAACTCCCTGCCTCTGTCTTAATTGCCTCAAGTCAAAGACGATTAAGACCCTAGGATTAACTAATACAGAGATTTCATGATAAAGCCTTGTTACTTGTCAGCTGTGTAATTTATGTACTTTCACACAAATTCACTTACTGAACAGACGTCAGATTTTCCAAATATTCATTTTTAAATTCTTCATTAAATTTATTGAAGATATAGGTACTAAGAGATTGTAAGATGTTCCTTTGAGTTGTTCGGTTGTTATCCTCAGGAGTACACTGATCAAGAGAAAAGCTGAGGACTGTGCACAGGTCACAGAAGAATAAGAAAGGCTTAATTTCTGAAAAACTAGGCCAATGGATCTAAATCAGGATGAAACAGCATTTAAAGCAAAGCAAAGCAAAGCAAAAAAAAAATTCTATATTGGAAGCCTAGATTGTCTCTACAGAGTTGCCCCAATATGTGCCTACTACAGTGTTTTTGAGGTGAAAGAACCCACAGTTAAGAGAGACAAACACACAGTTAACACACAAGAAAATATCTGCATTCCATGGAAACCTTGTGTTAGTAAAAATGAGAAAACAAATGACAAACAGCAATGATAACGTACTTCGGTATTGAAGTATAGACTATAGACTTCTGATTGCTATGGGTTTTAAATTCAGAGTTGCCCTCATGACTTAAGATAAAAAGTAAACAAACACATAAACAAAAAGCTAGTCATGCACAATGCCAAGGCCAGTACTTAGACCTTTCACAAAGTGCTAGATACATGTTTCATAGGTTAAGAATGCTTACAAGTCATGTAGAAGACCCGGGTCTGTCCAGCATCAACACTGGACATCTTAAATCTTCTGTAACTCCAGTTGTGGTGTATCTGATATCCTTTCCTGCCTCCAAGGCTGCCTACTTATGTGTAGCACATATAAAGTCAGACAGCTGTTCACATACACATATGTGCTTGCATGTGCATGCACACATATCATAAATAAAAGGTAAATGAATCAAAACTTTGATTCCACTCACTAGAAATATGGCCTTTCCACTTGACTGGTCCAATTTGGCAAAAACCAAGAGAGAAGAGTCTCTCTGAAGCCTGCTTAAGTCTGTGGCCTTAATAATAGACTAAAAGCAGTCTTCTCAGGCCTCAGAGTTAGATAACATGACATAATTTCCCCCTATAAGATAGCAATTTACCTTTGGGTAGAAGTAATGAGCTATTTCCTCCAGCTGAGGCCAGATAGCTGCCAGATCTACAGTAGGAAATATAAGCAGAGTACAAAATCTCAGTAGGAGCTGGGAAAGCCCCAGAGCAAACATTCTACAGGCAACTGCATACTGTAAGCTCTCAAAGACTGCACTAACAGATTCTTCCCCAAATAAAGGTAATTCTATAACTAATGACAGATGACATAGCTTCTGGAGACACCTTACCACTGATAGTGTGAGCCAAAATATGCTGCTACTTCTGCTCATGCCTCAGTAGCCAAAACGTGGTATGGAAAACTGAGAAGGGAATTAAAATTTCCACAGTAATAGAAAAGGAAAGGTAACAGTCAAAAAGTTAGTCATGTACAATGCCAAAAAGTTATGAAAGAGGTGAACTTCTGACTTGGGACTAACTTTTGTGATTATCCTGTGTCAAGACACACACACACACACACACACACACACACACACACACACACAACTGGTACAACAAACTGCAGTGTCCTTTAGGGACATTTGTTCATTTGTTTATTCTTGTAGCAAGGGACAGCAAAAATCTAACATTCATTGATAACCTATCCCTCAAGGCTCAGGAAAGCTGGCTGGAGTAGATATCTTCATCTACTCATGTGCTTTTAGCACCATAGCTAAAGAATTACAGAAAGTCACTCATCCTGAATCTTATTCCATGAGTAAACATGATCACCCATGAAAAACATGAAGAATACCTGTATTGGGGCAGGGGGAGGGATTAGAAGAGAGCCTGGGTTACTCCTTCATCTCAGCAGTTGCCATTCCAGCATAGTCTACTATTATGTCTGAGCATTGTAAGTAAGAGAAAGGACAAAAAGGACACTAGGTTAGTTAGTGGTCACCTGGAGAACTATCCTCCCTGCATGCCCCTAATTAAAACTAAAACCTTTTTCTGAGCCAATGCTTGGACCATTCCAAATGCATTCAAGGTCATCATTAAACTCACACTTACTGACTTGTAAAACCACCATTTCTGGAGCATTAGCATATGTTTCAATTATTGAACACTTTAGATTTGTATGTTCTTTTATGAACATAATTTCATTAGATACTCTATAACCCTGTGGGTGGAGGTGAACTAGGTAGTATAGCCTATGCCCTTTCCACCCTGGACTTTTTAAAAAATTACATTATTCTCTCATGCAATACAGTCCAAGCATAGTTTCTGATCCCTCCACTCCAAGCTTCCCCCACCTCTTCTCTCCCTCAGATCCAGTCTCCAACAATTTCCTTTCCAGAACAGAGCAGTCCTTCAAGAAGTGATAACCAAACAGGAGACCAGGGGAAAGTCCTCATATTGGAGCTAGACAAGTCAACCCAGTAGAAAGAAAAGAGTCTCAAGAGCAAGCAAAAGAGTCAGAAATACATCCAATTCCACTTTTAAGAGTTCCCAAAAGGATCAAGCTAACACCATGACACATACACAGAGAATCTAGTACAGAGCCCTGCTTGCTGTTTTAGTCTCTGTGAACCCATGTGAATCCTGATTAGTTGATTTAGTAGGCCATGTTTTTCTGTTGCCCTCTATCTTACTCTTATAGTCTTCTCTTGGTCTTCAGATTTCTCCAGTGTCTGAGCGGAAGAATCCAATGGAGACCTCCAATTTAGACTCTATCTCTCCTCCTCCTTCTACTTCCCTCTCCCCCATCTTTGCAAAATATCTGGTTGTAGGTCTCCGAACCTGCTCCCATCTGCTACAGAAGGAATCCTCTCTAATGAAAACGGGACAAGGTTCTCATCTGTGAGTATAGTGGAATATCATTAGGAATAATTTTCTTGATTTTTTTTACCAGTTCTGTTTTGTACCATGAAGTTTTATTGGACAGAAACTCCAGTTTGCTGGGTTTTACCTCTTCTTAATGGAGCTCACATGTCTTAGCAGGTGTTCAGTAGATATTCAGTGAATTTGTGTTGTTTGTAGCACAACACCAATTTGAGTTGTTGGTAATAAAATTATATGACTTGGATGGGCTCATACATCCATTAGATTAATGGGGATTTGACCTCAGTCCTACAACTCTGTGAACTTTATATAAACTGCCTCTCTGGCTAGGCAAAGGGAACATCTAGAACTGTTGTCCTCATGTTAATTGAAATGTATGCTATCTTTCACCAGCTCCAAATCAAGGCATCCATCAAGTATCCAGATCAGCTTGACATGCAGGAAGCTGACCACTCAGGCATACTAATGATTATAGCATTTAGCAAGGCAGCTGTTGGTAAAGGCATGGAGCAGGAATCTGAGGGAGTTTGGCCTTTCTCAGATGTTCAATGATGGATGACTCCTACTGAGAAATAACAGAAACTCTGAGATGCTAGGACTGCTGGCCTCATCTGTCAATCACCCAACACTGCTCTGTAGTGACCTTCATCCTCTGATGTTGTTTGTGCATTTGTTACTTATAAGAAGCAACTTGACTTCCAGCTTCAGTCCCCAGTTTGGGAACGTCTTCTGCCACAGTGTGCAATCTCCAAGTGGTGCAGGAAACCATCTGTGCAGAAGAGTCAGCCAGCACAGGTGAGACCTGCATTGCAGAGCAGAGGAGCCATCCTCTGCCACTGGGTACCCCTACGGCATCATCAATTTCTTACTCTCACCTCAACCTGCTGCGTTCCCTCCGATCCCAGGGTAGACGCATTTGAAGTGTTATTTGCTCCTATCTGGTTTGTATTGTTGTTATGAGATCAACAACTCATCAGCATAAAATATTTCCCTCTAGAGCTTCAACTTCTGCCCCCAAGTCTTATATGAAGACTATTTACAATTAGTAAAATGACATGGTTTGAGTTTCTTATTTTCTCCAGCTGTTCTTGATGTAAAATTAGTGGTCATGTTGGCAGGCACCAGAAGTGAGATAATATTAAAAGCATGAATAATATGCAAGACCTATTATTGGTGTCTTTTAATTATCTATTATTTGTAAACGGATGCAAGGAATATAGAGACCCTTGGGACTGCTCCATCTTTATAGACACAGTGCCAGGTATACAGTAGCTCATCAGTAAATACCTCTGAACTGCCCTGAAGTGAATGGAATCTAATCAGGTACAATTTCGCTGATACCAAAACCACACAAAGATCCAACAAAGAAAGAGAACTTTAGACCAATTTCCCTTATGAATATAGATGCGAAAATACCCTTGCTGAATCCAAGAACACATCAAAATGATCATTCACCCTGATCAAGTAGGCTTCATCCCAAAGATGCAGGGATAGTTCAATATAAGGAAATCCATCAATGTAATCCACTGCATAAACAAACTAAAAGAAAAAAAATCACATGGCCATTTCATTAGATGCTAAAAAGCATTTGACAAAATTCAGCATCCTTTCATGTTAAAGGACAGAACAGGAAAGAACAGGAATTCAAGGCCCTTACCTAAAAATAGTAAAAGCAATATACAACAAACCAGTAGCCAACATCAAACTAAACAGAGAGAAACTTGAAGCAATCCCACTAAAATCAGGGACTAGACAAGGCTGCCCTCTCTCTCCATATTTATTCAATATAGTACTTGAAATTCTAGCTAGAGCGATTAGACAGCAAAAGGAGGTAAAGGGATATAAATTGGAAAGGAAGAAGTCAAACTATCACTATTTGCAGATGATATGATAGTATATTTAAGCAAAGCAAAAAACTCCACCAGAGGACACCTACAACTGATAAACAACTTTAGAAAAGTGGCTTGATATAAAATTAACTCAAGCAAATCAGTAGCCTTCCTATACAGGCTGAGAAAGAAATTAGGGAAATGACACCCTTCACAATAGCCACAAACAATATAAAGTATATTAGTGTGACTCTAACCAAACAAGTGAAAGATCTATATGACAAGAACTTCAAGTTTCTGAAGAGAGAAATTGAAGAAGACCTCAGAAGATGGAAAAATCTTCCATTCTCATGCATTGGCAGGATTAATACAGTAAAAATGGCTATCCTGCCAAAAGCAATATACAAATTCAATACAATCCCCATCAATATCCCAACTCAATTCTTCATAGAGTTAGAAAGAACAATTCTCAAATTCATCTGGAATAACAAAAAAAAAAAAGGATAGCTAAAACTATTCTCAACAGTAAAATAACTTCTGGGCATCAGTATCCCCAACCTCAAGCAGTACTACAGAGCTATAGTGTTAAAAACTGCATGGTATTGGTACAGTGACAGGCAGATACATCAATGGAACAGAATTGAAGACCCAGAAATGAACCCACACACCTATGGTCACTTGATATTTGAAAAAGGAGCTACAACCACCCAGTGGAAAAAATATAACCTTTTCAATAGATGGTGCTTGTTCAACCTGAGGTCAGCATGCAGAAGAATGCAAATTGATCCATTCTTATCTCCTTGTACTAAGCTCAAGTCCAAGTGGACCAAGGACCTCAACATAAAACCAGAAACACTGAAACTAATAGAAAAGAAACTGGGGAAGAGTCTTGAGCACATGGGCACAGGGGAAATTTTCCTGAACAGAACACCAATAGCTTATGCTCTAAGGTCAAGAATTGACAAATGGGACCTCATAAAATTACAAGTTTTCTGTTAGGCAAAGGACACTGTCAAAAGGACAAAACGGAAACCAACTAATTGGGAAAAGATCTTTACCAACCCTACATCTGACAGAGGAATAATATCCAAGATATCCAAAGAACTCAAGAAGGTAGATTCCAGAGAGCCAAATAACCCTATTAAAAAATGGGGTACAGAGCTAAACAAAAAATTTCACCTGAGGAATATCAATTGGCTGAGAAGCACATAAAGAAATGTTCAACATCCTTAGTCATCAGGGAAATACAAATCAAAACAACCCGAGATTTCACCTCACGCCAGTCAGTATGGCTAAGATCAAATTCTCTCGAGACAGCAGGTATTGGCACGGATGTGGAGAAAGAGGAAAACTCCTCCACCGATGGTGGGATTGCAAGCTGGTATAATCACTCTGGAAATCAGTCTGGCGGTTCCTCAGAAAACTCAGCATAAGACTACCAGAGGACCCAGCTATACCACTTCTGGGCATATGCCCAGAGGTTTCTCCAGCATTCAATTAGGACACATGCTCCACTATGTTCATAGCAGCCTTATTTATAATAGCCAGAAGCTGGAAAGAACCCTCAACGAAGGAAGGGATCCAGAAAATATGGTATATTTACACTATGGAATATTGCTCAGCTATTAAAAACAATGAATTCATGAAATTCTTAGGCAAGTTTGTGGAACTGGAAAATGTCATCCTGAGTGAGGTGTCCCATTCACAAAAGAACACACATGGTATGCACTCACTGATAAGTGGATATTAGCCCAGAAGCTTGGAATACCCAAGAGACAATTCACATATCAAATGATGCCCAAGAAGAAGGAAGGAGAGGCCCCTGGTCCTAGAAAGTCTTAATGCAGCAGTGTAGGGGAATACCAGGGCAGGGAAGCAGAAATGGGTTGATTGGGGAACAGGGGGAGGGAAGAGGACTTATGGTATTTTTGTGGTTGTGGGGATCCAGTAAAGGGGAAATCATTTGAAATGTAAATAAAGAATATTTCTAATAAAAAATCTGATGAATTCAGCCCAGTATAAACAACACTTGGCTTAATTATCGAAGTTACATAATTATTCTTGCTGTTAGTAATATTGGCAATATAAGTGAACATCATCAAAGGTGCAAGAAAATGAATCATTTGTTATTTGTGCTAAGCCCAATGGAAACCAACACAATACCTTTGTGGTTTACAGTAGCAGCATCAATTTTTGAAGACTTCAATCTACTCTTTGCTTTGAAAAGTATCTATATCCTTCTATGAAAATAATTCTAAGATTCTGGACTAAAATACAAATTTTTGGATTTGCAAATTGATCTATGCTAATTAATATTACTATCAGAGTGTCACATTGATGACATATTGTAGTCCCATGATTAAATCCTGATTTCTAGATTCCAGATGCCTCACAAGAAGTTAGAGCCATGGACAGGTGGAACCTGGTCTAATTCGGTGTGAGAACAGAGTGGCTAGAGGAAAGAAGGCCTTCTCTCAGGCCTGGTTCTTTAAGGGAGGAGAGGCCCTTGATCCTGAGATGGCTTGATGCCCCAGTATAGGGGAATACCAGGACAGGGACATGGGAGTGGGTGGTTTGGTGAGCAGAGTGAGGGGAGATGTGGTAGGGTGATTTTTGGGGGTGGGACCCAGGAAAGTGGATAACATTTGAGATGTAAATAAAGAAAATACCTAATAAAAAATTAAAGGTCTTCCCCTGGCAATCTTTTTTTGTTTTGTTTTGTTTTGTGTTTTATGAGATAGGGTTTCTCTGTGTAGCCCTGGCTGTCCTGGAACTCACTCTGTAGACCAGGCTGGCCTTGAACTCAGAAATCCGCCTGCCTCTGCCTCCCAAGTGCTAGGATTAAAGGTGTGCATCACCACTGCCTGGCCCCAGGAAATCTTTAATGAAGTGACTCCTTGAGACAATCCTTGTTTGTTCTTACTGGTTTACTTGATGGTCATTCCTGATGACTAAGGATGTTGAACATTTCTTTAGGTGTTTCTCAACCATTCAGTATTCCTCTTTTGGGAGTTCTTTGTTTAGCTCGGTACTCCATTTTTAATAGGGTTATTTGGTTCTCTGGAGTCTATCTTCTTGAGTTCTTTGTATATATTTGATATTAGTCCTCTATTGGATGTAGGGTTGGTAAAGATCTTTTCCCAGTCTGTTGGTTGCCATTTTGTGCTATTGCCAGTGTCCTCTGCATTACAGAAGCTTTGCAATTTTATGAGGTCCTTTTTGTCAATTCTTGACCTTAGAGCATAAGCTATTGGTGTTCTGTTCAGGAAATTTTTCCCCTGTGCCCGTGTCCTCGAGGGTCTTCCCTACTTTCTTATCTATTAGTTTCAGTGTACCTGGTTTTATGTGGATGTCTGTGATTCACTTGGACTTGAGCTTTGTACAAGGGGATAAGAATGGATTGATTTGCATTCTCCTGCATGCTAACTGCCAGTTGAACCTGAACCATTTGTTGAAAAGGCTATCTTTTTTTCCACAGGATGGTTTTAGCTCTTTTTTCAAAGATCAAGTGATCTTAGGTGTGTGGGTTCATTTCTGGATTTTCAATTCTATTCCATTGATCTACGTGCCTGTCACTGTACCAACACCATGCAGTTTTTATCACTATTGCTCTGTAGTACAGCTTGGGGTCAGGGATACTGATTCCCCCAGAAGTTCTTTTACTCTTGAGAATAGTTTTAGCTATCCTGGGTTTTTTGTTATTCCAGATAAATGTGGAAATTGCTCTTTCTAACTCTATGAAGAATTGAATTGGAATTTTGATGAGGGTTGCATTGAATCTGTATATTGCTTTAGGCAAGATGGCCATTTTTACTATATTAACCCTGCCAATCCATGAGCCTGGGAGATCTTTTCATCTTCTGAGATCTTTAAATTCTTCAGAGACTTGAAGTTCTTGTCATACAGATCGTTCACTTGCTTGGTTAGAGTCACTCCAAGGTATTTTATATTATATTTGACTATTGTGAAGGGTGTTGTTTGCCTAATTTCTTTATCTGTCTCTTTGTCCTTTGTGCATAGGAAGGCTACTGGTTTTTTTTTTTTTTTTTTGAGTTAATTTTATATCCAGCCAATTTGCTGAAACTGTTTATCAGGTTTAGGAGTTCTCAGGTGTTTTTTTCCTACTGGGTGGTTCTACCTACTTTGTCAAAGATCAAGTGACTGTAGGTGTGTGGGTTCATTTCTGGGTCTTTAATTCTATTTCATTGATTTACCTCCCTGTCATTGTACCAACACCATGCAGTTTTTATCAGGATTGCTCTGTAGTATATCTTGAGGTCAGGGATGGTGATTCTGCCAGAAGATCTTTTATTGTTGAGAATACTTTTAGCTATCCTGGGTTTTTTGTTATTCTAGATGAGTTTGCATATTGCTCTTTCTAACTCTATGAAAAATTGAGTTGGAGTTTTGATGAGATCTATTTATCTTCTGAGATCTTCTTTGACTTCTTTCTTCAGAGAGTTGAAGTTTTTGTCATACAGATCTTTCACTTGTTTAGTTAGAGAATGACTCTATTTTCTTTTATCTTTTGTTAACTAGCTCTTCTATACTTCTTGGGATATTGTTATTTTGTTGTAGTTATAAAATTTTAGAAAGTTTCAAATATTTGGAAACTAGTATCTATTATATATACAAGTTTTACTTTTTAATGCTTTTTATGGTACTGTAAATATCTATATTTTTGTCTAGAAATACTTCTGTCTGAAAGACTGACTTTAAATTTCCAGAAGTACATATTTTCTGATTGTGAAAATGTATTATTTTATATAGATTTATAGTTTAATAGAATCTATCAGGGCTACAAAGTTGTGATTTTATAATCCTGTTAACAGTGTTTTCAAGGAAAAGCCTACCACAATCTTTATCACTGTTCTGCACAAAATATGCGTTTCCTGGCCATTTTAAAAAAAAAAACAGCTCTCCTATAACTAATGAAAAGTAACTTGTTTGTAATTTTTTGATGTGTTTCAAGTTTCTTATACCTGAAGATTGAATTCCTGATCTTGTGTGCAGAACAATTTATTCAAATTTGCAGATATTCTTCATTCTTTATTTTACTTTGTTGGGCTTAAGTTCCTAGAGAAACTGTTACGAGGAAGAAAGAGAAGCAAATACATTCTGTTTTGAACCTCTATGAGATACTGCAGATTTGTCTTTCTGGGAATTGTTGGAAGACTGTTGGAAGAAGTGATTCAGAATTTTACCTCTGAAGAATGGGAAGCTAGAGGATTTATGTTCCCCTCATCTCTAATACCTATGTTTCTAGGGTAAAGTTTGCCCTGGGGATGCTAACTCCTATCCTGTGTCTACAGTCGCCTTCTGCTAATGAAGAAATTAATGTACCAAGAACATAGTTGTCCCCAAGAACACTCCTACTCTCTGTCTCAGGTCTTCAATGACAATGGAGTTTGTTGATATACAATGAACAATACTGTTGTTATGATTTAACTGTGAAATGCTTCTTTACAGGCTCTTGTGTTGGGATTTGGTGCTTACAGATGGACTATTTTGAGATGATTAGATCCCAGCAACTGTGACCTAATCAATGGATTCATTTCTTGATCGATTCATAGGATGATGAGATTATAGGTAGGTAAAGTTGAAGAAACTAGATCATTGCTGACTAATAGCTGTAGCAATATCTTTTCCTGGCTGCCCCTCCATCATCCTGTTCTCTAAATTCTGGTTACCATGTTCTCAACTGCTCTGTTACACCATTCCCTCTCTGCCAAGATGGATTGACACCTCAGAGTATGTGATCCAAATAACTATTTTCTTTCATAAATTGTTACTTTTAGGTATTTGTTCATGGTTATGTAAATGCAGCTAACAGAACAGTAGAAATTTTCCATCACAGCTAAATTTAAGGAATGTGACAACATAAATCTATATACGAGCCATACAGAAATTAGTTACTGATTCTTATTTAACTCAGTGTGTGAAGTGAGGGTCAGCTTCAAAGACTACTTTGGTTATGCCTACCATGTCTATTACCTATTCTAAGTATTACCAGAGACACATAAGCAGGTACATGTTATAAGACAAAATACATATGCTTTTATTCTTTGTCTACCCCTTACTTTTGATTGATAGGTTTTACAAATTTACCTCTGCTAGTATAGA
This sequence comes from Tokudaia tokunoshimensis, assembly GCA_036184795.1. Lineage (NCBI taxonomy): Eukaryota > Metazoa > Chordata > Mammalia > Rodentia > Muridae > Tokudaia > Tokudaia tokunoshimensis. Next base: position 10,149,258 of record BTHU01000018.1, on the reverse strand, counting down.
ATTCTGTCTTTTAAGATTCTAAGGAGTTTAATTCCATAACAATATGTCACCCATTTTTAACTTTTCCTGAAGAATACAATCACAATATGTGAACTCATTGTATCCATTATTTAGAAATGTCCAAGAAATCTAACTTATGTCATAGCTAATAGTTTATCTCATTATAACCAGAAGACTAAAATGGCATTCTAGTTTCCCTGACATTAATGTCAGAATAAAACCTATAATCAACTGTCTTCAAATCATCTGTGCTATTCATCTCCCTGGTGCCTATTCTGGAAAATGCAACCAATTTTTCTGGGGAAAAATTAGAAGGTAAGCTACTGTATTTAGTATTTCTACATAGATTTGATGATACTAATATTATTTTTCTGAGTATATAGCCGTGGATGTAAACTATGTTAAATCTGGAAAATGAATTTTCCTGTAATTTTAAATTTTGGTAACTAGTGCCAATTTTTGGTGGGCAAGATTACTTATTTTGCAATCTTCTTCTTTTAGTCATTGTCATCAATTTCTGTCATTCAATACATCATTTTTGCTAATCTAAACTTGATGCCCATTCTATCAGCACTGCTTATGAAAGATAGGTTTTATAACGTGATCCCTACTAATACAGAATGTTATCTTCTCTGAGATACTAGAACATTTTATTCATATATATATATATATATATATATATGCCATTGTTTTTTAAAGCTTTCATTTTTACTTTTATTCAATTTATTTTTTTCATTTCCCATGGATATTTTATTTATTTCCACTTCAAATCTTAGCCTCCTTCCTGGTTTTCCCACTGGAATCTCTCATCCCATCCCCCTATGAGGGTGCTTTCCCACCCACTCACCCACTCCTGCTTCCCCTCCATGGCATTCCCCTACCTGGGGCATCGAGCCTTCACAGGACCAAGGGCCTCTCCTCCCATTGATGTCCAACAAGGCCAAGATATGCAGTTGGAGCCATGGGTCACTCCATGTGTACTTTTTGGTTGGAGGTTTAGTCCCTGGGAGCTCTGGGGTTCTGGTTGGTTGATATTGTTGTTCTTCCTATAGGGTTGCAAACCCCTTCAGCTCCTTTGGTTCTTTCTCTAACTCCTCCATTAGGGATCCTATGTTCAGTCCAATGTTTGGCTATGTACATCTGCTTCTGTATTTGTCAGGCTCTGGCAGAGCCTCTCAGTAGACAGCTATATCAGGCTCTTGTCCACAAGTGCTTCTAGGCACCCACAATAGTGTCTGGGTTTGGTGTCTGTATATGGGATAGATCCCAGGTGGGACAGTCTCTGGATGGCCTTTCCTTCAGTTTCTGCTCCATACTTTGTCTCCATATTTCCTCCCCTGAGTGTTTTGTCCCCCATTCTAAGAAGGACTGAAGCATCTTAACCAAACCCTAAAGATTGCACTACTTATCAGTGTAGCAAACAGTTATTCTCTGGATTTCTGAGAAGTAGAATCAAGTGATGGGTTCTCAAATAACATAATAAATCTATTCTACCTTCTTCCTTTCTGTGATTTTTGACACTTACCAGTAATATAAGACATAAATTACAATCTAATTGGAGCTCTTCTGTTCCACTCTAAACCTTGTTCTAGAATATCAAGTCAAGTTATACACAAAAGGTTAGTACCTGTGGTAGTCTGAGTAAGAATGATTCCCATAGGCTCAAATATTTAAATGCTTAGTCAACAGGGAGTGGCACTCTTTGGAATGATTAGAAGAATTAGGAGTTGTGTCTTGTTGGAGGAAGTATGTCACTGGGTAGGGAGGGGATGGCTTTGAGGTTTCAAAAGACCCATGCCAAGCCCCAGAACTCCTGCTCTGCTGCTCTCTCTCTCTCTCTCTCTCTCTCTCTCCCCCCGCCCCGTGTGTGTGTGTGTGTGTGTGTGTGTGTGCACGCGCGCATGCGTATGCAAGCATGTGTATCTAGGAATCAGGATATAGCTCTCAGCTACTGCTGCAGGACTATTTTCCCTGGTATGATGCTAATAAACTAAGCCGCGGAAATCATAAGCCAGCCTCTGATTAAATGCTTTATTTTATAAGAGTTGCCTTGGTATGGTAATACCAAGGAATAGAGCAGTGACCCAGACCAAGTCATTTGTTAATAAAGTATTGCCTAGTCAAATCATATTCTGAGATATGCCTTCCCATGCACATTCTCTTCTTTCCTACAAATATCTTTCAATCATATCATAAAATCTATTTTAGGTAAAAACTTTTGTTCCTGGAGAGGGAACTATAATTTCCTTGTGTGTCTGTGCTGCTACTAGTTCTGATTATTATCTTGAAAGCAATAATGGGTAGTTGGATTGGGTGCTAAAAGAACAAATGTTACATTGCAACACATTGTCCTGTAGTTGAAAATGAAAATACCTTCTTTAAAGCTGCCATAATACTGGTTTTCATAACATGTATGATATCAGTAATTAATACTCGCTTGCAGTATTTATTACAATTTCTTTTCTACTGATTAATATAATAGGTCCTTATTTTATACATGGCCATCTCATCTAGAGATGAAAATCTAGTGACTGTGATTCAATTGCATAGTGGGTATTAGTAACATCTCACCAATAGCAATAGGCACCTACTACTTCTAGTTAATCTTAGTTCAAAATCTCAGTTAATAGACATGTCTGTTCTCTACAAATACTATGACAACTGGGTGAAACTATTCTGCAGTTTTCTTACAGTTGTATCCTGAGAGTTGTATCTCAGGTTCCTTTAAACAACAGCTTGGGTCAAAGGCTAAATGTTGGTACTTGGGATTGTTAATCCTTATTATCAACATTATTATATTATCACACTTTTGGCTGTGTGTTTGACATAGTATCTGGAGATAATTAGGTCATATGGGCACTAGCCTAGCAAGTAGATAATTTCCTTGATAGAATCATGGTAGGAAGACATTATACACAGATGACAAAATCAAAAGGGAGGCCTATATTGAGTCATTAGAGTTGTATCTCTAAAGACTACACCTTACCCTAACCTCTTCCTGCATTTCCTTTTCTCTTCTTCATGGGTTACTATGATATGAAAAGTTCTACTTGGTCATACCCACACCACTGTGATAGAATGACATGATAGAAACCATGAGGAACTGTCCACTTTTTAGTTGCTAATGTCAGCTATCCTGTCACACCAGTGAGAAATCTAACACAGTATTGTAATAGGAAATTTAACTTAGAGTATATAAGAGTATGAGGCAATGAAAAAATAAGAAATGGAGAGGGAACTGTGTTGGCAAATTATAAAACTACATGTGCACAGAAATACAACGAAGTTCTCTGTCATTCAGGCACATCTAGCTAGGCTTTTAGACATAACTTGTCTGTTATCTTCTCTGTGTAGCTGTCTGAAGATCATTTAATGAGACAATGACTACCCCACATCTTCAGCATTTCAGCTCTTGTGATCTTTCTGGCAACTTCTCAGAAGAGTCATATCTCACTCGACACTGTGGCATTTCACCCTTGACTGTTGAAGGAGGGAGCATCTCGTTGACACAGTCAGACCTGAAGCAGCTATGTGCTGTGGTTTCTGAGATTCTAACACAAGTGCAAATGGTCTTTTCAAAAAGGAACGTGTGCAAACTTACTCCCCTTACATACTTTATTATTTCTGTTTCTTCATAAAAAAAATCACTCAAGTTCAGGGTGGGGGAAAATGAAGCTCAGATTCAGACAAGCAGCCTTTTAAGTGCAGACTCTGAAGCTGAAAAGCAGGTTTTGACTGAATAGTGAGAATAAAGTTGACCTTAGTTCAATGGTTCTCAACCTTCCCAATGTTGCAACACATTAATATAGTTGCTCATGGTGTGGTGACCCCCAACCTTAATATTATTTTTTGTTACTGCTTCATAACTGTTATGGAATGGAAATGGAAATATCTATGCTTCCTGATATTCTTAGGTGGCTCCTATAAAAGGGTTGTTCAATTTCCTAAAGGTGTCATGACACACAGGTTGATATCACTGCCTTAGGGAATTCATCATTTTTCTCAGTGATCAGTAATAGACTTCTTCTAACAAGTAGACTTCTTCCTTTTAGTTAGAGTAATCTTTCTTTTATTTAAGTGACATATTTTTGACCATTATTCATTTTTCACTAACCAGAAATCTGACTCACACAATTAGGAAATTAAGTACTAAGACAAAGTTTTAATAGAAAGGCAGAAACTGTAAGACGAGGTTCATGCTTGTACACAGAACTTTAATTTTTTTTATTTTATTTTTTTAATTTACATTCCAAACCACTTCCCCTTTCCCGTTTCCTCCCTCCCCGAAAGTCCCATAAGCCCCCTTCCCTCCCTCTTTTCTCCATTCAACCCCCTCTCGTTACTCTGTCCTGGCGTTCCCCTACATCCAGTCTTTCCAGGACCAAGGGTCTCTCCTTCCATCTTTTTAGAAATCTATTGATATGCGGATTGTGTCTAGGGTATTCCGAGATTCTGGGTCAATATCCCCTTATCAGTGACTGCATACCATATGTGTTCTTTTGTGATTGGGTTACCTCACTAAAGATGATATTTTCAAGATCTGACCATTTGCCTAGGAATTTCGTGAATTCATTGTACGGGGGGGGACAGGGAGGTTCTTGGTGTAATACTTTCAGGAACTGGATAACTATGTATTATAATCTAAGACTACCCCTCTCTCCCTCTCTGTCTCTCTGTCTCTCTGTCTCTGTCTCTGTCTCTCTCTGTGTCTGTCTCTGTCTCTCTGTCTCTTTCTCTCTCTCTCTCTTTCTCTCTCTCTCTCTCTCTCTCTCTCTCTCTCTCTCTCTCTCTCTCTCTCTCTCTCTCTCTCTCTCTCTCTGTGTGTGTGTGTGTGTGTGTGTGTAAGCCAGAAGTCATCAAGTATTTTCTCCTATCAATCTCCACATAAACTTTTAGAGTCAGGATCTCTCATTGAATCTGGAGCGCACCTTGCTTAGAGTGGAGGGTCAGCAAACCCACAGGATTCTTATATATATCACATATGTATATGTGTATACATATGTATATATCTATGCATATGATGTATATGATGTGTATGCATATTTTTATAAAATTGCTAGAATTATAGGTTGGTGCTGCCACATGGACAGCACCTACCTATTTGTCATCTACCTTTCTTTACACATACCTGTTGTTGTATATACACACAAATGCATACATACTTATGCTTATTGATTCATAAAGTTTTTTGCTTTTTCCAACCTCTCATTATCAAAAGTTTTAGCCTAGGCAAGAAGAGATTAATTAGTAGGGCTTCAGTTACCTAAGCATAATTTTGGCTTTAGAAAAGGCAGCAAAATGATGTTAACAAAAAAAGATTTCTTTGGGATTTGCATCTACTATTAAGTATTTTTGATATCTACAGATTAAAAACAACCTGTTATCATGAAGGCACTATGAAAAGAACACCATATCAAAATAACATGCAGCATTCATTTCTTGACAAGCACCTAGCACTTGGAAAACATACTGACCTACATACTAATATCTGAATTGAAGAAGAAGATGGTTCTTTGTATGGTTCTATTTGTTTCTACTTGATTGATTTCAGCCCTGAGTTTGATGATTTCCTGCCTTCTACTCCTCTTGGGTGTATTTGCTTCTTTCTGTTCCAGGGCTTTCAGGTGTGCCATTAAGCTGCTAGTGTATGCTCTCTCCCATTTCTTTTTGGAGGCACTCAGGGCTATGAGTTTTCCTCTTAGCACCACTTTCATTGTGTCCCATAAATTAGGGTATGTTGTGCCTTCATTTTCATTAAATTTTAAAGTCTTTGATTTCTTTATTTCTTCCTTGACCAAGATATCATTGAGTCAAGCATTTTTCAGCTTCCACATTCTTTTGTTTTTGTTGCTATTGAAGACCAACCTTACTCCAGAGTGATCTGATAGGAGGCACGGGATTAGTTCGATCTTCTTATATCTGTTGAGGTCTGTTTTGTGACCAATTATATGGTCGATTTTGGAGAAGGTACCATGAGGTGCTGAGAAGAAGGGATATTCTTTTGCTTTAGGTTGAAATGTTTTATATATATATATCTGTTAGATCCATTTGGTCCTAAGCTTCAATTAGTTTTACTGTGTTCCTGTTTAGTTTCTGCTTTCCTGATCAGTCCATTGCAGAGTGGGGTGTTGAAGATACCCACAATTATTGTATGAGGTGCAATATGTGTTTTGAGCTTTAGTAAAGTTTCTTTTACGAGTGAGGGTGCCCTTGCATTTGGAGCATAGATGTTTAGAATTGAGAGTTCTTGGTGGATTTTTCCTTTGACCAGTATGTAATGTCCTTCTGTGTCTTTTTTAATAACTTTAGGTTGAAAGTTAGTTTTATCGGATATTAGAATGGCTACTACAGCTCATTTCCTGGGACCATTTGCTTGTAAGATTGTTTTCCAGCCTTTACTCTGAGGTAGTGTTTGTCTTTGACACTGAGGTGCATTTCCTGCACACAGCAAAATGCTGGGTCCTGTTTATGTATCCAGTCTGTTAGTCTATGTCTTTTTATTAGGGAATTGAGATCACTGACGTTAAGAGATATTAAGGAATAGTGATTATTGCTTCCTGCTATTTTTGACACTATCTTTATGTTTGAGTGGTTCTCTACTTTTGGGTTTGATGAAAGATTACTACCTCGCTTTTTCCAGGGTGTAGTTTCCCTCCTTATATTGGCAATTTCCACCTATTATCCTTTGCAGGGCTGGGTTTGTAGAAAGATATTGTGTAAATTTAGTTTTATCATGGAATATCTTGGTCTCTCCATCTATGGTGATTGAGAGTTTTGCTGGGTATAGTAGTCTGGGCTTGACATTTGTGATCTCTTAGAGTCTGTATAAAATCTGCCCAGGATCATCTAGCTTTCATAGTCTCTGGTGAGAAGTCTGGTGTAATTCTGATAGGTCTTCCTTTATATGTTACTTGACCTTTTTCTCTTACTGCTTTTAATATTCTTTCTTTGTTTTGGTGTTTTCTTTCTTTCTTCATTTGGTGTTTTCTTCATTTTCTTTCTTCATTTGGTGTTTTGATTATTATGTCATAGGAGGTATTTCTGTTCTGGCCCGGTCTGTAGGCTTCCCAGAAGCTTGGAATACCCAAGACACAATTCACATATCAATTAATTTCCAAGAAGAAGGAATAAGAGACCTCTGGTCCTGGAAAGACTGGATGCAGCAGTGTAGGGGAATACCAAGACAGAGAAGTGGGAGGGGGTTGACTGGGGAACAGGGGGAGGGAAGAGGGCTTATGGGACTTTAGGGGAGGGGGAAACCAGGAAAGAGGAAATCATTGGGAATGTAAATAAAAAATATAGAAAATAAAAAATAAAAATATTGAGGAAATATATAGAAAAAATGTTAAAATTAAAGATTATCATGGAAAATAATAGTGAAAATGGTAGACATAAAAAGCATTACTAAATTGAAAAAAAGAAGAGAAAATTGTACAATGTGATAAGTCAGTCAGCTAACACGATATTTCAAGAACTCCATTACACACATCGATTATCTTCTTTAATCTTTCACAGCATTACTAAGTATTGATATCATTATTTTTCCAAACACAGAAACAGAATCCGTGAGCATTTGAAAAAATAATACACACACACACACACACACTCACACACACACATTCTTTTAATTCAGATCTGTGTGCAGAATTTCCCCCAGTCACTTCACTGTGTGCTTCCTTGCTCACATTCATAGTACTTTCCAGAATATGTAGTTTATAGTCATGATAGTCAGAATCTTCCCAACTGTACCACATTTAGTGACAAGAACAGTAGACATTAGCAAGGAATAGCATCGAGTCTAAACACACAGAGTTAATAAGAAGCAGAGGCCAGTTCAGCTTCAATTCAATTCAGCCCAAATCCTCAGTATTCTCATCACTTCAAGCTACTGCCCATCTTCCAAAAAAATACAGCTAGATTAGCATTATGAATTCATTCCATGACACCTTCAAACATAGGCCTATAAGTGATAATGATTCAATCATTATTTACTAATATTCTAAAGAGATCATTCAAGGATAATGATCCTCAATTTTTAATTTCTCAAACTATGATTATCTACAGTTTACAGGCAAGAATAATTTTAAAATCTCTCAAGCATTACTAAAGATGAATATAATACAGGTTGAAAAACCATGATTTAAAATAGTATGCTTCAGATACTTTGAGTTTTAGTCTATTTACATATGCTAATGAGATAAGCATGGAATCCAAATTTAAACATAATCTCCACTGTCTTTAATATCCACCTATGCAAACAGCCTGGAATTACTTTTGTATAATCCATTTAATAATTTCATACCTGCAATAGTTTCATGGTGTGGAATATTCCAGTTGTTGCACCATGTAAGCCCCCAAGAAACAATAGATTTTAGAATATATGGCATTTTCTATTCTCGTATTAGAAATGTCTGACCTGTAGTGAAAACCCATGATTGTCTTTAAATACCAATTGTAATGCTGAAAACAACAAGAACAGCCACAAACCAAAACCAAAACCAAGACCACCATCCAAAGATCCAAAGGCAACAGAAGAAGTTGGACATTTTTATATTGATTGCTTTGCACAACATAAAGGATGTAGCATTGAATTAAGGAGCAGTTGTCCCTTATCTGGCCAAGGGCTCACAAAGATGTTTACATATTAACAGAAATATAAGATGTGCTAGATTGTTTGGAACCATTCCTTTGCCATTCTCTCAGAGCCTGTACTAGGGGAAGAGAGTGTACAGCCTCCAACAGCCAAGCTGGTCTGTCTGATATAAAGCTTCCTGCTCTTCAGGATGGACATAGAAGCCAATAAAAACACTAGTCTTAGTGACAAATGCTGTCCAATTGAGAGAGTCAGATGTTATTTTCTCTGAATGTACCCACTGCAGTTCATTGTTTTAATATTTTATTACTTTTAATTTTGTATATGTTTTACTTTTGTGTATATGATGGAAAGGGTAGAAGCATGTGTGCTGTGGAGCACATGTGGAGTCCATCGTACAGCTCTATGGAGTCCATTGTTTCCTTCTTCCTTTATGTTAGCTCCTAAGAACCAACCAGAGTTCTCTGGATTACACAAAAGACACTTTAGCCACTGAGCCATCTTCCTGGTCCCAGTTCAGTCAATTTTATAGGTTAAGAGCATATCACAATATGGGATGAATAGTTGATTATAGTTGGAAAGGGATGGTATTAGCTATGCTGATCATATTTAACTTTACAAGCAGTACTAATATATGGTCTAATTTAGTAAACATGGAAAATCTATTTAAGGGAACAATGTTTAACCACTAGAAATGATGGGTGGGAAGATTTTATTAGACAATGTTGAAGATGTTTTTATTATCAAGCTTTGGTTCAAAAGAGGGCTTCAGTATTACAAACAAAATATGAGCCAAGTTATAAATAAGGGTAAATAGACTGGCAGTTTACCCCTATCCACTACTCTTATAAAGAAAAATAATCACAAACACAGCATTAAAGAAGTCATTTTGACTTGAACACAAAGCTGCATTTGAATGAGCTATAATATTCCTTCTTAAAGAGGTTCCTTTTTATTATGTTTTAAAATTATGTGTGAGGGGAGGGGCTATACACACAGATATGTATAGATGCCTGCTAATGTGAAAGCAATCACAATGCCCTGGAGGTTGGAATTACTGAAGATTATGAGCCACCTAAAATGGATGCTAAAAGCAATGTGCACTCTTACCCACTGAAGTATCTCTCCAGTTACAAGTAGGACCTTCGTTAGGCAGAGAAAAACAAGAGGACAGCTGGTTCCATTTGAAGCATCCTTGTGAAGTAGAGATGGACACTCTCTTATCCTCCCAAAGCAATTTTTAAATCTATTTGGGATTATTTAACCCTACTCTCATGCTCAATTTAAAGAACTGTTCTTTAATTAAGTGATTAGAATTGCTTGGCTTAATTGGATTGTGAATTCTCAGTGTGGCAAGAAGCCAATAGATGTTCTGGTTGTCAAGATATAAAGAGAAAAAATTTGTCATGGAAACTATATCTTTTAAACTATGTTTCTTCACATTTAAATGAGAATTTCATGTTATAAAAAGAAATTGAAAGTATTGGCTACCATCCAAAGACTTCAATATTTCAGTCAGAAAGGGGTCATCTAAAATATCATATATTTTAAACTAAACAGACTATGAATTTAAAAATAAAAATTTCATCTAAACTATAGAACATATCAATAACAGAAATATCTGGGTGAGAATTCCCACATTGATCTTGATAAGATAGAGTACAAACTGATGAATTTATGCCTTCTTATCTATCTTACCTATGTTGGAAGACAGAAGATCAAATAATGATGACTCTGAAATACAACATTATCATTTAACAGAATCGAAATCAATTTTCTCAGGTTCAAATTTACATCAGTAAATGAAGTTTTAAGGAATTTAATATTTTAATCAATACTTAGGTAGCATTTCTGTATAATGAATGTTATGTTGGACATTGGTTCTTTGACAACAAAGTAAATTACCAGTCATTTTCTTTAAAAGTGAGTAAAAAACAGATTGAAACAATTCAGAGAATTGAACTGGGAAGAAAAGGGAACACCATTATTTAGATGCCATGAATTCTGTGATAAAGTAGCATTGTTACAGGAATTTCCTCAGGTCCCAAGGAGGGATGAGGCCATGTACAGCTGAGCCACAGCAGATCTCTATTCATCCGATGGCAGAAGAATCCAAATGAAGAACTCTGACCTTGTTCAATCACCCCTAAGAAACAGACATATTTATTGTCAGAGAGTTTGAACTAAAATTGACTAGAAGTACTGGGTGTCTGTTGCTCCTGGTGAAGTGTTACTAATACCCACAATGAAATGCATTGTAGTCACCAGAACTTTCATCTCTAGGTAATGTGCTGAGGTACAGAATAAGATAAATGTATTGTAAAATCAAAGAGGAATTGTATTAATCAATAAAAGTTTAGAAGGGATTTATGTTTCAATCACCAGTGTTCTAGTTAGACTTTTAAGTTAAAACTGTGACAGTGGACTGAATCTCAGTGGCATGTTTTCACACACACTCTCTGTTGCTAAGCACCTTATAGAAGGAAAGAGAACACTGTCAGCATGCATAAGGTCTTCCTTGTGATTTTCACAACTTACTATTTTGAAAGAGTTTCCTGATCACAAGAGGATACTGGGAAGTTGAAGCAACACAAACGTGTTGGCTTGAGAGACCATGATTCCAAGATGGGATAGATGAAGGTGCATTGGAAACTCAGGAGAGAAGATGAGGCAGGAGAAGAGCTGAACAGATAGAAAGGCCATAGATCTGCAGAGGCTCTCCTGGGCATATACTGGTCATTATATGCAGTGAAGAAGTCAGAAGCCTGGAAAATGTTAGATGAGAGAAAGGATGGTAACACATTCTCCACACAGATCCTCCAGTCAGCCTGTAGAACTTCACTGGTTCAAGTGTATTGGGAAGAACACACAGAAGGCTGTATGCAACCTCATTAGTAAGAAATAATGAGCATTAGATTAACCATTTCTCCAAAGTCACCTACTAAAATTAAAAGTAAAAAAATATTTTTGTACAAAATCAAGCAAACAAACAGAAACAAGAAGGAAACTATATCTAGCATGTACAACATCCCAGAATAGAGATGGAGAATGGTTCTGGGAATAAAGCGATATAACATTATATTCATTAAGTAAACTCCAGAATATATGTAGTACAACAGAATGTCAAAAACATGCAGAAAATCAGGCTATAACCCACACTGAAAAGAAACATCCTTCCATGTCAATGGACCTAAATATGCACTGATATAATGATTGTTATGAAAAATACTCACAGTTAATATTAACTACATTTCCTATAGTCCAGTGTAAGGATAGTTTGTAGAAATAATGAAGATGTATTTAAATACCAAACTGATGGTATAGAGACTAAGGCATCTAAAAATGATGTGAAAATTACATGGAAAAAAAGCAAAGATATACTTATCATTGTCGAAGGAAAACTTTGTCATGATAGACACTAGATGGCTTGGTAGGTAACAGTTGCTTGTTAAGCACATATGAGGACATGAGTTCTATTTCACAAAACCCATGTGAAAAGCTGAGCATTATTATACATTCTTGTAACCCCAGGATCATGAGAACATGACGTGTGTGTGTGTGTGTGTGTGTGCATTTGTGTGTGTGTGTTTCTGTGCACAGAAAAAAAATGAGAAAGAAAATACCATAAGTATTTACATATAATGTGATATGCATTTTACTTGATTCCTTAAAGAAGAAGAGCAAAAGAAAGAAATTAAAACCTTGAAGATATACGACTTAGGTTTTCCCAAACATGAAAAGGGGAAACCTACAGATCCAAAGGTCTCAATGGACCTTTTTACAGAAACAGTAAGAAAAGAAGCAACTATTCCTCAGGGAGACTTTGAGACTGTTCTCCATGAGTTTCTCCAGTATATCAGCAGATTCTGCATCCGGATCTAGAATGGCACTCGCATGAGCCATCTGTACGCTCATCATCCCATCTTTTTTTTTTTTTTTTGATCTCTTTACTGTTAATTTCTCCATTCTTGTTTTCCAACTTTATTATTGATTAAACATATTTTTACTTACAGACTTCAGATTTGTATCAGTCTTGAAAATTCAGCAGCAGCTGGACTGTTTCTTTTAAAGGACAGACAACAAGGGAAGAACATGTATAAACTGTTACAATGGAAAGGGACAGTCTTTGGAGTAGAGATCAGGTACAATAGGGAAGGGGGCTTATGGGACTTTCGGGGAGGGAGGAAACGGGAAAGGGGAAATGATTTGGAATGTAAATTAAAAAAAAAGATGTATGTATGTATATATGTATGTATGTATGTATGTACATAGGTAGGTATGTATGTATGCATGTGCATTGTAGGTACCTTCAGAGGCCAGAAGATGGCAGCAGATACACTGGGACTGGAGTTACAGGTGGCTGTGAGCTATCTGTTGTGGGTGCTGGGAACCAAACTTTAGTCCTCCAAAAAAGTAGTAAGTACTCATAACCTTTGAGCCATCTCTCCAACCTCTGCATTTCCTTTGGTTTAATTTATAACCTGTTCTTAGTCTTATCCCCACTGAAGCAGGTGATGGGTTCTCTGTTACCACAAAGATAGCATCGACCTCATTAATGTTGCCCTTTTTGTCATCTGTCTCTAACCTTGCCTTCTGCTTCATCTCTTCTCATATCATTACTTGGTATGCATCTCTGAGGAAAGTTGATTTTCTCCACAGCCACATGATTTTCTTTGCAAAGAGGCAAGTTCCTGCAGATCGTTAACACTTACCTGAAAAGGTTCCTTCTTTCAGTGTTCCCTGATTGTGTGCAAATCCTGATTCCATACATATGATTGTATATCATCATCCCATCTTTAAGCAACTTCCCTGTCAGACTGAGTCAGTGACTCTGTGTTTGTGTAATATGAAAGTGCCAGAAATAAGGCCAATATATACTTTTTGCAAAACCTGTACTTTTCCTTTAAGAAGACTGAAGCAAGGCCAATGCTCACCACTTGCTAATTTCAGGCTGAATTCTACACTCACCCTCCAGATTCACATGGTTCTTTAGTACCCGAGTTTGTAGATTTCCAGCAGTTGATAAAAGGGCATCACAATCCAGTCCTACCCCTTTGAATTGTCTTGGTGTCTCCCACAACACAAGCAAGGAACTGACCTGAGGACAAACTTGGTGAAGGTTCTTTTTAGAATAAGAAAATGAAACACAAAATATGAATTAAAAAAGTGAATGAGCCCACAACCCTGGAAACTTTGGCAATTGCAGGAATATAGACAGAATTAGACAGTCTAAATATATGCCAAATTTAAGAACTGCAGGCTGACTGACAGACGACAGTTCAGACTTGAAAAGAGGTACTCCAAGAGGTTACATGAAGTGTGCCAGCTCCCAGAATGCAATGACTTCTTAGAAGGTTCCTGGGGCAGACGTTGTTGCATAATGAGGAGCTTCAGACAAGTGTTCATAAGCTTGCCTGCTTTTTACTGGTCCTGAGCCAGGGAAGCATCCTTGATTTCTCCTTCCTTCCAGAGTCCCATCTTCCTTATCCCCCTAGGTCAAGAGACTCTTATCTGACTCAGAGTTCTGTTCATTTGTTACGTCAAGTGCTTGACTCCTCTCTGATGCTCCTGAATTGGATTTCAGTTTTCTGATTTGGTTTAGAACTTGCTATGTATTTCTGTCTGTCAGAGATGCAGACGTTTTACTCTAATGGGTCTTCTTAATTCTTGAATATATTACATTATGAACAAGTTAAAACTTAACTGCTTGGATTAGACACATTCTTGGTTTGCCTTGAAACTGGTTCCACGTTGGAGTTCAGCATTCATATCTCTGGCCTTGCTCCCAGGTTCCAGTTATGTGACCTCTTTAAAGAAGAAGACTGTGGAAGGCATGCTGAGACAGGGTGAGGAACACAAAGAAGTCACATCTGTATAAGGCTACTATTACCTTGCCCAATAACTTTGAGAAAATTACTTAATTACTCAGCTACAAAAAGACCAGTGAAACTCAATCAGCCTGTTTCTTTTTATTTTTATATTTTAGATTCTAACTTAACTACACTTCTTCTTTCTTTTTTCCGCTTCCAAACTCTTCTGTGTACCACTTCTCTGCTCTCCTTAAAATCAATGGCTTATTTTTTTCATTAGGGATTATTATCCCAATGGATACCTGTAGCAAACACTTCTCTGCTTAAGACATGGGGGTGGAAAGATAGTAAGAGCCAGAGGATTAGGGAGATTGCTGTGAAACTGTGTCTCCTAGAAAAGTAACAACAGAAGCTACAATTATAAAATCTGACCAGCATGACTACCCAAACATGAGTTGAACAAGATGATAGACATAGAGAAGTCAACTTAATTAGGAAAAAACCCAAGAGTTGATCCTTCCACAGAAGCGGAGACATGATTCAGCCCATCATAATGTCTTCTGGTTTCTTACCACTTACTTTAATATATATGAATAAAATATATATGAATATTCATATATCTGAATAAAATATATCAGTATATGTATGAATAAAAATATGAAAAAAGCAGAGTTCTGATTTAATGATGGGTCCTGGTCAAAAGAATTCTCCTAGAATTACAGCCACTGTGGCCCTTTGTCTCTGTGGTACTCTTTAAGATACTTCTTCAGAATGTTAAATGCCACAGAACAGAATTTGGAAGCCATGAGATGATGCAGCAGATTTGTCTGCATGTAAAGTCATGACCCTGATTTCTCCTTAATAATGCCCTAGATCCTTATAGTTTTTGAAACTATAATAAAATCTTATATATCATTTTTATGCCAGCTCATGAGTACAGCATGACTGAATGTGTTTATGACAGGGTTTCAGCCAAGGCTATGGCCTACATAAGCTACTGGGGCTTTGGTTAAGCCACATAAGCCTTGTAAAGTTAGTATCTCCAGTTAGAGGCTGCGCAAGGTCTGATTCCTTATTTTAGAAACTACTCCTCTCTGACCTAAGCTTCACTGTCAACCAGCAGTTCTTCTGAAATCACAACTTTGTGGAATAAATTATGCCTTAATGAGTGGGCGAGTAGTGTGTGCCCTTGCAGCCAGAACACATTTGACAATGTTTGCAAATATACTAACTTCATATTCCTATTTTTGAGGTCCCATTTGTCTTTTGGCATCTTGATGAGTAAACCAATTCCAAACCAGTTTGGAACAAGCAAAATATGTTATTATGAGATAGTTTCCTCCCTCCCCAAAAGTCCCATAAGCCCCCTTCCCTCCCTCTTTTCTCCATTCAACCCCCTCTCGTTTCTCTGTCCTGGCGTTCCCCTACATCCAGTCTTTCCAGGACCAGGGGTCTCTCCTTCCATCTTCTTAGAAATCTATTGATATGCGAATTCTTTTTGATCTTTCCCCTTCTTCACTTCTTTTAGCCTGTTTTTTTTTTTTTTTTTGACTAGTTATTTGAAAGGGCAAGTTGAGGATAACATGGATTCACAGAGTTTGAAGCACAAAGATGTGAAAGTTAACATCTACAAAGCAAATAGGGAGAAAAAGAAGGCAGGGCAATAGCTAGAAAATCACCAGCAGAAACAAAAATTACCGATTTATATTCCCCCGTCACCAAACTCTCAAGCCAAAAATAGCCATCATGCCAGCTCCAGATGGAGAAAGAATTGTCCGTTTGCCATCTGCTGAGACAGAATGGCACACACAAACTGTGATTTAAAGTCATCAGAAATAGAATTAAATAACGTATGTCAGAATTAAGGGAATCGCTACACAATCTTTGCTGAGACCATGGAGTGCCTCTCTATGGGTGTGTGTCATTCACAGAGTAAAAGCTAAATCCTTTGAAAATCAGCAAACAAAGTGGGGTGCACTTAGGGGCAATGAACAGAAGACTTTAGGTGACAATCATACCTTATTAAATAGGGGCAGGAGGGGAATTGTTGCTTGCCCCAAAGCATTGGGTGCTTTTTTTTTTTAAAGGGGTCTAAACACAGACCTTTTCTACTAAAGCTTTACAGTTCAGAGGATGCCTGTGTTACATTTTATTAGAAAATAAGGACCACTTCAGAAGGTCAGAAGGGGAAAACACTGCTGAAGATTTGTTCTTGGGATTCTGCACTCAAGCTCGTTCTACTGGGGGCTGGACAGAGAAGCAAAGATTCCATCACTATCCACCCATCTGTGGAGGTTGTATGCTTAGGAATTCACAGCAAGTTTGCCATCCGACAGATTTAGCGATTTCTCTTGCCTGTTTTCATTGACAGGGTTGACTTAGATAAGCTTCTTTACCCATTGGGTCTCAGGTGTCCTCATCTATAAGATAATCATTGCAAAAATATGGAGAAGGCCAACAAGTGCCAGATGCTGTTGTAATTGCTTTATTTAGATTAACTCATTTAATTCTAACAACAGCCCTAGAAAGATGGCCCTGAATTAGCCCCATTTTTGCAAATGAGAAGATCAGCCACAGAGAGAATAAATCTTCTCCAAGACCATATAGCTAATATGGGTTGGCAATGTAAGCCCTGAAAGTAGGATAGCCCAGATAATATTGGTTTCTGGTTCATATTAGAAATTCAACAATTATTGGCACTTCCTAGGCAGCAGTTTGCATATGTAATAAATATTTTTTTGAAAGTTTCTAATGTGTACTGTAGCCATGCCATGTAGTAATAGCTAATATTTATCAATTCATTCATGTCTTGTAATACTCAGTACTTAAGGCATCTATGCCAATATTACCTAGGACTTTATCCTTGTGCTTCCCTTTGTTTGGAATGTTTTCCCCCCAGCTATCCACACGGCTTATCTCTGTCACTCAAATTTCTGGAAAAGGTTCCCTAAAAATCGCAGCTAATACAACATGTGGTTGATCATCCCATGGCCCCAGGCCTTACTCTATTTTGTTTTGCGATGCATAAAAGCATCTGACATTAAACAATACAGTTCTTATTTCTCTGTCTTCCTCAAAATAAAAAATCTTTTCAAAGGCATGGATTGTACTTCTCTTGATAGCCTCTATTTTATACTCTTTTCCACTTAAGGCACACATTCCTTGAATAAATGAAGAAATTATACATTTTAAAGTTGAAGAAATTATACAATACAGATTTTCATGAATTGTACCAAAGTACAAAGGTATAAAGAAAATAAATGCAGGCAGATACATTGAAGCCATAGTGCAATGCAGAGGGATGGAAATGTTCATGCGATCCAGCTCCTACTGGAAAAAAACTGTACACAAAAGAACCCTGTGTCTTTAGGCATAGTCAATTCATCTAACATGCACTTGATCCTTGGAAGTTACAAAGGGTACCATATCAAAAAATGTCTTTGTGTTGAAATAACATCACTTAATAGAGAAAACGGGAAATAAATAATCTAGAAAACTCAAAAGAAGGGCAAAAGTGAACAGTATTTTAAAGTAAAAGTCACATGGTGTAAAGAAAACAAGAGAATTTTTCTTTAAAATGAGAACTATAGAAAAGCCAACATAGGCAGTGTTAGCTTCACAATGAGAAATAGATCTTTACCCTCTTGAAGGAGAAGTGCAGTTAACAGTAGGGTGAATAGGCAGAAAGAAAGACAAAGGATGAACAAAGGCAGTTATCACTTTATAAATTTACATAAAAAGGTAAGTTATGGTTTGTGGCTATCGTAAAGGGTATTATTTCTCTTACTTCTTTCTCAGCCTGCTTATCCTTTGAGTATAGGAAGGCTTCTGACTTGCTTGAGTTGATTTTATATCCGGCCACTTTGCTGAAGTCGTTTATCAGCTGTAGGAGTTCTCTGGTGGAGTTCTTTGGGTCGCTTATGTATACTATCATATCGTCTGCAAATAGTGATAGTTTGACTTCTTCCTTTCCAATTTGTATCCCTTTGACCTCTTTTTGTTGTCTAATTGCTCTAGCTAGAACTTCAGGAGACAGCAGTTGTTGGCGAGGATGTGGAGAAAGAGGAACACTCCTCCACTGCTGGTGGAATTGCAGGCTGGTACAACCACTCTGGAAAGCAGTCTGGCGGCTCCTCAGAAAACTGGGCATGACACTTCCGGAGGATCCGGCTATACCACTCCTGGGCATATACCCAGAGACTTTACCTGCATGCAATAAGGACACATGCTCCACTATATTCATAGCAGCCTTATTTATAATAGCCAGAAGCTGGAAAGAACCCAGATGTCCCTCAACGGAGGAATGGATTCAGAAGATGTGGTATATTTACACAATGGAATACTACTCTGCAATTAAAAACAATGAATTCACGAAATTCCTAGGCAAATGGTCAGAACTTGAAAATATCATCCTTAGTGAGGTAACCCAATCACAAAAGAACACAC
This sequence comes from Tokudaia tokunoshimensis, assembly GCA_036184795.1. Classification (NCBI taxonomy): domain Eukaryota; kingdom Metazoa; phylum Chordata; class Mammalia; order Rodentia; family Muridae; genus Tokudaia; species Tokudaia tokunoshimensis. The sequence goes on along the minus strand of BTHU01000018.1, from coordinate 10,130,409 downwards.
ATGGTATGCAGTCACTGATAAGGGGATATTGACCCAGAATCTCAGAATACCCTAGACACAATCAGCATATCAATAGATTTCTAAAAAGATGGAAGGAGAGACCCCTGGTCCTGGAAAGACTGGATGTAGGGGAACGCCAGGACAGAGTAATGAGAGGGGGTTGAACGGAGAAAAGAGGGCGGGAAGGGGGCTTATGGGACTTTCGGGGAGGGAGGAAACGGGAAAGGGAAAGTGATCTGGAATGTAAATTAAAAAAATAAAATAAAATAAAAAAACTAAAAAAAAAAATAAATAAATAAATGAAGGAAGTATGTGGTAAAAAAAAAAAAAAAAGGTAAGTTATGAAAATACTCCAGACTGCTAGGGATTTTGGAATTTATGTAAGTTAAGTTAATGATATTTGGGAGATCTTTATGAGAGGAAACTGGTATCTGTCAGGGAAATAGATACAGGATACTAAAGATGGATGAGAGACTTACAAATTGTGAGAGATTCAATCCCACACTTTGGATTTTCAGGTTGAGAAAAGAGAAGGAATTAATATTTGAAAATCATATCTGTAGGATAGAATTTGAAGAGAAGCGGTAATTATAGAAGTGAAGTAAACAGTTGAAATGAGAGAAACAAAGAGGAGTGAACATAAGTTGTAGAGGAAATATGTGATTTTTATCTCCTGGGAGACAGGAGTAAATGGTTTTCACCCAAAATAAGGCACTAGGAACAGACAAAGGGAAAAGGAAAAAACATCTAACAAGAAGGGATTCCTCTTGAGTATAGTTTGGTGAACCAATGATTTTATTCGTGCGGTTTATTGACAGGGACATAGGTGTCTTAAAGGCAACTTCATCATCCAAAAAGGCCACACAAGGATGAGCAATAACTCACAAAAACTGCATTCCTAGAACCAACTACACAATTTGTAGTAAGTTTCTCCTTCCCCCAGAATAATTTCTTACTGCTCATATAATCTTGTGGAGGAATCTTGTGTATCTTGTTACTTTCTGAGCCTCCTGATATTGCGAAGTTTTATTAACTCCTTGAGCCAGATGAATTTCCTTAGTGTCCTGAGTCTGGTGTGCTTCTTCTCTCCTCCTTCTAGGAAACAATGCTTCAGTTCAGATGAAAAAGCTATATAATTGGAAAGCTACTGGGCCATTTCAGAGGGTTCCAGGTGTAATCATGGAAACCTAGGCAACCTGGGAAAAGCAAAGAACAGAGTATGCAAACAGATTTCTTACCAAATTATTCTGGTTTTCCAGCATTTCCACATCATTGCACATATGAAAAATATTAACATTTATATGGCACAATATATACATAGTCAAAATCTATGTGCTGAAATCTCTTCAGTTTGACAATCTCCCTACTCAAACATATCCGTTCAACCACTGCTAAGAATATGCTTATTAGAATCATCTATGAAGCAATCATGCCACAGGCTGGTCTGAGTCACCTTGGGAGGCATTGCCAAGAAGCATTTAGAATCTGGAAATGTTGTTTTCCAATAAGCAGACAGTTCTTCATTTACAGAGAAACATGATCCATTTGCATAAACTTCCATGTGCGCTTAGTTTTGCCATCTACACGAGGACTCTTACAAATCATTTCTAGAAGAAAGAAAACAATGTACTCAAACTGCAGCATAGTATGTTATTAGGAGACTTATAATCACCAGTGAGCCTGCGTATCCTGAAAAGCTACATCATAGAAATATATTAAAGAACACTTGTTAAACTGTTTTGCCTGGATTTTGCAGTATTAACAATTTCTGGAGAGCTTAAGAGAGGTGTCAAATTAATAATTTTTAATTATTGCCATTGAAAGCTCCTCCTGGCCCCTCTAAAAGATAATTTTTGCATATATAATGTTTTAAAAATAATTATTCATCCACCACCTGGTCCTTTCTTCTGTGGCAGACTCTTGGCTTCTCTGCTCCAGTGAAGACACCATCTCCTGATCCATCCTAGAGAACCCACTGCACTCAGAGCAGTTGATAACCAACAGAACAGTTTACCCAACAGTCTGAAGGCCTCCCAGGAGATCTACTGCTGTCAGGGTAACAGATCAGAACCCTCTCTGCCCCTGTGAAGAGCCTCACATCAGAAGGCCTTACAGGTGGTCTGCTACAGTCAGGGCTGCTGGCCTACCAGGAGAACTGAACAACCCAGGGTCAAAAGAGGCAGACACCCAAAAATCACCCAGAACAATAAACACCAGGGATATCCAGATGGCGAAAGGCAAGTGAAAGACCATAAGCAACAAAAGCCAATATACATGGGTGTCATCAGAACCCAGTTCTCCCACCACAGCAAGCCTTGAATACAACAACACACCTGAAAATCAGGAAGCTGACCTAAAATCCTATCTTATGAAGACAATAGAGGCCTTTAAGGAGGATATCAATAACACACTGAAAGTAATACAGAAAAACAAGTGGAGGAATTGAATAAAGTGATTCAAGACCTAAAAGAGGTCAGGAATTAGAGATGTAAGTTTCTACAACAGAATAAAAGAGATAGAAGAAGGAATCTCAGGTGTACAAGATATCATAGAAGAGATGGACACAACAGTCAAAGAAAATGCAAAATGCAAAAAGCATGTAACCTGAAACATCCAGGAAATCCAGGACAATATGAGAATACTAAACCTAAGAATTATAGGTAGAGAAGAGAGTGAAGATTTACAACTTAAAGGACCAAAAAAAATCTTCAGCAAAATTATTGAAGAAAACTTCCCTAACCTAAAAAAAGAGATGTCTGTGATCAAAAAAGAAACCTACAGACTCCAAACAGACTGGACTAGAACAGAAATTCCTCCCGTCACATAATAATCAAAACATCAAATGCACTAAACAAAGAAAGAATATTAAAAGCAGTAAGGGAAAAAGGTCAAGTAACATATAAAGGCAGACCTATTAGAATTACACCAAACTTCTCAGCAGAAACTATGAAAGCTAGAAGATCCTGGGCAGATGTCATATAGACGCTAAGAGAACATCAGTGCTAGCCCAGGCTACTATACCCAGCAAAGTTCTCAATTACCATAGATGGAGAAAACAAATTCTTCCATGACTAAACCAAATTTATGCAATATCTTTCTACAAACCCAGCTCTACAAAGGATAATGGGTGGACAATACCAATACAAGGAAGGAAACTACACCCTAAAAAAAGCATGAAGGTAATGTTTCAACAAATCCAAAAGAAGATAGCCACACAAATATAATTCCACATTTAACAACAAAAATAACATGAAGTAACAATCACTTTTCCTTAATATATCTTTTAACATCAATTGATTCAAGTTTCTAATAAAAAGACATAGAGTAACAGACTGGAAACATAAACAGGACCCAACATTTTGCTGCATTTAAGAAACCCACCTCAATGACAAAGACAGTCACTACCTCACAGTCAAAGGTTGGAAAACATTTTTTCAAGCAAATGGTCCCAAGAAACAAGCTGGAGTGGCCATTCTTATATCAGATAAAATAGACTTTCAACCTAAAGTAATCAAAAAAGATAAGGAAGGACACTTCATAATCCTCAAGGCAAAAATGTATCAGGATGAACTCTCAATTCTGAACATATATGCTCTAAATACACAGGCACCAACATTCATAAAAGAAACTTTACTAAGGCTCAAAGCACACTTTGCACCCACACTATAGTAGAGGGAGACCTCAAACCCCATTCTCAGCAGTGGAGAAATCATGGAAACAGAAACTAAACAGAGACACAGTGAAACTAACAGAAGTTATGAACCAAAAGTATCTAACAGATATTTACAGAACAACAGAAACTAAGCAGAGACACAGTGCAACTAACAGAAGTTATGAACCAAAGTATCTAACAGATATTTACAGAACATTTCATCCTAAAGCAAAAGAATATATCTTCTTCTGAGTACCTCATGGTACCTTCTCCAAAATCGACCATATGATTGTTCCCAAAACAGGCCTCAACAGATACAGGAATATTGAAATAATTCCATGCACCCTATCAGATCACCATGGACTAAGGCTGGCCTTAAGTTCCAAACAAACAACAGAAAAAACATATGCACATGGAAGCTGAACATTGCTCTATTCAATGATAACTTGCTCAATGAAGAAATAAAGAAATTAAAGACTTTTTAGAATTTAATGAAAATGAAGACACATCATAACAAAACGTATGGGACACAATGAAAGCAGTGCTAAGAGGAAAACTCATAGCACTAAGTGGCTACAAAAAAAATGGAGAGAACTTACAGTAATAGTTTGACAGGACACCTGAAAGCTCTAGAACAAAAAGAAGCAAATACACCCAAGAGGAGTAGAGAGCAGGAAATAATCAAAATCAGGGCTGAAATCAACCAAATAGAAACAAAAAGAACTATACAAAGAATCAACAAAACCAGGAGCTGGTTCTTTGAGAAAATCAAAAAGATAGATAAACCCTTAGCCAGACTAACCAGAGAGCACAGAGGCAACACCGAAATTAATAAAATCAGAAATTAAAAGGGAGACGTTACAACAGAAACTGTGAAAATTCAAAATATCATTAGATCCTACTACAAAAATTATACTCAACAAAATTGGAAAATCTGGACAAAATGGACAATTTTCTAGACATATACCAGGTGCCAATGTTAAAACAGGATCAGATAAACCATCTAAACCATCCCATAAATCCTGAGGAAATAGAAGAAGTTATTAACAGTCTCCCAACCATAAAATCTACAGATTCAATGCAATCCCCATCAAAATTCCAAATCAATTCTTCATAGAGCTAGGAAGAGCAATCTACAAATTCATTTGGAATAACAAAAAAAAAAAACAAAAAACAAAAAAACAAAAAACAGGATAGCAAAAAACTATTCTCCACAAAACAAGAATTTCTGAGGGAATCACTATCCTTGACCTTAAGTTCTACTACAGAGCAATAGTGATGAAACTGTATGGTATTGGTACAGAGACAAGCAGAAGATCATTGGAATTGACAACCCAGAAATGAACCCACAAAATGATGGTCACTTGATGATATTTGCCAAAGGAGCTAAAAATATTCAGTGGAAAAATGTCAGCATTTTTAACAAATGGTGCTGGATCACCTGAAGGTCAGGATGTAGAAAAATGCAAATAGACCCATTCTTATCTCCTTATACAAAGCACAAGTCCAAATGGATTAAGGTCCTACACATAAAACCAGATACACTGAAGCTTATAGAGGAAAAGTGAGGAAGAGCCTTGAACCCATGGGCACAGGCAAAAATTTCCTAAACAGAAAACCAATAGTCTATGTTCTAAGAACAAGGACAAATGGGACTTCATAAAATTGCAAAAGTTCTGTAAGGCAAAGGACACTGTCAATAGGACAAAATGGCAACCAACAGATTGGGAAAAGATCTTTACCAATTCTACATCTGATAGAGGGCTAATATCCAATGTATACAAAGAATTCAAGAAGTTAGATTTCAGAGAGTCAAATAATCCTGTTAAAAAATAGGGTACACAGCTAAATAGAGAATTCTCAACTGAAGAAACTCAAGTTGCTGTGAAGCACAAAAAGAAATGTTCAGAGACTGCACTGAAGAGACAGGTACCCAGGCTCTCCCCAATAAAACATCACTTGGGACACGGCCTGTTGGGGCTTCAGCCTGCGCCCAAGAACGGGACAGCACTGTGGTCGTCAGGGTGCCAGATCTGCAGGCCATCGCCTCTGCAGGGTGAGCAGCGCCACGGAGAGAGTGCAGAGTGCACTCCGCCATCTTTGCTCCAGTGGCCGGGAAGTTGGGACTGCCGGGCTCTGAGACAGACAGGCATAATATCGCGTGGGTCTCTGGCGGATTGTGTGTACGTGGCTCCCAAGAGCTGGGCAGATCTGCAGTAATCAGCACGCTAGCTCTGCTGTGGGACTTCTGCCTGGCAGAGAGACGCTCCAACCCCCCACTCTAAGAGAGATCACACACCCCTGCACAGGGCAGGAGCCTACCAGCCTCACTTTGGCGACCTCTGCTCCAGGAATCCACTACGCTGAGCCTTTGGATGTGCAAGGACTCGCCAATATAACATAACTTGGGGCAAGGCACATCAGGGATCCAAAGTCACTCAGGAGCAGGGCAGGCCCCAGAAATCTGTGCCAGGGGAATCCTGGTAAACCAGGGGAGGCAGAAATAGCTTTGCAGGCTCACAGGAGGTCCAACCAACAGCCAGTGACAGCAGGACCAACTAACATCAGAGGTATCCAGATGGCAAAAGGCAAACGTAGAAATGTTACTAACAGAAATCAAAGAAATATGGGACCATCCGAATCCAACTCTCCAACAGCAGCAAGTCCTGGATACCCCACCACACCCGAAAGACAAGATCTGGATTTAAAATCACTTCTCATGATGCTATTAGAGGATCACAAGAAGGACACAAATAAATCTAATAAAGAATTACAGGAGACCATGAACCAAAGGTTAGAAGCCCTTACAAAGGAAACACAAAAATCGCTTAGAGAAATGCAGGAGAACATGGATCAAAAAATGGAGGCGCACAAGCAGACAACACAAAAATCGCTTAACGAGATGAATCAATGGGTAGATGCACTCACAAAGGAATCATAAAATTTGCATAAAGAAATGCAGAAGAATATGGGTCAACAGACGGATGCCCATAAGGAGGCAACACAAAAATTGCTTAAAGAAATGAATCAACGCTTAGATGCCCTTACAAAGGAAACACGAGAACTGCTTAAAGAAATGCAGGAGACGATGGATCAACAGATGGATTCCCATGAGGAGGAAACACAAAAATCACTCAGAAAAATGTAGGAGAACGTGGGTCAACAGGCAGAAATCCTGAAAGAGTTAATGCAAAAATACCTTAAAGAAATACAGGAAAATACAAACAAACAAGTGAAGGATCTCAGCAAATCCATCCAGGAACTAAAAAAGGAAGTAGAAACAACTAAGAAATCACAAAGGGAGACAACTTTGGAGATAGAAAACCTTGGGAAGAAATCAGGAGTCATAGATGCAAACATCAACAATAGAATACAAGAGATGGAAGAAAGAATCTCAGGTGCTGAAGATTCCATAGAAAGCATCGACTCAACAGTCAAAGAAAATGCAAAATGCAAAAAACGTGTAACCCAAAACATCCAGGAAATCCAGGACACAATGAGAAGACCAAACCTAAGGATTATAGGTATAGATGAGAGTGAAGATTTGCAACTTAAAGGGCCAGTAAACATCTTCAACAAAATTATGGAGGAAAACGTCCCTAACCTAAAGAGAGAGAGATGCCGATGAACGTACAAGAAGCCTACAGAACTCCAAACAGACTGGACCAGAACAGAAATACCTCCCGTCACATAATAATCAAAACACCGAATGTTCTAAACAAAGAAAGAATACTAAAAGCAGTAAGAGAAAAGGGCCAAGTAACATACAAAGGAAGACCTATCCGAATCACATCAGACTTCTCACCAGAGACTATGAAAGCCAGAAGATCCTGGGCAAATCTCATGCAGACACTAAGAGAACACAAATGCCAGCCTAGACTACTATACCCAGCAAAACTCTCAATCACCATAGATGGAGAGACCAAGATATTCCATGATAAAACCAAATTTTCACAGTATCTTTCCACAAATCCAGCCCTGCAACAGATAATAGGTGGAAAGCTCCAATACAGGGAGAGAAACAGCACCCTGGACAAAACGAGATAATAACCTTCTTGAATCAAACCCAAAAGTAGATAACCACTCAAACATAAAGATAGCGTCAAGAATGGCAGATGGCAATAATCACTATGCCTTAATCTCTCTTAATATCAATGGTCTCAATTCCCCAATTAAAAGACATAGACTAGCAGACTGGATACGTAAACAGGACCCAGCATTTTGCTGCATGCAGGAAACGCACCTCAGTGTCAAAGACAAACACTACCTCAGAGTAAAAGGCTGGAAAACAATTTTACAAGCAAATGGCCCCAAGAAACGAGGTGGAGTAGCCATCCTAATATCCGATAAAATTGATTTTCAACCTAAAGTCATCAAAAAAGACACAGAAGGACACTACATACTGATTAAGGGAAAATCCACCATCAAGAACTCTCAATTCTGAATATCTATGCTCCAAATGCAAGGGCACCCTCATTCGTAAAAGAAACTTTACTAAAACTCAAAGCACACATCGCACCGCACACAATAATAGTGGGTGACTTCAACACCCCGCTCTCTGAAATGGATCGTTCAGGAAAGCAGAAACTAAACAGGGACACAGTGAATCTACTTGAAGCCTTGGACCAAATGGAACTAACAGATATATATAGAACATTTCATCCTAGAGCTAAAGAATACACCTTCTTCTCAGCTCCTCATGGTACCTTCTTCAAAACTGACCATATAATTGGTCACAAATCAGACCTCAACAGATATAAGAAGATAGAACTAATCCCATGCCTCCTATCAGATCACTATGGAATAAGGGTGGTCTTCAATGGCAACAAAAACAAAAGAAAACCCACGTACACATGGAGGCTGAACAATGCTCTACTCAATGATAACTTGGTCAAGGTGGAAATAAAGAAAGAAATCAAAGACTTTTTGAAAGTTAATGAAAATGAAGGCACAACATACCCTAATTTATGGGACACAATGAAAGCAGTGCTAAGAGGAAAATTCATAGCCCTGACTGCCGCCAAAAAGAAACGGGAGACAGCATACACTAACAACTTAATGGCACACCTGAAAACCCTGGAACAAAAAGAAGCAAATACACCAAAGAGGAGAAGAAGGCAGGAAATCATCAAACTCAGGGCTAAAATTAATCAAGTAGAAACAAATAAAACCATACAAAGAATCAACAAAATGAGGAGTTGGTTCTTTGAGAAAATCAACAAGATAGATTAGCCCTTAGCGAGACTAACCAGAGGGCACAGAGATAGTATCCAAATTAATTAAATCAGAAATGAAAAGGGAGAGATAACATCAGAAACGGAGCAAATTCAAAAAATCATCAGATCCTACTACGAAAGCCTGTATTCAACACAACTAGAAAATCTTGAGGAAATGGACAATTTCTTTGACAGATACCAAATACCAAAATTAAATCAGGATCAAATAGACCATCTAAACCGTCCTATAAGCCCTGAAGAAATAGAAGATGTCATTGGAAGTCTTCCAACCAAAAATGCATAGGTCCCTATGGTTTTAGTGCAGAATTCTATCAGACCTTCAAAAAGACCTAACACCAATACTCTTCAAACTGTTCCACAAAATAGAAACAGAACGTACTACCCAACTCATTATATGAAGTCACAATTACACTGATACCAAAACCACACATCCAACAAGTAAAGAGAATGTTAGACCAATTTCCCTTATAAATATTGATGGAAAAATACTCAATAAAATTCTTGCCAACCAAATTCAAGAACACATCAAAACTATTATTCACCATGATCAAGTAGGCTTCATCCCAGGGATGCAGGGATGGTTCAATATAAGGAAATCCATCAATGTAATCCACTATATAAACAATCTCAAAGAAAAAAACCACATGGTCATCTCATTAGATGCTGAGAAAGCATTTGACAAAATTCAGCATCCTTTCATGCTAAAGGTCTTGGAAAGATCAGGAATTCAAGGCCCATATCTAAACATAGTAAAAGCAATTTACAGCAAACCGGTAGCCAGAATCAATCTAAATGGAGAGAAACTTGTAGCAATCCCACTAAAATCAGGGACTAGACAAGGCTGCCCTCTCTCTCCATATCTTTTCAATACAGTACTTGAAGTTCTAGCTACAGCAATTAGACAACAAAAAGAGATCAAAGGGATACAAATTGGAAAGGAAGAAATCAAACTATCACTATTTGCAGACGATATGATAGTATACTTAAGCGACCCAAAGAACTCCACCAGAGAACTCCTACAGCCGATAAATGACTTCAGCAAAGTGGCTGGATATAAAATCAACTCAAGCAAGTCAGTAGCCTTCCTATACTCAAAGGATAAGCAGGCTGAGAAAGAAGTAAGAGAAATGATACCCTTCACGATAGCCACAAACCATATAAAGTATCTTGGCGTGACTCTAACCAAACAAGTGAAAGATCTGTATAACAAGAACTTCAAATCTCTGAAGAAAGAAATTGAAGAAGACCTCAGAAGATGGAAAAAATCTGCCATGCTCATAGATTGGCAGGATTAATATAGTAAAAATGAGCATCTTACCGAAAGTAATATACAGATTCAATGCAATCCCCATCAAAATCCCAACTCAATTCTTCATACAGTTAGAAAGAGAAATTCAAAAATTTATGTGAAATAACAGAAAACCCAGAATAGCTAAAACTATTCTCAAGAGTCAAAGAACCTCTGGGGGAATCAGTATCCTGGACCTCAAGCTGTACTACAGAGCAATAGTGTTAAAAACCGCATGGTATTGGTACAGTGACAGGTATGTAGATCTATGGAACAGAATTGAATACCCAGAAATTAATCCACACTCCTAGGGTCACTGATCTTTGACAGAGGAGCTAAAACCATCCAGTGGAAAAAAGATAGCCTTTTCAACAAATGGTGCTGGCTCAGCTGGAGGTCAACATGTAGAAGAATGCAAATTGACCCATTCTTATCTCCTTGCACTAAGCTCAATTCCAAGTGGATCAAGGATCTCCACATAAAACCAGACACACTGAAACTAATAGAAGGGAAACTAGGGAAGAACCTTGAACATATGGCCACAGGGGAGAATTTCCTGAACAGAACTCCAATAGTTTATGCTCTAAGATCAAGAATAGACAAATGGGACCTCATTAAATTACAAAGTTTTTGCAAGGCAAAAGACACTGTCAAAAAGACAAAGCAGCAACCAACTAACTGGGAAATGATCTTTACCAACCTTACATCCGACAGAGGGCTAATATCCAATATATACAAAGAACTCAAGAACTTAAACTCCAGAGAGGCAAGTAACCCTATTAAAAATGGGGTACAGAGCTAAACAAAGAGTTCTCACCTGAAGAATATCTAATGGCTGAGAAGCACCTAAAGAGATGTTCATCATCCTTAGTCATTAGGGAAATGCAAATCAAAACAACCCTGAGATTCCATCTCACACCAGTCAGGATGGCTAAGATCAAAAACACAGGAGACAGCAGTTGTTGGCGAGGATGTGGAGAAAGAGGAACATTCCTCCACTGCTGGTGGAATTGCAAGCTGGTACAACCACTCTGGAAAGCAGTCTGGCGGTTCTTCAGAAAACTGGGCATGACACTCCCAGAGGATCCGGCTATACCACTCCTGGGCATATACCCAGAGGCTTTACCTGCATGCAACAAGGACACATGCTCCACTATGTTCATAGCAGCCTTATTTATAATAGCCAGAAGCTTGAAAGAACCCAGATGTCCCTCAACAGAGGAATGGATTCAGAAGATGGGGTATATCTACACAATGGAATACTACTCTGCAATTAAAAACAATGAATTCACGAAATTCCTAGGCAAATGGTCAGAACTTGAAAATATCATCCTTAGTGAGGTAATCCAATCACAAAAGAACACACATGGTATGCAGTCACTGATAAGGAGATATTAACCCAGAATCTTGGAATACCCTAGACACAATTCGCATATCAATAGATTTCTAAGAAGATGGAAGGAGAGACCCCTGGTCCTGGAAAGACTGGATGTAGGGGAACGCCAGGACAGAGAAACGAGAGGGGGTTGAATAGAGAAAAGAGGGAGGGAAGGGGGCTTATGGGACTTTTGGGGAGGGAGGAAACGGGAAAGAGGAAATGATTTGAAATGTTAATTAAAAAAAATAAAATAGGCCAGATCAGCAGGCCATCGCGTCTGCAGGGTGAGCGGTGCCACGGAGAGTGCCCTCCGCCATCTTTGCTCCAGTGACTGGGAAGTTGGGACAGCCAGGTTCTGAGACAGACAGGCTTAATATCGCTTGGGTCTCGGGCAGCTTGTGTGTGTGCAGCTCCCAAGTGCTGGCTGATCTGCAGTAACCAGCTCGCCAGCTCTGCTGTGGGACTTCTGCCTGGCAGAGGGACCCCGCCCTGGGCGGGAGCCTACCAGCTTTCCTTCCATGACCTCTGTTCCCTCAGACTGCACTGAAACAACAGGTACCCACGCACTATCCCCAATATAACATCACTTGGGACATGGCCTGTTGGGGCTTCCGTCTGCGCCAGAGAACGGGTCAGCGCTGTGGTCGTCTGGGTGCCAGATCGGCAGGCCATCGCTTCTGCAGGGTGAGCGGTGCCACGGAGAGTGCCCTCCGCCATCTTTGCTCCAGTGACTGGGAAGTTGGGACAGCCAGGTTCTGAGACAAACAGGCATAATATCGCTTGGGTCTCGGGCAGCTTGTGTGTAAGCCGCCGCTCCCAAGTGCTGGGCTGATCTGCAGTAACCAGCGTGCCAGCTCTGCTGTGGGACTTCTGCCTGACAGAGGGACGCCCCCTCGCCCCCCAGGAGAGATCACACACCCCTGCACAGGGCAGGAGCCTACCAGACTCCCTTTGGCGACCTCTGCTCCAGGAATCCACTAGGCTGAGCCTTGGGATGTGCAAGGCCTCCCCAATATAAGATCACTTGGGGCAAGGCACATTAGGGCTCCAAAGTCACTCAGGAGCAGGCAGGCCCCAGAAATCGGTGCCAGGGGAATCCTGGTAATCCAGGGGGGGGGGCAGAAATAGCTTTGCAGGCTCACAGGAGGTCCAACCAACAGCCAGTGGCAGCAGGACCAACTAACACCAGAGGTATCCAGATGGCAAAAGGCAAACGTAGGAATGTTACTAACAGAAATCAAAGTAATGTGGGACCATCCGAACCCTACCCTCCAACAGCAGCAAGTCCTGGATACCCCACCACACCCGAAAGACAAGATCTGGATTTAAAATCACTTCTCATGATCCTATTAGAGGACCACAAGAAGGACACAAATAAATCTCATAAAGAGTTACAGGAGACCATGAATCAATGGTTAGAAGCCCTTACAAAGGAAACACAAAAATCACTTAGAAAAATGCGGGAGAACATGGATAAAAAGATGGAGGTGCACAAGGAGACAACACAAAAATCGCTTAACGAGATGAATCAACGGGTAGATGCACTCACAAAGGAATCACAAAATTTGCATAAAGAAATGCAAAAGAATATGGATCAACAGATGGATGCCCATAAGGAGGCAACACAAAAATTGCTTAAAGAAATGAATCAACGCTTAGATGCCCTTACAAAGGAAACACGAGAACTGCTTAAAGAAATGCAGGAGACGATGGATCAACAGATGGAATCCCATGAGGAGGAAACACAAAAATCGCTCAGAGAAATGCAGGAGAACGTGGGTCATCAGGAAAAAATCCTGAAAGAGGTAATGCAAAAATACCTTAAAGAAATACAGGAAAATACAAACAAACAAGTGAAGGATCTCAGCAAATCCATCCAGGAACTAAAAAAGGAAGTAGAAACAACTAAGAAATCACAAAGGGAGACAACTTTGGAGATAGAAAACCTTGGGAAGAAATCAGGAGTCATAGATGCAAACATCAACAATAGAATACAAGAGATGGAAGAAAGAATCTCAGGTGCTGAAGATTCCATAGAAAGCATCGACTCAACAGTCAAAGAAAATGCAAAATGCAAAAAACGTGTAACCCAAAACATCCAGGAAATCCAGGACACAATGAGAAGACCAAACCTAAGGATTATAGGTATAGATGAGAGTGAAGATTTGCAACTTAAAGGGCCAGTAAACATCTTCAACAAAATTATGGAGGAAAACGTCCCTAACCTAAAGAGAGAGAGATGCCGATGAACGTACAAGAAGCCTACAGAACTCCAAACAGACTGGACCAGAACAGAAATACCTCCCGTCACATAATAATCAAAACACCGAATGTTCTAAACAAAGAAAGAATACTAAATGCAGTAAGAGAAAAGGGCCAAGTAACATACAAAGGAAGACCTATCCGAATCACATCAGACTTCTCACCAGAGACTATGAAAGCCAGAAGATCCTGGGCAAATCTCATGCAGACACTAAGAGAACACAAATGCCAGCCTAGACTACTATACCCAGCAAAACTCTCAATCACCATAGATGGAGAGACCAAGATATTCCATGATAAAACCAAATTTTCACAGTATCTTTCCACAAATCCAGCCCTGCAACAGATAATAGGTGGAAAGCTCCAATACAGGGAGAGAAACAGCACCCTGGACAAAACGAGATAATAACCTTCTTGAATCAAACCCAAAAGTAGATAACCACTCAAACATAAAGATAGCGTCAAGAATGGCAGATGGCAATAATCACTATGCCTTAATCTCTCTTAATATCAATGGTCTCAATTCCCCAATTAAAAGACATAGACTAGCAGACTGGATACGTAAACAGGACCCAGCATTTTGCTGCATGCAGGAAACGCACCTCAGTGTCAAAGACAAACACTACCTCAGAGTAAAAGGCTGGAAAACAATTTTACAAGCAAATGGCCCCAAGAAACGAGGTGGAGTAGCCATCCTAATATCAGATAAAATTGATTTTCAACCTAAAGTCATCAAAAAAGACACAGAAGGACATTACATACTGATCAAGGGAAAAATCCACCATCAAGAACTCTCAATTCTGAATATCTATGCTCCAAATGCAAGGGCACCCTCATTCGTAAAAGAAACTTTACTAAAACTCAAAGCACTCATCGCACTGCACACAATAATAGTGGGTGACTTCAACACCCCGCTCTCTGAAATGGATCGTTCAGGAAAGCAGAAACTAAACAGGGACACAGTGAATCTAATTGAAGCCTTGGACCAACTGGAACTAACAGATATATTTAGAACATTTCATCCTACAGCTAAAGAATACACCTTCTTCTCAGCTCCTCATGGTACCTTCTACAAAATTGACCATATAATTGGTCACAATTCAGACCTCAACAGATATAAGAAGATAGAACTAATCCCATGCCTCCTATCAGATCACTATGGAATAAGGGTGGTCTTCAATGGCAACAAAAACAAAAGAAAACCCACGTACACATGGAGGCTGAACAATGCTCTACTCAATGATAACTTGGTCAAGGTGGAAATAAAGAAAGAAATCAAAGACTTTTTGAAAGTTAACGAAAATGAAGGCACAACATACCCTAATTTATGGGACACAATGAAAGCAGTGCTAAGAGGAAAATTCATAGCCCTGAGTGCCGCCAAAAAGAAAGGGAGATAGCATACACTAACAGCTTAATGGCACACCTGAAAGCCCTGGAACAAAAAGAAGCAAATACACCAAAGAGGAGTAGAAGGCAGGAAATCATCAAACTCAGGGCTAAAATTAATCAAGTAGAAACAAATAAAACCATACAAAGAATCAACAAAACGAGGAGTTGGTTCTTTGAGAAAATCAACAAGATAGATAAGCCCTTAGCCAGACTAACCAGAGGGCACAGAGATAGTATCCAAATTAATAAAATCAGAAATGAAAAGGGAGAGATAACAACAGAAACTGAGGAAATTCAAAAAATCATCAGATCCTACTGCAAAAACCTGTATACAACACAACTAGAAAATCTTGAGAGAAAGAGAATCTCAGGCCAATCTCTCTTATGAATATCGATGCAAAAATACTCAATAAAATTCTTGCCAACCGAATCCAAGAACACATCAAAACGATCATTCACTACGATCAAGTAGGCTTCATCCCAGGGATGCAGGGATGGTTCAATATAAGGAAATCCATCAATGTAATCCACTATATAAACAATCTCAAAGAAAAAAACCACATGGTCATCTCATTAGATGCTGAGAAAGCATTTGACAAAATTCAGCATCTTTTCATGCTAAAGGTCTTGGAAAGATCAGGAATTCAAGGCCCATATCTAAACATAGTAAAAGCAATTTACAGCAAACCGGTAGCCAGCATCAATTTAAATGGAGCAAAACTTGAAGCAATCCCACTAAAATCAGGGACTAGACAAGGCTGCCCTCTCTCTCCATATCTTTTCAATATAGTACTTGAAGTTCTAGCTAGAGCAATTAGACAACAAAAAGAGGTCAAAGTGATACAAATTGGAAAGGAAGAAGTCAAACTATCACTATTTGCAGACGATATGATAGTATACTTAAGCGACCCAAAGAACTCCACCAGAGAACTCCTACAGCCGATAAATGACTTCAGCAAAGTGGCCGGATATAAAATCAACTCAAGCAAGTCAGAAGCCTTCCTATACTCAAAGGATAAGCAGGCTGAGAAAGAAGTAAGAGAAATAATACCCTTCACAATAGCCACAAACCATATAAAGTATCTTGGCGTGACTCTAACCAAACAAGTGAAAGATCTGTATGACAAGAACTTCAAGTCTCTGAAGAAAGAAATTGAAGAAGACCTCAGAAGATGGAAAAATCTGCCATGCTCATGGATTGGCAGGATGAATATAGTAAAAATGAGCATCTTACCAAATGTAATACACAGATTCAATGCAATCCCCATCAAAATCACAACTCAATTCTTCATAGAGTTAGAAAGAGCAATTCAAAAATTCATCTGGAATAACAGAAAACCCAGGATAGCTAAAACTATTCTCAAGAATAAAAGAACCTCTGGGGGAATCAGTATCCTGGACCTCAAGCTGTACTACAGAGCAATAGTGTTAAAAACTGCATGGTATTGGTACAGTGACAGACATGTAGATCAATGGAACAGAATTGAAGACCCAGAAATGAACCCACACTCCTATGGTCACTTGATCTTTGACAAAGGAGCTAAAACCATCCAGTGGAAAAAAGATAGCCTTTTCAACCAATGGTGCTGGCTCAGCTGGAGGTCAACATGCAGAAGAATGCAAATTGACCCATTCTTATCTCCTTGCACTAAGCTCAATTCTAAGTGGATCAAAGATCTCCACATAAAACCAGACACACTGAAACTGATAGAAGGGAAACTAGGGAAGAACCTTGAACATATGGCCACAGGGGAGAATTTCCTGAACAGAACTCCAATAGCTTATGCTCTAAGATCAAGAATAGACAAATGGGACCTCATTAAATTACAAAGTTTTTGCAAGGCAAAAGACACTGTCAAAAAGACAAAGCGGCAACCAACTAACTGGGAAATGATCTTTACCAACCTTACATCCGACAGAGGGCTAATATCCAATATATACAAAGAACTCAAGAAGTTAAACTCCAGAGAGGCAAATAACCCTATTAAAAATGGGGTACAGAGCTAAACAAAGAGTTCTCACCTGAAGAATATCTAATGGCTGAGAAGCACCTAAAGAGATGTTCATCATCCTTAGTCATTAGGGAAATGCAAATCAAAACAACCCTGAGATTCCATCTCACACCAATCAGGATGGCTAAGATCAAAAACACAGGAGACAGCAGTTGTTGGCGAGGATGTGGAGAAAGAGGAACACTCCTCCACTGCTGGTGGAATTGCAGGCTGGTACAACCACTCTGGAAAGCAGTCTGGCGGTTCTTCAGAAAACTGGGCATGACACTCCCGGAGGATCCGGCTATACCACTCCTGGGCATATACCCAGAGACTTTACCTGCGTGCAATAAGGACACATGCTCCACTATGTTCATAGCAGCCTTATTTATAATAGCCAGAAGCTGGAAAGAACCCAGATGTCCCTCAACGGAGGAATGGATTCAGAAGATGTGGTATATCTACACAATGGAATACTACTCTGCAATTAAAAACAATGAATTCATGAAATTCCTAGGCAAATGGTCAGATCTTGAAAGTATCATCCTTAGTGAGGTAACCCAATCACAAAAGAACACACATGGTATGCAGTCACTGATAAGGGGATATTGACACAGAATCTCGGAATACCCTAGACACAATCCGCATATCAATAGATTTCTAAAAAGATGGAAGGAGAGACCCCTGGTCCTGGAAAGACTGGATGTAGGGGAACGCCAGGACAGAGTAACGAGAGGGGGTTGAATGGAGAAAAGAGGGAGGGAAGGGGGCTTATGGGAGTTTCGGGGAGGGAGGAAATGGAAAGGGGAAATGATTTGGAATGTAAATTAAAATAAAATAAAATAAAATAAAATAAATAAAGGAAATGTTCAATATCCTTAGTTATCAGGGAAATGCAAATAAAAAAAAAACCCTGAAATTCCACATCACATCAGTCAGAATGGCTAAGATGAAATACTCAGGGAACAGCAGATTCTGTAGAGGATGTGGAGAAAGAAGAACACTCCTCCATTGCTGGTGGGATTGCAAACTGGTAAAACTACTCTGGAAATCAGTTTGGCAGTTCCTCAAAAAATTAGACATAGTACTACCTGAGGACCCAGCTATACCACTCCTTGGCATATACCCAGAAGATGCTCCAACATATAATAATGACACATGCTCCACTATGTTCATAGCCACCTTATTTATAATAGCTAGAAGCTGGAAAGAAACCAGGTGTCTTTCAACAGAGGAATCGATACCAATGATGTGGTATATTTATAGAATGGGGTAATACCTATTAAAAACAATGAATTCATGAAATTCTTAGGTAAATGAATGGAACTATAAGGTGTCATCCTGAGTGAGGTAACATAATCACAAGGGAATACACATGATATGCACTCCCTCATAAGTGGATATTTGCCCAAAAGCTCAGAATATTCAAGATACAATTCACAGACCACATGAAGCTCAAGAAGGAAGACCAAGGTGTGGGTACTTTTGTTTTTCTGAGAAAGGGAACAAAATACTCACAGGCGCAATTATGGAGACTGAAGGAAAGGCCATTCAGAGACTGACCTGCCTGGGATTCATCCTATAAACAGTCACCAAACACTGACACTATTGTGGATGCTAAGAAGTGCTTGCTGAAAGGAGCCTGATATGGCTGTCTCCTGAGGGGCCCTGCCAGAGCCTTACAGATACAGAGGCAGATGCTAGCAGCCAACCATTGGACTGAGGTCGGGGTCCCCAATGGATGAGTTATTGCAAGGACTGGAGGAGCTGATAGAGTTTGCAGCCTCATGAGAAGAACAATGATGTTAGCCAACCAGACACCCCCAAGGCTCCCAGAGACTAAGCCAACAACCAAGGGGTACATATGGTTCCAGCCACATTTGTGGCACAGCAATGCCTTGTCGGGCATTGGTGGGAGAAGAGGTCCTTGGTCCTATGAAGGCTGGATAGATGCCCCAGCATGGGGAAATTAAGGGGAGGTAGATGGAAATGGGTTGGGTAGAGGGGCTTCCTCATGGAAGCATGGGGAGGGAGGATGGGTTGGGGGTTTTCTGGGAGGGGGGAAACTGGGAAAGGCAATAACATTTGAAATACAAATGAAGAATATATTCAATAATAAAAAATTATTCTTGAGGATTGCATATATACATAATTATGTCTAGCCCAATTTCTCCCCCAGACATGTCCTCCCATATCTCCTTCAATATATTCCCACTCCCAACATCATGTCTTACAAAAATAACCAGTTCAATCCAATTAGTGCTGCCCATATGTGCATGAGTATGGAGTCATCAAATAGAGCATGAGAAACCTACCTGTGTATATAAGCAATACTAAATAGACTCAATAGATTATACTTATTCATTTATGTATGTGCATAGCAAAAATAAAGAAAAAACAGAAACCATGACTTTGAAAGGAAGAATTAGACTGGAGAGAGGGAGGGGAAATGATATAATATTTCAATTAAAAATAAAATTTGAAGAAGAGTGGTTCTTTCTCCCCCATAACTATCAACTACAAATAGCTTCTCAGTAAGGTATGGGGCTTAGAGCCCATCTTTCCGATCTGGTGCTTTGCTGTTTGTAGTAGAATATGGAAGCAAGTATCAGGAAAAAGTTTCTCTGTGTAAAATGTATTTCCTACAAGACATTATCTTGTCACAATGAGGTCATCAAAACATAGTTGGTCATCACTCTGACTAGATCATTACCTCTTCATCCATGAAGAAAACCAGAAAGTTCATCTTCCTTAAAATTGTGACTATTGGGTGTATTTCAGGATGTTCGGCCCTGTATCAAAGCCCTTTTTGATAGTTTGAAGTCCACAAACAAATGGAGATAAAAGAGAAAGTTTCATATTTTTGGAACATTGAGGCAGTATAGACAATCTCTGAAAATGTCCTATATCTGATGTCTCAAAACAGGAAAGTCTCACTGTAGTACCAGCCCTAATTATGAATGCTTCTAAAATGCATTGGGAGATTGCTTCACTTATCCAAGTTTTAGCATCTTCACCAAACAAAAATATTTGATCATTTCATTGGATTTCAAAAGACTATATGCTGATATCCTTTTGAGGTTCCTTGTTGGAGATTATGAGGAATGTTTTCTGGCAGAACTAGAGCAGAAAGAGACTGTAAGTTGTCTGCTTTAGTATTGGGAGGAAAGGGGCTTTCCTGGATTCATTTAGGCAAATTCTATTTTCTTGCTATTATGAATAATTTAGCAATAAACACAGAAATGCATACTTTTTCTTGGAGGATATAAAATCTGTTGAGTATATACTCAAGAATGATAGTGTTGTGTCATATGGAAGATGTATTCATAATTTTGTGACAGATTTCTATACTGACCTCCACAATGGTTTAAATAGTTAACACTCCTCTTGTTAATGAGTAATGGTTTCTTTATCCCTACATCCTCAACAGTAATTGGTATAGTTTTCTTAAAAATAATTATTCTGACTAAGCTGATATAGAATTTCAAAGTAGTTATAATTTGTACTTACTTGATAGCCTATGTGATATACAATTGTAAAGGGACTATGCATGTGTGGAAGGGCACACCTAGGGTCAAGAATGAGAAGGAGAAGCAATAGAAACAAATTTGTATGAAAATGCCACAATGAAATAAAGTATTACACAAGCTAATGTTAATTATTTTCAGTCAAAAACAAAAAGGGAAAATAAAGGAAAAAAAGAAAGAAAGGAAGGAAGGAAGCAAGGTAGGAAGGAAGGAAGCAAGGTAGGAAGGAAGGAAGAAAGGAAGCAAGGAAGGAAGGAAAGAGGGAAGGAAGGAAGGAAGAAAGAAAGAAAGAAAGAAAGAAAGAAAGAAAGAAAGAAAGAAAGGTGCTTTCTCCTTTATGTATGGACAGCATCTCAGGATATTTTTATCTGAATGAAAGGAACAGTTACTTTAAGTGCCTTCACAGCATGTATTCCTTGGTGACAGATAGGAATAGTAATAGTTTTCAGTAGCTATGACATCTAATTGTAGGTACCTCCTCCAGAAAGCTGAGCTTCATTCAACGTTTTAAGCATCCTAAATTTACACTTTTTAAAAAATGGACCTTTCTAAAATTGCCACACAAATTATTTTGCGGTAAAGCCTGCCATTGTTTGATGCTGTTCTTATCTGAAAATAGTAGATCCAACCTCTAGCCTACAGAATTTTGCCCTTTGAGGATATTCCTGTGAGTTGTCCAACACAGAACATTCTCACATATTGTTAAAAATCTAAGAATGTTTGCCTTTAGCCTGGTAATTATACTTTGTGATATCTATTCTAGAGGCAAGCATAGTAGACCCTTATACAAAAAAGATCTTTGTTGAACTGGGTAAAATTTAGAAAGGATTTAAATTAGCAACAGAGAATAGATGAAAACTAGTGAGTATTCTGCAGGGATAGATGGTTACAGAATTTAATCATGTCTACTTGTGGCTACTTGCAATTTTTCCCAAGTAGAACTTTCACATTTAATAAAGCAGATTGACCCTCCTGGGACAGCCTGCAGAGATGAGTTGGGCACAGAACCCTGATCTCCGTTGTCTAGCTCTGGGCTTGCTCTACAGTCGTGGGGAGACTTATGGGCCTCAAGAGTGTCCTTTCTCCCTGGGGAGAAAAACTGACCATCATGAAACCCTGACTGACAAATCACATCCTAGTCGGATCCCACCACCATCCCAGTTGGTCTGAGTGGGACACAGCCTGCAGAGTAAGGCTGGCCCAGAATGCAGCCTGCAGAGGGAGGTCTGCCTGAGTCACAGTCAGCAAAGTCAGCTACCCTGACCCATTGTGTGGCCTACAACTCCCCCACTTTCCCAAGAAGTCTTCTTGCCATTGGAATCATCCAGTCAACATCATGGAAAACAAGATGCCTAAAGGACAGCTTAAGAACACTATTGCAATACCCAGGGCAATACGGCACCACAAGAGCCCAGCTATCCTGATACAAGAAAGCTTTGATATCCTAATGAAACTGAAGCACAAGGAAAGGATATTAAATCCAATATTATAAAGATGCTGGAGGCTTCTAAAGAGGACCTGAATAATCTCTTAAAGGAATACAAGAACAGGTAGAGGCAATAAAAGAGGAAGCAATTAAATATAAAAGAAATGCAGAAAACTACAAACAGGTGAAAGATATAAATAGAACTGTCAAATACATGAAAAGGGAAATAGAAGCAATAAAGAATACGCAAACTGAGGCAATCCTGGAGATGGAAAACCTAGGAAAGAGAACAGGAACTACAGATGTAAGCATCACCAACAGAATGAAGAACATGGAGGACAGAATCTTAGATGTAGAAGATACAATGGAAGAAATCAATATATTTGTCAAAGGAAATGCAAAATCTACAAAGTTTATGATACAAACATCCAGGAACTTGGGGACACTGTGAAAACACCAAACCTAAGAATAATAGAAATAAAAGAGAAGATTCTCCTCTCAAAGGCCAAGAAAACATCCTCAACAAACTCATAGAAGAAAATTTCCCTAACCTAAAGAAAGAGATGCCTATAAATGTATATGAAGCTTACAAAACACCAAACATGTTGGATAAAAAAAGAAAATCCTCCTGCCACATAATAATCAAAATACTAAATGTACAGAACAAAGAAATAATATTAAAAGCCGAAAGGGGAAAAGGCCAAGTAACATATAAAAGCATGAATATCAGAATTACATCTGACTTCTCTTTTTTTATTTTTATTAGATATATTCTTTATTTACATTTCAAATGTTGTCCCCTTTCCTGGTCCCCCTGAAAATCCTATAACCCAACTCCCCTCCCTCTGTTCCCCAATCAACCTTCTCACGCTTCCCTGTCCTGGTATTCCCCTACTCTGTGGCATCGAGCCTTCCCAGGACCAGGGGCCTCTCCTCCCTTTGATGTCCAACAAGGCCATCCTCTGCTGCCTATGCTTCTGGAGCCATGGGTAACACCATGTGTACTCTTTGGTTTTGTCCCTGGGAGCTCTGGGAGTACTGGGTGGCTCATATTGTTGTTCCTCCTATGGCACTGCAAACCCCTTCAGCTGACTTCTCAACAGAGACTCAAAAAGCCAGAAGATTCTGGACAGATGTCATGCAGACCCTAAAAGACTACAGATGAGAGCCAAGACTACTACACTCAGCAATACTTTCAATCACCGTAGATGGAGAAACCAAGACAATCCATGCAAAACCCAACCCTACAGAGGATACTAGAATGAATACTCCAACAAAATGAGGCTAACTCCATTCAAGGAAACCAAAAAAATAAATGAATAAATCCATACCATTAAAACCAATAGAAAGGAAACACAGACTAATCTAAAAATAATTCCTGACACAAAACATCCAGGAAATCTGGAATACTATGAAAAGATCTAACCTAAGAATAATAGGAATAAAAGAAGTTGAAGATTCGCAGCTACAGAGCTCAGAAAATATTCTCAACAAAATCATAGAAGAAAACTTTCCCAACCTAAAGAAGTAGATGCCTATAAACATACAAGAAGCTTATAGAACATCACTTAGACTGCACCAGAAAAGAAAATCCTCCCGGCACATAATAATCAAAACATAAAGTATACAGAACAAAGAAACAGTGTTAAAAACAATAAGGGAAAAATACCAGGTAACATAAAAAGGCAGAACTATCAGAGTTACACCCAACTTCACAACAGAGACTCTAAAAGCTAGAAGGACCTGGACAGATATCCTGCAACCTCTAACAATCCACACGTGCTAACCTAGATTACTATGCTATGCAAAACTCTTAATTATAAGAAAACAATATATTTTAAAACAAATCCAAATTCAAATAATATCTATCCACAATTCCAGCCCTATATAAAAGCTAGAAGGAGAACTCTAACACAAGAAGGATAACTTCATTCAAGAAAACACAGGAAATAAGCAGTTCCTTACAAGCAAAAACAAGGAAAACACACACACACACACACACACACACACACATGCTCAACCATCACCAACATCTAAACAGCAGGAAGTAACTATCTTTGGTCATTAATATGTTTTAACATCAGTGGATTCAATTCCATAATAGGAAGATACAAGCTAACACAAAGGATGTATAAATAGAACCCATTATTCTACTGAACACAAGAAACACATCTCAGCAACAAATATAGTCATTATATCAGTATAAAGAGCTAGAAAAAGGTTTTCCAAGCCAACAGATGTAAGAAACAAACTGGGGTAGCCATATCTAATAAAATAGCCTTTCAACTGAAAGTACTCAAAAGAGACAGAGAACGGCACTTCATACTCATCAAAGGAAAACTCCACTAAGAGGACATCTCAATTCATAATATCTATGTCACAAATGCATGGGTACTAATGATCATAAAAGAAGCATTACTAAAGCTTATGTCACACATTGAAGCCCACATACTAATAGTAGGAGATCTCAACACCCCAGTCTCACCAATGGACAGATCATCAAGACAGAATCTAAACAGAGAAATAACAAAATAGAAGTTGTGATTGAAATGGACTCAGAAATTTGTAGAACATTTCACCCAAATACAAAAGAACATACCTTCTTCCCAGCAGCTCAAGGAACCTTCTCCAAAATTGACCACATAGTCATTCACAAAGCAAGCCTCAACAGATAAAAGATCAAAATAACTCCATGTGTCCTGTCAGATCACTATGAACTAAAACTGAATGTTAGCAACAACAGAAACAACAGAAAACCTACATACTCATGGAAACTGAACAACTCTCTCAGTGATCAAAAAAAAAAATTAAAGACTTTCTAGAACTCAATGAAAATGAGGGCACAACATACCCAAACTTATGGGATACTATGAAAACTGTGCTAAGAGGAATGTTCATAGCACTATGTGCCTTTAAAAAGAAATTACAGAGTTCTCATTCTAACAAATTAAAGGTACAACTGAAGGCTCTAAAACAACAACAACAACAACAACAAACATCCCCAAACAAACAAACAAAAAAAAAAAAACCTCAAGGCCCCAGGGCTGAAATCAATCAGTTAGAAACAAAGAGAAGAATACAAAGAATCAACAAAACCAAGAGCTGGTTCTTTGAGAAAATAAAAAAGATAGACAAACCTTTAGGCAAACTAACTAAAAGGCAGAGAGATAATAGTATCCAAATTAAATTCAGAAATGAAAAAGGAGACCAAACAACAAATACTAAGGAAATTCAAAGAATTGTTAGGTATTACTTCCAAATGCTATACAGCACAAAAATGGAAAATCTAAATGAAATGGATGATTTTCTAGACGGATACCAAGTTCCAAAACTAAATCAAGATCATGTAAACTATCTGAATAATCTATAACCTCTAAGGAAATAGAAGCAGTAATTAAAAGTCTTCCAAACAAAAAGCCTTGGACCAAATGGTTTTAGCCTAGAATTCTACTAGAATTTCAAAGAACTTCTGACAGCAATACTCTTCAAAGTATTCCACAAAATAGAAACAGAAGGAACACTGCCAAACACATTCTAGGTAGCCACAGTCACCCTGACACCTAAGTCACAAAAAGACTCAACAAAGAAAGAGAATTTCAGATCAATTTCACTTATGAATATTGATGCAAAAATACTCAATAAAATCCTCACAAACTGAATCCAAGAACACATCAAAAATCTACCATGACCAAGTAGGCTTCAGTTCTGGGATGCAGGGGTAGTTCAATGTATGGAAATGCATCAACATAATCCACTATATAAACAAACTTGAAAAAAACCACATAATTATCTCACTAAAAAAAAAAAAAAGTGCTAGTATTCACCTCTGTATCTGTAAGGCTCTGGCAGGGTCCCTCCAAAAGACAAACATAAATGGCTCCTTTCGGTACACATTTTTTGTCATCCATAGTAGTTTCGGGGTTTGGTGACTGTTTATAGGATGAATCGCCAGGTAGGACAATTCTCTGGGTGGCCTTTCCTTCAGTCTCTGCTTCACTCTTTGTCTCCATAGTTGTTCCTGTAATTATTTTGTTCCTTTTCTCAGAGGAACCAAATTACCCCCACTTTGGTCTACCTTCTTTGTGAAGCAGCCAACCATTGGTCTGAGAGTGGGGTTCACTATAGAGGAGTTGGAGGGCAAGCTGGAGGAGCTGGAAATGGGGGGGGGTTGCAGCCCCATGGGAAGAATGACAATGTCAGTCAACCAGATGCCCCAGGGCTCCCAGGGACTAAGCCATCAACCAAGGGGTACATGTGTTTCCAGCCAAAAGATTGGCAGAGGAATGCCTTGTCCGGCATCAGTGGGAGGAGAGGTCTTTGGTCCTGTGAAGGCTCAATGGAGGCCCCAGTGTAGGGAAATCGAATGGGGGTCATGGGAGTGGGTTGGGTGGAGGAGCATATTCTTAGAAGCAGGAGGTTGGAGGATGGATCGGGGGTTTTTGGGAAGGGGGGAAACCGGGAAGGGGTATACCATTTGAAATGTAAATGAAGAATATATTCAATAAAAAAAGGTGCCAAAAAAAGTGTTTTACAAAATCTAACACCCCTTCATGTTAAATGTCTTATAGAGAACAAGGATGCATGGTGCACACCTAAACACAATAAAAGCAATATACAGCAAGCCAATAGCCAACATCAAATTAAATGGAGAGAAATTCAAAGCATTTCCACTAAAATAAGGGAAAAGACAAAGCTTTCCACTCTCCCCGCAGCTCTTCGATATAGTACTTCAACTTGTAGCTAGAGCAATAAGTCAACTAAAGGAGATCAAAAGGAAACACATTAGAAAGGAAGAAGTCAAAGTATTGCTATTTATAGAAGATATGATAGTATGCACAGGTGACCCCAAAATTCTACCAGAGAACTCCTACAGTTGATAAACATCTTCAACAAAGTGGCTGAATACAAAATTAACTCAAAGAAATCAGTAGCCCTTCTCTACACAAGTGATAAGATTAAGAAAAAGGTTAGGTAAACAGTATTTTTCACAATAGACAAAAATAGCTTAAAATACCTTGGTATAATTCTAAGCAAGCAAATAAAAGACCTATATGACAAGAACTTGAATTCTCTGAAGAAAGAAATTGAGGAAGATATCAGAAGACTGAGAGATCTCTCTTGCTCATGTATTAGTAGTATTAACATAGTGAAAATGACCATCTTACCAAAAGCAATCTACAAAGTCAATGCACACCCCATGAAAATTCCAACATGAGGATTTTTGGAGGGAGAACACGGAAAGGGGATACCATTGGAAATGTAAATAAAGCAAATATCTAATAAAAAATTCCAGCACAGTTTTTTACAGACCTTGAAAAAGTAATTCTCAACTTCATATGGAAAAATAAAAAACCCAAGACAGCTAAAACAATCTTAAACAGTAAAACAATTTCTGGGTATCACTATTCCTGACTTAAAGCTGTACTACAAAACAATAGTAATAAAAACTATATGGTATTGATATAGAAACAGACAGGTGGATCAATGTAATCAATCAATGCCCCAGAAATCAACCCAAACACCTATAGGCCCTTGATTTTTGACAAAAAGAGAAAAAAATAAATAAATACAGTGGGAAAAAGAGAACATCTTCAACAAAAATGTATTAGTTTAACTGGCTATCTGCATGTAGAAGAATGCAAATAGATCCATATTTATCACCCTGCACAAAACTCTAAATGAATCAAAGATTGCAACAAAAAAAAACTGATACACTAAATCTAAATGAACAGAAAGTGGGGAATAACCTTGAATTCACCAGTTCAGGAGACAACTTTCTTAATAGCACACCAATGGATCAAACACTAAGGTCAAGAATTAATGAATGGGACCTCATGAAACTGAAAAGCTTCCGTACGTCAAAGTACACCATTATTTGCACAAAATGACAGCCTACAGATTGGAGGAAGATCTTCATTAACCCTGAATTTGACAGAGGGCTAATATGCAAAATATATAAAGAATTCAAGAAGTTAAGAGACCAAATTCCAAAAATCCAATAAAAAAAAGTGACATACAAGCTAAACAGATAACTCTCAACAGAGTAATCTTGAATGGCTGAGAAGCACCTAAAGAAATGTTCATTGTCCTTAGTCATCAGGGAAATGAAATTCCACCTTACACCCAACAGAATGGCTAGATCAAAACCCCCGATACAGCACTTGCTATAGAGGCTCTGGAGATGGAGAACACTCCTCCACAGCTTGTAGGATTGCAAACTTGTACAAATTTTCTGGAAATTAATTTGGCAGTTTCTCAGAAGATTGGGAATAGTTCTACCTCAAGGCTATACCACTGTGGGGCATATACCCAAAAGAAGACCCATCATTCCACAAGGACACATGTTCATAGCAGCTTTATTCATAATAACGAGAAGGTAGAAACAACCTAGATGTCTCTCAACTTAGGAATGGATTCAGAAAATGTGGTATATCTACACAATAGACTACTACTCAGCCATTAAAAACAAGGACATCATGAATTTCCAGGCAAATAGATAGAACTAGAAAATATCCTGAGTGAGGTAACTCAGACTCAAAAGGCATGAATATGAATTCTGTGTATTCACTTATAAGTGGGTATTAGCCATAAAGTACAGGATAATTATGATACAGTCAACATATCCAAAGAAGTCAAATAACAAGGAGGGCCCAAGGGAGGAAGATTGAATCTTTCTCAGAAGGAAAATTACAATAGATATTCAAGGTTTATGGAAGGAGGGAACTGGGTGGAAGGGATGATGGAAGGGGAAGCTGGTAGATCATATCTAAGCAGAGCAGGGGAGAAAGATGGGAGATTGGTGGTTGGAGTGCAAATCTCAAGGATTTGCTTGAACCATGTCTTGGAAAAGGCCCATGAGGGTCTTTGGGGCAATTCTAGCAGTGAGGTATATGGATGCTGAAGTGGCCACTTTCTGTAGCTAGGCAGGACTGCCACTGGGGGCATCTGGGCAACAACACACCCACAAAAACGTTGACCCCAAAGGTTTACTGCTTACAAGATGTGTATGGACAAAGATAGATCATAGACTGAAGGAATGGCCAAGCAAATGAGTGCCCCAAACTGACCCATCTCATGGACAAGAACCAATCCACGACACTATTGGTGATGCTCTGTTATGCTTGCAGACAGGAACCTAGCACAACTGTCCTCAGAGAGGCTCCACCTAGCAATCAATGGAAACAGATGCAGACTCACAACCAAATATTAGAAGGAACTCAGGGAATCTGAAAGAAGAGTTGGGAGAATTAAGGGACCCAAAAAGGACAAAGACTCAATAGGAAAACCAACATAGTCAACTAACCTGGACTGTTGGGGGGCTCTCAGAGACTAAATATTCAACCAAAAACCAAGGCTGGGCTGGACCTTGACCTTCTGCACATTTGTAGCAGATGAGCAGCTTGGTCTTCATGCAGGTCTCCCAGCAACTGGAGCAGGGACTGTCCCTGAGCCTGATTGCCTGCCTGCCTGTAGAACTCATGTCACTAAATATATTGGTTAGTGTGGCCTCAATGGGAAAGGATGCACCCAGTCCTGCAGTGACTTGATTGACGTGAAGGTTGTGTTAGTGGTGGTGGTGACATTGAGAGTCAAGCTTCCTCTTCTCAAGAGAAGGAGAAGGTGGAATGAGGAGGGAGAACCCGTTTGAGTGAGTACTGAAAAAAAAGGAAGGGCTGATCAAAATTTTAAAATCAATGTAAAAAAAAGAAGCAAGCAATAAACAACAGCAAGATATAACATGGATTACCTAAAATACACATGAAATACAACTTGTATTATTGTGATTTTTGTGTATATATAAAGAAGTGTTTCATATTTTGAAGAAAATAGAAAAACTGATTATAAAAGCATAATGATTATAAAAGCAAAAATACATCTAAAGGGGAAGAGGGGGCTGGAAGCAAATAGCACCAACTTGTGAGGGGCAGTTTGTTTTGTTCAATAAGAATGTATATTATTATTCTTTACATACCTTTCTCAAGTTCTTAAATTAAATGACTCAACCTTCAAACCTTTATGCTCACTCTAAAGCTAATCTTTTGTCAGCTGGTGCAGGTTTTGTTTAGGCAATCTGAGGATTTCATAAACAGCTTTCCTGCCACGTCTAAAAGAAATTATCTGGCAGTAAGCATTCTATAACTATAGTAATTAGAGAAGAGATCATGACTTTGAGAGAAGAGACAAAGGGAGTTGGTATAGAGAGGAGGAATTAAATGATATAAACACAGTGCACACAAATGAATCGTCTCAAATACAGTTTGACATTAAAATATCAACCTGATCTTTGGGGTTGAAGGTGCAGGGGTCAAGTACACCCTTAGCATCTTCTGGGCTTTGAATTCAAACCTCCCAAACAGATTTTCACTAAGGCTCTATAGTATGTTCAGTTAATTCAGTTACCAAGGCTCAGCTGCCACTGCCGCTGCTCAGTTTCAGCAGAGCACCCTGTATTCATTTGACTGTTGGCAGTAACTTTATCAGTTGCAAGCTGCAAACCAATATGACAGCAATATGAACCAGTGTTTCACATATATTAGCAGTAGGTTAAACTTAGTGAGTGGGTCATAGAAACACACTGGGCATTCAGAAACCAGAACTATTTTTCTATGAAGATTGGGGAAGTGGGAAAGTATGCAAATAGAATCAAAGGAAAAGAGAAAGGAGGAGAGGGAGAGACAGATGAAGGGAGAGGAAGTAAGAATTTTCCTCACACAGACAAGATTATTAATGACTAATGGAAATGAAAGAAGGCATCAACAGAAATGGAGCATAAGACAGAACCATGTCAATAGGATTTGGGGATGCTATACACCAAGGGACTCAGCTATACATCAGAACCGTGGTGTAGAGACTGAGGTCACACTAAAGTACTCTGTCTCCACATACGTCAAGCAATCTGCACAGGTGGTGATGCCTAATAACGGGTACAGAATATTTTCTGCTTGTTAAATTTTTTAGAATAACTCGGTGACAGGGGCGCTTGTCTTCAGTCTCAGGGAATTGCTAAGGTCTGGGAAAGTAGACTGTGCTATCTGACAATTTGATGTGAAGGCAATGACCTGGGAAGCTTTGAGATATTGTGCCATGTGCAATAGGATGCGTCTAGACATGTTTTGGTGCAAAATTGTTCCCCTCTTTGGCAGTTTCTAGGATAGGGATTATGACATTGTGTCATGACTGTGGATTCCACCTCTGAGCTTGCCTACTGAGTTATGAACTCTTGAGAACAAGACATAACATTGTTCATCAGCATTATGGGTACACTGGATAAAAACTTTGGCACTTGGAATATTTATAATGTGGTTTTAACTGGTGTATATATAACATTTTTAATTGGAGTCACCCATTTGTGTCATCCAAAATCTATTGACATCAAAATTATGCAACTCTTCCAGAGCCTTGCTAGGTTATTTGCAAAATGAGAATAAACTTTTAGCCATTTCTTGACATGAGTCATTTCAAATGCAATAGTACAGACACTCCCATCTTCAAATATGAACTAAATAGTGTTGACTGTCTAAAATAATAATATCTTAACTATCTGTTAATAACAAATTAACCATCTATTCCACAAGGAACAATAGATTGTCTTTTACAGCTATTTTAAAAAAACATAGGCCCACAAATAGAGTTAATAGATACCTTGATTTTTCTGGACCCTGAGTCATTAACTGAAGAATGTAACATTTTGAATTGCCAGAGGGAAGATGAGTTTTCAGTTCTTACAAAACAATAAGCTAACAAAATCTAAAGAAGAGGTCTAGAAAATAGAATGGAAGGATGAATGAGGGTAAAGTGCGGGAGAAGAAAGGCAAAATGTTGCATGATTTCTCATGTACAGAATATAGATTTAAATAAATGCCTATTTGCTTGACATAAAAGCAGAAGGATGAATATTATTGATATCCTGAGGGAGGATAGTTGGAGGGCAATTATAATGCAAATTTAATGAAGCATGTATAAAGTATCACAATAAATCTATAATTTCAATTATGAAGCATATGGATATTTAATTTTGAAATTAATGTTTAATTTCAAATTTTGAATAAGGAAAGGAAACAAAGATTAGCTTACTGGGGAGTGGTGAAGATGAAAGACACAAGCAATAAATTAATTAATTAATTACCCAACTAATTAATTAATTAAAGATGCTGACTCTAAGATAGAAGTGGACACAGACAGATAAACAGGAAAGATAAAACTTGCTCTATTTAGGAGCTACTTTTCGAGGGCCAGGACAGACTGTTGAAGCATATGCTTAGGAAGGTGTGGCTCTTGCTTGGATGGAACACACAAGCAGATGCAAAGGAAAACAAGTGGAATATGATAGATACCAAGAGTAGGAATGGAGTAAAGTGTGCCCTCAAAAGGAGTATATGTGGTGGGGGAGAGGTTCAAATATTTTTATTCTGAACCTTAATATAGGAAAGTCTGGGAACAGTCAATAATCAGAGAAAAAGGTAAATATGAGAAATAACAATGGCTGAAGTTCAGGATATAAACACTTCTCTAAATTCCACATTAAAAGCTCCAAACTCTATAGAAGGGAATTAAATATTCATCTGAATGCAAGAACAACTGGTAAATCTTTTGTAATGAAATGGTCATTCTTAGGTTTCAGAATGAGAAAGAACTATGAAGAGGTAGAGAGAAACAGACAGGGAAAAACACAGTTACCTTCTAGAAGTATAACTTTATTAGTTCCAAAATTAGCTAGATTGCTCTCCTAATTTTGGACACCCTAGAGTCACTGTCACTGTCACTGTCCTGAAATGCTTCTTTCTCGCCTTCAGAAAAAGGGAGATAGAGTCAAAAGTTTCCAATTTGGTATCATCATAGATATCCTAGGAGAGTAGTTACTGGGTGACAGAAGAGAGACACTCAGCCAGACAACAAAACCAAAAGTAAAACAAAAGCTACTGCCTGAGATTTAAAGTCAGCCCTTGCTACCAAGTTTGGAAAATATCACCTAGTTTAAATGTCTCTGATGGCAAACACACAGCTGGGGTGTAATCAGTTGCTGTTTCTGTCCAGCCTTTGTGAGATCTTTCCTTGTTTCTGTCTTCTGGAGAAAGATTCAGTAGTAACTGCTAGGCTTTCTGGAAGCAGAGGAACATTATTCACTTTGGAGCCAGGTAGCACCAACCTTTCAAAATCTGCCTGGGATGAGCAAACATGCCCACATGCAACTGCTCACGGGGAGTTCCTTAAGTTCTGAGACATCTACTTCATCTAGGGTTCAAGTCCCATCTCCCCATTTCATTATTCCAATTGCTTACAGGTCTAGGAACAATTGTGACATTCCCAAGTTCTAGACATTTGCGTGTTTTGCTGCTGTTGTTTTGTTTATTGTTTTTTGTTGATGGTTTTGTGTTTTTTTTTCCTTTCTTCCAGGGGTGGTTCTAGCTGCAATCTTGATCTCTCTGCAGTTCTTCCAACTCACATCCAATTTTCTTCAAGCTCCTATAAATGATATCCCCAAGATATTAAACAAATTGCTATTAGCTTAAATCTACCTTTGCCTTTTGGCATTTGCTGCCTTCAGATTGTAGACTTCATTTCTCTTTTGTCATAGCCACATATCAAAGCTGAGTCATGTGCCTGTGATTTTTGTGATGTATAGTAACACCTTGAATTGATTAATTTATGGTACCACTATTCAAAGTGCACATTGGATTTTTTAAATGTATTCTTCATGAAAGTTCTTTGATAGACATACATAACATCTCAGTATTTGGGATTAAGAAACAGCAGCATGTATACATAGATCATTCAACAATAGGGTACTGAACACCTGTTCCCTCTAATTCCTTCCCAATACTGAGCCCTTCTCTGTCTGTATAATCATCCCTCCACTCTGTCTTCAGTGTTTAAGATCATCTTTCCAAAGCAGAGATTTGATCCATTTGTTTCCTTTCTGTGACTACAGTCTGAAAGAACTAAAGATCATTCCTGACTACATCATAGCAAGTAGAGATCAAAGCCTTTGTTATTTTATGTGTGGAGTCCCATTATGAGGGACCAAATGTCTACAGAGATGTTTGATTCATAAAAAGCTACAATTGGTGACATTATATGGAATTTTAAAGAGGAATTTCAAAGCCAGGGTGGTGGTGGCAGTTGCCTTTAATCCTAGCACTTGGGAGGCAGAGGCAAGTGTATCTCTGAGTTCAAGGCCAGCCTGGTCTAAAGAGTGAGTTCCAGGGCAGCCACAGTTACACAGGAAAAACCCTGTCTCAAAAAAACAAAAGGCAACAAAAAGCAAATGAGTAATAAATAAATAAATAAATAAATAAATAAATAAATAAATTAAACTCAAAAAGCAAACAAACAAAAAGCAAACAAAACAAAACAGAAATCCAGTAATTCCAAATTGATCTCATTTTCCCTTTAAGGTATTAGGACAGATTTCCTGAGATAGATAGGAGGTTTCCTGTGATAAGAAGTGTCCAGGCTTATAAAAGACAGTTCAGGAATATAACCATATGCCTGACTCCAACAAATAGTTTCAGGTCGCAAGACACTCAGTAAGCATTCTGATGAAATAACTGTCTTAGCTATTGTTCAAGGCCACGTAAGTCTCCCACTGTTCCCCCATACAATGACTGTGTGATCCAATTCTACATTAAAACAATTTCTCTGATAATAGATTTATGGCATTGCTATGATGTAGTCCGCTGCTTCATGAATGGAAAACAAGGCTTCCTTGCATGAATAATTTCAATTACCTTACATTTGTTGTGTCCTTGGGTGATTGTGGGGTATACTGAAAACACTGGAGGAGGTGCTATTGGCTACATTTCTAAATGGAGTCCTTGTCATTGAAGACAAGCACTTCCTCCTATCTCTTAAACATTCAGGTTAGGGTGTTGTTGTCTTGAAAGTCAGTATAGCTCCTGCTGTCTCAGGAATCTATCTGTGCTTAACCAACACCTGCCTGTATATTTATGATCTGTCTGAACATATCTGGAGATGGGCCTTGTGCTGATGTACATCTGATGTTCTTGACTGAGTCTATTCTGTAGTCACTGGAAGATGCTGAAGAAGCTCAATTTCAAAGATTTCTTCCTGGTAAGTCATATACATAATTCCCTGTGTTGACTTTCTGACTTGTGCCTAGTTGATTTGTGAGGCAATTTATTGGTTCCTAGAAATATCAAAGTAGAATAAAAGGCATGAGTTGCATCCTTCCTCTAATCAAAACTAAAACCTCACCAGACTGTTTGAAATTTAAAGAGCTGGTGAGAACTGAGGTGGTCAAACCCTAAGTAGCTGTCAGGTCTCCACTGTGTCTGCTCTGATTTTTCTCCCTCAAACTCCGATAAAATTGCCCTTGAATTTTCTTCTAAGTACTTTATAAGACCAAGGCTCTGGCAGTGCCTGAAAATACAGAGAGGGATGCTCTCAGCCAACCATTGGACTAAGCACAGGGTCCCCAATAGAGGAGCTAGAGGAAGGACTCAAAGAGCTGAAGGGGTTTGCAGTGCCCTAGGAGGAACAATAATATGAACCAATCAGTACTCCCAGAGCTCCCAAGGGCTAAACCACCAACCACAGAATATACATGGAGGAACCCATGACTCCAGCCACATATGTAGCAGAGGATGGCCTTGTTGGATATCAATGAAAGGAGAGGCCCTTGGTCCTGTGAAGGCTCATTTCTCTAGTGTAGGAGAATGTGAGGTCAGGGAAGCAGGAGTGGGTGGGTAGAGACCAGAGGAGAGGGGATGGGGTAGGGGATTTTTGGAGGGGAAAGAAGAAAAGGGGATAACATTTGAAATGTAAATAAAGAAAATGTCCAATAAAAAAATAAGAACTTGCATAAAGGACCATGTTTCCTGGTGACATTCATATTATAGCTAGCTGCTTTTATGTGTCTCTATAGTCTCAATTTTTTTCTTCAGTATACATTGTGATTTATATTAAACACCTTTAAGTTTTAATTATATTGAGGTTCTTTCAACTGCACCATCAAGGTCATTTCAAGTTCTCTGCCAGATCACTGGTCTATAAAAATAAGCTACTAATATCTAATTCATCAGGTTATGAAAATTGAAAACAAATGCTTGAGTAAATTGTGTACCTATCTTTAGGGCCTTTGACCACAACCACAACTAGACTGCTCCTTTCCAATGAAAAGGAACATATGCCCATTATATTTTGTCAGAACATTTTTTCATCAACTATGCTACTTAATGTTAGTTTATCGATACTAAATTAGAAGAAAATGTACATTATTAGTCCATTGATGATGAGGGGCTTATAAGTGTGAAATGACTCACTTACCTTTGCCAGCTTTTATCTAAAATAAAAAATATTTTATTGTTAATGAATTCATAAATGAAATATCACCCAGATATATTAATACAATCACTCAAATACTTGCCCAGTCCCAAACTCTGCGTCTTGATGAACTCCTAAATTGCCCATTCTAAAGCTTAAGATTTTAGGCTTTTGCTACCAATTACATTTTGTTGCTCTTTTTGTTATCCACCAACAAAAGCAAAACACTATGAGGGAATTGAAACAACCAGCTTAGTGTGGTCTTTCATGACCCCCTATCTTTTTGCCTGCCTTTCATCCTTCCTCATCCCTTACGGTTACATTTTCTTGGCTTGTTTTACTTTAATAATGTAACCAATTCACATCCTGCAATTTCTCTTATCTACAGTAAACTTAAAAAGCAGGTAAAAGATGAAATGTGTGTGTGATTTGAGAACTAGGCTTTATATAGAGGATGTTTTCTCAAGATCTATTGTGTAGAAAATTTGAAGTTCTGGAACCTTTGCAGGGCGAGGCCTGGGAGGGAGGACATTGTTAAAAGATGTTCTTGAAAAAGAAACTGGAACACTGACCTTTCCTTTTATACTGCTGCTTAACTACCATGAAGTGAAAGATCTCAACGGTTACGTGTCCCCACTGTGGTGTACTTTGCTGTGACAAGACCAAAACAGCAGACTAAGCAACACTGAGAATTTTTTTTTCTGAAACTGTGAGCCCAAACAAACATTTCTTATAAATTTAATATCTCAGGTATTTGGTGATAGGAAGTTAACATGTGAAATAACCTATTTGTATACACATTTCTCTAAGAAGAAGGTCAAATGACAATTTGTACCATATACAGATAAGGTATGTATATATATATACATATATATATACATATATATATACAGCATATATATTCATATATGCAGCATTTATAAACATGTATGCAACAATGCATAAACAGTTACCTCATATCTAAAGAGGTTGGTCTACAATATCCCCCTACAATAGTAAATTTTGAAGATGCCAAATCCTTCATATAAAACTAAATTGTGTTTATGTATTGTCTGTACAGAGTTTCACATATACTTAAACCATCTCTACATTATCCTGAGTGCCTAATAAAGGTAAATACCATATAAGCAGCTGCTATATTGTGAAATTTAATGAATGATGACAAGAAAAGTATTTATATATGTTGAGTATAGACTCAAAATATAAAATGATATTATTTTTAAATGTCTTTTTATTGTGTGGGTTGGGTAGCTGTGGGTGTTCATGTGTCCATACATGCTTGCAAAGGTCAGGAGACCTTTGTAAATCCCAAGAGTCAGTTCTTTCCTGTCACCTTGGGGGAACTGGTGATCAGACTCATCAGGCTTGATTGCTGTCTCCCAAGCTTCCAACCAAATGTGTTAGTTCTCATCACTGCCCATGCTCAGTTGATCGAATGGATCTTTGAACCCCATCATGCCACAAATGAATCAAGATTCCTTGTCATTCATACATAGGACAAGTGGAAACAGTATAAATATCTCTAAGAGAGAACACACTTTACTCTTAACAGCAACCATTACAGTTGATACTTTTCCATGCTTCTGGCATCCTTCTAAAGCTGTCTCAGATGGTAAAGTCTAGTCATGTAAATTCCCTGAGGTATTCTTAGGACCTTGAAAAGTGTCTGGAACAGACCAGGTGATCAAATGCATGTGCCATTATTAAATGTTGTTTGAAGAGCAGAAGAGTCCCTATGAGAAAGCAAGTCCTGAGTACAGGGAAAATGCTGGCCAACATCTTAAGAATTGTATGACAAGACAAACAATTCAAACATTCATTGGCTGAACTTACTTGCCCCCCCCTTCACTCATTATTCAGTAAACAACCAAGGACAGATTGCCTGATAGACACTGTGCTCAGTGCTGTGGGCAACAGGAAAACTGAGACAGAGATTTTGACTGAAAAGACACCAACTGTCTAGTTATGGCCATAGATAAGTAAACATGTAACTGCAATGTAAAGATCCACACCACAAAACCAAGAAAGGGCAGATTTTCCTAAACTCTGACACACTGTATGACACACATGGATGACATAAGTGCCCATTCATGGACTGCATGATTAAAAACACACTTTAAAGTAATGTAAATTAGCCTGATAATCTCAATATTATCTTAAAATCTTTCTTCAAATAGTGTTCTCCAAATTGTCCATCAAGAGAAAATTCCAGCCTGGGGTTACAAAAGATGTCTTACTAGAAGTGGACAAGTTATGAGGAGTATGGCAAATCTATGTTGTGCAAGGCAGAGAATTGTGGGTAAGAAAAAAAAAACACCACTTAACATCTGCAGATTTTCCATGACTAAAAATACCTACTGCTTTTCCAGATGCCAGAGGTTCCTCTTCCCTGATGTTATGCTGTAAGAAATGGTCAAGGCAGAGAATGAAGAAATCAGTGAGAAAAGCAGCCTACAACAGAGCCACCAAGTCTCAGAACCTGTAGCCTGGGGAGAGCATGAGGAATCCTATTCAGGCACTCTTTCTCCTTATTAGAAAGGATGATGAGACTCTGAGAGCTTTAGAAGTCTGTGAGGAGAGGCCTTCAGAGGCAAAATGTTTTTCCTCCCTTATTTCTTCCTGTTTGAACAATTGAGACGTTTTCTCTTCTTTTTCATCAGAGCATTCTTCCCTCACCACAACTTCTGAAAGAATCGGCAATAAGAGCAGTCAGTCAAATCTACAGATACACATATATGCAAACATATTTATTTGCACACATGTACACAAATATGCACATGCTCATGCACCATACACACACATACATACATATACACATACACATGTATACACATATACATACATACATCTACAGACATGTATACACATGTACACATGTACACATACACAATTATACAAATATGTGCAAATAAACAGACATATATAATTATACACATATGCAGATATACATACAGAGAAACACATATACACATTTATAGACATATTCACATACATATACACACTTATACATGTGTATATATAGTTCCAATATTTTTTGCAAAATAACTATTTTTTGCAGTTATTTTTGTAACTTACAAAGACAAAATGCTAAAGGCTAGCATATAGCTTTTCAATATTTAACCAGAGTGTGTACCTTAAAATGAGAGAAAGGCTATACTTTGTCAGGCATGCTACAAAATGTCTCAAGTTTTATGTTTCGCAGCATGTCGGAGTTTGCGGACATGAAGGAGAAATGTGGTTTTGTAATGTCTCGAGTTCTGAGAAAAATTCTTTACCATTTCTTTGGAGCATTTTGGGAAATGATTAACTGTGACTAGACAACCAAAGTAACAATACCAATCGAAAGCCACTTTTGTTTTGCTGTCATTGGTCTTTATCTAATACAGATGAACATTCCCAATTCAGTCAAGGGCTCTCAGAGCCTAGGCAGCCCTGTAGTCCTTGGATTCTGTCAGAGAGGACCTCTATTTTTAGTAACATATTCAGAGTTCTGTATTTCATCTATCTACCTCATGATCAAGGCCATAAGAAAACCTGCAAAGAAGTCAAATATTTTTAACCTGAAAAAATGGTCATTCCAGTACAGAAAATTGCTGTTGTTAAAGAAATAATGCTGAATTAGATAAGAGAAAAGTCAGGGAAGAGGGACAAATCCAAATAATTTAACTACATTGTAGCCAGGTTCTAATAGAGACCAGACATATGAAGTTAATTCAGGGAGAAACCTCACCTTTGTGTAAATTAAATAAGAAATAATAGTAGACTTCCGATAAGCAGAAGAAAAATAAGGCATTCCTGATGTGGTTGTGATGATAATCTAACTTTGTATGAGACACTAAAATATCTGTTTCTTAAAATTGTCATATTGAGCAATTATGAGAATGCGCCCCTCAAATCTCTTGTTCACAGAGAATGGGTGTTTTATCACTTATGCTCTCCCCACTCTTCCTAAGGTAATTAATTAGTGTATTTGCATTAGAGCATCTGTACTCAGGCCAAGCAAATCAATGATGAAGCACAACCAAAAGACTATTAGGTCAGGTGACTGTAGTTCAAGGTCTCCATCTACTCAGCAACTCTTCTTGGAATTTTTCTGCTGTCTCGGTGCTTCCTCTGATTTTCTTGGAGGTGACCAGCCTGTAGTACAGTCTGACAGCTCTGTCGCTGAATATTTGATCACACTGTGAGTTGTGAGATTATGTTATTTACAGAAAAAAAAAACCTGTTTCTAGTTGTGGTATGACTCAGCCTTAACATATTCCTTTAATCCCTCTGGCTAGAAAACAGACCAGCCCTTAGTAAACACTTTTAATGCAAAACAATGAAGGTAAGGTAAGCTTATATAAGAAAGCACCTATATTTGTAAGTAATGTCTAATTGAGTGGCAGACAAAGTGATGAGTCAGAGAAAGATTTGACAGAATAGGATATGTACAAGTTTTGCAAGAACAGCGAGAAAAGATAGGTTACTTAAAAGTAAGGAGGCAGTGTCACCAAGAGAGTTGTAAAAAGACAGGTTGCAGAGAGAGTACAAGCTAGACATAGATAAAGACAGAGCCAGAACAGCTGAGTTAAACCAACCAGTAGAGTTGAGAAAGGACTAGAAAGGGTGAGCTTATTTAGCAGCTAGCCTTAGAGGCTGAAAACATTCTGGGCCTGAATTATATCGTAAGGAGGCTAGGAGCTTCTAGGACTAGGCCTAGGTTAGCAGACAGAGGCAGTAAGCTTCCTTCCATGAAGACATTTGTTACAAGATAATAAAAGTTACTTTTACATGGCTCCTTTGCTTTCTCCATATTTCCTGTTACTCCTCCATAGGTACGTCTCTGGTAACTCTCCCTCACATCTAGTAGGAATAGCTCCACAGGTAACTAGAATCAATATGTATATGGATGCATGTAGTGGGTGTGTGCATGTGTATAGGCACACATGCATGTTTATGTCTATTTGTATACCTACTCTAACTTGTTGGACATTTATTTGCTTTCTCAGTGGTGACCTAAAGATTGATGAAATAGGAAATAAAGAGGGAGGGAAGGGGGCTTATGGGACTTTTGGGGAGGGAAGAAATGGGAAAGGAGAAATGATTTGGAATGTAAATAAAAAACTTAGAAAAAAAGTAAATAAAGATAACAATGTTTCATTTGTGCTAACACTAAATCCTAGATACAGAGTTGTATGTAATTTAATCTCTATAGGTATATATTCATCTGTGGATAGGTTAATAAGGCACACAACAGGAATGGCCACAGTAAAGACATCACTTTATTTGACAGCCTTTCATCAATCATAAAGTTTTTTCTCTAAATCTTAATGCCTCTATGCGATGGACATATTTATAGCATTTAAAAAAAAATGATACATTTCCCTTTTAATTGGCAAAACTAGCCACACAAATCTCCACATTTTAAGACTTCCTAAATGACAGTAATTTTAAGTTTATTAAAATATTTTATTTAGTTTGTGTCTGTGTGTGTCTGTGTGTGTGTGTGTGTGTAGACAACTTTCAGGAATTTTTTTGTTTCTTTCTGTCATGTGGGTCTTAGGAATAGAATATATATCATGAGGCTTGGTGGACAGAACTTTCCACTGATGCATCTCTTTCATACCAAATACTGTTCATAAGACATGGATATATAAAAAAGTAAAGAAAGGTCAAAGAGGTGGCTTAGTAGGTAAGAGCACTTGTCTGATAGCCTGCGTTCAGCACCTGAAAGCTACATATTGGAAAGAAATGACTCTGCATGGAATCCCCTGAGTTCTACATATTTATCATGACACACATGCCAAAATTTTTAAAAAATGTAAAAAATAATTAAAAATGTAGTGGCTGCAGCAACAAAGCAGAGAAAATTACAAGTTGGAGCATCAAGAAGAGTCCTGAATAGAATGCTGTACTTTATCTCCAGAGACTTCATCAAAATTAACTCTGAAGGAATGAAGCTATACCATGAGATTCCGACAAAAAGGAATTATTGAGAGGAGATATGTGCACAGCCATTTAGAACAGAGAGTTAACCTCACCATTGCCAGCACAGATGACTGGAGATTTTTTACTTAGAGAATGTAGACTGAGAAACCCGCGGTCTTGAGAGACAAAAGATAATAAAGGCTGAGGCAGAGACATAGTCTGAAATGACAATTTAGAAAGCTTTGCTACTGCACAGAAGTTATGGAAACAGTTTCCTCTATTGGCTCTTCTCAGACAGTCATAATGTAATGTGTTCTGTAGGAATCTACAAAGCTTCTAGAGAATGAAATTTCCCAAATAAGCAGAAGTGACTACAGTGTTTTTGATTCAGAGACTTAGGCACATTATAACAAATAATTTAAATGTGAGCATAGGTTTGGAACTGCTAATAACTAAAACTGGAAGCATTTTGGCCCACAACATAAGAAAAGCTTAGCTGGTCCTGACGAGAAATTTGAAGGTACATAAATCCTGCAGAGGACATAAAGGAAAATAAGAGAACATAGGCTCTATGCCATAGAGTGTCCATCATTAAGAATAGGATGATGGTAGACATATGAAGGACAGTATTTGTCTGCTGGCATCTTAGGAATAAGTGAAGATCATGTCACTAATGTTGAGGAAAGGTTATCCTGGCTAGATGACACTGAGTTTCACACCATATGGTGAAATTTGGAACCTATAAGTGATGAACTCCAACTTGAATTAATGTCCTCAAAGGGCTAATTGACAACATTGCTAATTTGAAATAAGATCAGCAGGACAGAAAAAACATCAGAGAATAGAGGAAAGCTTTTAAAATAAAAACAAAATCCAATCTTGGAGATGAAAATACAATCAGAAAGTTTGGAACGAATGAGGAAAGGTATACTGGAGAGTTGGGAAGAAAGAAATGGAAGGAAGAAATATAATTAAATTACAAGCTCAAAAATAAACAAAAATGAAAAAAAAATCCCAGAATGAAAATCTAGAGAAGAAATCTGGGAATTAAATTAAAAAATGACACCTTTCTATGAGCAGCAATAGCTAACCAATAGGAGTAAATGGGACAAAAGAATGAGGCACAAGCCGGGCGGTGGTGGTGCACGCCTTTAATCCCAGCACTTGGGAGGCAGAGGCAGGTGGATTTCTGAGTTCGAGGCCAGCCTGGTCTACAGAGTGAGTTCCAGAACAGCCAGGGCTACACAGAGAAACCCTGTCTCGAAAAACCAAAAAAAAAAAAGAATAAGGCACCAGGGACAGAGAGCCAGGAGACAAGAATGCAACAGAAACAGCTAAGGGCTGAGCAGTTTTCTGTGCAAGTATCAATAACTATATTTTAGTGCAGAAAGAGAAAAATAATTATGTGCTGAATATACCATGGAGGAATATTTAACAAACTCAAAGAGATCTTTAAATATCCCAGACAGAAGAACGCTATAGAGTGACTTTGTATTTTTTAGAAACATTTAGGTAAATATTAAAATAATTCAAAATTCAGTGTTGAATTAGATATACTCAAGGTATAAGAGTAGTGAGAAACTTTAGAAATATTAATCTTTTATACAATAGTGAAATATGACTTTATATATTATAAATTAATTAATACAAAATATCTTTACCAAATACTAACTATATCCCCCTTGATATAGACATAGGGACCACGCCTAAGTTCACCTTCAGGAATCAGAATCTTTGGAAATTCCAGTCAACTACTTGTAAAAAGAGTTAAAAGTAAAACCAATTGAGCAGATTGTATTTTATATTTAAGTGACTAGTCTTGGCCTATACATATCTGAGTGGTGTCTGGCAAGTTGAACTACAAGTCCATTGCAATATTCACAACATTCACAAAGCAACAAGACTTCATCTATACCCTTAGTGGAGCAAAATGAAACAATATTCTTCATTTGAAGGGCAAAGTTTTATGGTTATCAATCCCAACTATGAAACCTATGGAGGTCAATGTGGTAGATTGACACATCCCTCAGATCTGACAGAGTACTGGAACTAATTCTGTTAACTACATCATAATTTACTTTTAATGGTTTGCTTAGCAAACTAAATTCAGAAGAAGCCAATAGTATATGAAGAGAATATAGA
Organism: Tokudaia tokunoshimensis; assembly: GCA_036184795.1. NCBI lineage: Eukaryota > Metazoa > Chordata > Mammalia > Rodentia > Muridae > Tokudaia > Tokudaia tokunoshimensis. Next base: position 10,085,921 of record BTHU01000018.1, on the reverse strand, counting down.
TTATAAGAGGTAGATTTTTCCATGATCAACCTTCTTCTGCATTATCCTCTTTCTTTAAAAGAGGAAAACCATGTAGTAAATCATGGGAATACTTGCATTCTTTTAACTCATGTTATTTTAAAAAATGAATACTGAAGCATCCATGATTTTTAACTACTGTAAATCTTTGTAAAATATATGTAAAAATATTTGTACATATGATATTCTTCAACATAAACTGAGTACTAAGAATCTAAAAAATGACCATCTTGCCAAAAGCAATATACAGAATCAATGCGATCCCCATCAAAATCCCAACTCAATTCTTCATAGAGTTAGAAAGAGCAATTCAAAAATTCATCTGGAATAACAGAAAACCCAGGATAACTAAAACTATTCTCAAGAGTAAAAGAACCTCTGGGGGAATCAGTATCCCAGACCTCAAGCTGTACTACAGAGCAATAGTGTTAAAAACCGCATGGTATTGGTACAGTGACAGGCATGTAGATCAATGGAACAGAATTGAAGACCCAGAAATGAATCCACACTCCTATGGTCACTTGATCTTTGACAAAGGAGCTAAAACCATCCAGTGGAAAAAAGATAGCCTTTTCAACAAATGGTGCTGGCTCAACTGGAGGTCAACATGCAGAAGAATGCAAATTGACCCATTCTTATCTCCTTGCACTAAGCTCAATTCCAAGTGGATCAAGGACCTCCACATAAAACCAGACACATTGAAAGGAAGAGAAAGGAAACTAGGGAAGAACCTTGAACATATGGGCACAGGGGAGAATTTCCTGAACAGAACTCCAATAGCTTATGCTCTAAGATCAAGAATTGACAAATGGGACCTCATTAAATTACAAAGTTTTTGCAAGGGAAAAGACACTGTCAAAAAGACAAAGCGGCAACCAATTAACTGGGAAATGATCTTTACCAACCCTACATCCGACAGAGGGCTAATATCCAATATATACAAAGAACTCAAGAAGTCAAACTCCAGAGAGGCAAGTAACCCTATTAAAAAATGGGGTAAAGAGCTAAACAAAGAGTTCTCACCTGAAGAATATCTAATGGCTGAGAAGCACCTAAAGAGATGTTCATCATCCTTAGTCATTAGGGAAATGCAAATCAAAACAACCCTGAGATTCCATCTCACACCAGTCAGAATGGCTAAGATCAAAAACACAGGAGACAGCAGTTGTTGGCAAGGATGTGGAGAAAGAGGAACACTCCTCCACTGCTGGTGGGATTGCAAACTGGTACAACCACTCTGGAAAGCAGTCTGGTGGTTCTTCAGAAAACTGGGAATGACACTCCTGGAGGATCCAGCTATACCATTCCTGGGCATATACCCAGAGGCTTTACCTGCATGCAATAAGGACACATGCTCCACTATGTTCATAGCAGCCTTATTTATAATAGCCAGAAGTTGGAAACAACCCAGATGTCCCTCAAAGGAGGAATGGATTCAGAAGATGTGGTATATCTACACAATGGAATACTACTCTGCAATTGAAAAAAAATGAATTCACGAAATTCCTAGGCAAATGGTCAGAACTTGAAAATATCATCTTTAGTGAGGTAACCCAATCACAAAAGAACACACATGGTATGCAGTCACTGATAAGGGGATATTAACCCAGAATCTCGGAATACCCTAGACACAATTCGCATATCAATAGATTTCCAAGAAGGTGGAAAGAGAGACCCCTGGTCCTGGAAAGACTGGATGTAGGGGAATGCCAGGACAGAGAAGCGAGAGTGGGTTGAATGGGGGAAAGAGGGAGGGAAGGGGACTTATGGGACTTTCGGGGAGGGAGGAAACGGGAAAGGGGAAATGATTTTGAATGTAAATTAAAAAAAACTAAGAAAAACAAAATAAAAAAAAAGAATCTAAAAAATGAAACAAATAGAAACAAAGAAAACAATACAAAGAATCAATAAAACCAGAAGCTGGTTCTTTGAGAGAATCAACAAGATAGATAAACCCCTAGCCAAACTAACTAAAGGACTGAGAGGCAGTATCCAAATTAACAAAATCAGAAACTAAAAGGGAGACATAACAACAGAAATGGAGGAAATTCAAAAAATCATCAGATCTTACTATAAAAGCTTATACTCAACAAAACTGGAAAATCTAGAAGAAATGGATGATTTTCTAGACAGATGTCACATACCAAAGTTAAATCAAGAGAAGGTAAACTATCTAAACAGACCTATATTGCACAAGGAAACAGAAGATGTCACCAAAAAAAGCCCAGGGCCAGATGGATTTAGTGCAGAATTCTACCAGACCTTCAATGAAGACCTGACACCAATTTTGCTCAAACTATTCCATTAAATAGAAAGAGAAGGAACACTACCTAACTCATTCTATGAAGCCACAATTACTCCGATACCTAAACCACACAAGGACCTAACTAAAAAAGAGAACTTCAGACCAACCTTGCTTATAAATATCAATGCCAAAATACTCAATAAAATTCTTGCAAACCAAATCCAAGAACACATGAAAACCATTATTTGCCATGATCAAGTAGGAATCATTCCAGGAATGCAAGGTTCATTTAATATATGAAAATTCATTAATGTAATCCACTATATAAATAAATGCATAGAAGAAAATCACATGATCATCCTCTTAAATGCAAAAAAAGCATTTGAAAAAATATAACACCCCTTTATGTTAAAAGTACTGGAGAGATCCAAAACTCAAGGCCGATGCCTAAACATAACAAAAGCAATTTACTACAAACCTACAGTCAATATCAAATTAAATGGAGACATAAATGAGGCAATCCCACTGAAATCAGGGATAAGACAAGGATGCCCACTCTCCCCATATCTATTCAATACAGTACTCAAAGTGCTAGCTAGAACAAGAAGACAACAATAAGAGATCAAGGGGCAAAGAAGAAATAAAGGTATCAATATTTGCAGATGATATGATAGTATACATAAGCAACCCCAAAAGTTCTACCAGAGAATTTTTCCACCTGATAAATAACTTAAGTAAAGTGGCCAGATATAAAATTAACTCAAATGAATCAGTAGATTCCTTTATACAAATGACAAACAAACTGAGAAAGAAATTAGGAAAACAACTCCATTCCCAACACCCACAAATAATATAAAATATCTTTGGCAAGTCGAAGAAAACAAGTAAAAGATCTGTATGACACTAACTTCAAGTCTCTCAAGAAAGAAACTGAAGATCTCAGAAAATGGAGAGATCTCTCTTGTTCATAGATTGGCAAAATTAACATAGTAAAATTGACCATCCTACCAAAGGCAATCTATAGATTTAATGCAATCCCCATCAAAATCCCAACATAATTCTTCCTAGACATGGAAAGAGCAATTCTCAAATTCATCTGAAAAGACAAAAACCCAGAATAGCAAAAACAATTCTTAATAATAAAAGAACTTCTGGGAGAATCACCATCCCTGAACTCAAGCTTTACTACAGAGCAATAGTCATACAAACTGCATGGTATTGTTACAGAGACAGACACATTGATCAAAGGAGTAGAATTGAAGACCCAGATGTAAAACAACCCACTTACGGACACTTGATCTTTGACAAAGAAATCAAAAATATACAATGGAAAAAAGAAAGCATCTTCAATAAATGGTTCTGGTCTAACTGGCTGTCTGTATGTAGAAAAATGAAAATAGACCCATATTTGTCACCTTGCACAAGGCTCAAGTCCAAGTGAATCAAGGACCTCAACATAAAACCAGATGTACTGAATCTAATGGAAGAGAAAGTAGGAAAGAGCCTTGAACTCATTGGAACAGGGGGAATCTTCCTAAACAGAACTCCAATGGCTAATGTTCTATGATCAAAAATTGATAAATGGAATCTCATGAAACTGGAAAGCTTCTGTAAGGCAAAGGATATAGTCAATAAGACAAATTGGCAACCCACAGAATGCGGAAAAATCTTCACTAACCCCACATCCAATAGAGGGCTAATATCCAAAATTAATAAAGAACTCAAGAAGCTAATCACCAAAAACAAAAAAACGAACAACCCAATCAAAAAAAATGGGGTATAGAACTAAACTGAGATTTCACAACTGAGGAATGTCGAATGGCTGAGAAGCACCTAAAAAATATTCAAAGTCCTTAATGATCAGAGAAATGCAAATCAAAACGACCCTGAGATTCTACCTTACACCAATCAGAATGACCAAGATCAAAATCTCAGGTGACAACACATGTTGGAGGGGATGTGGAAAAAGAAGAATACTCCTCTATTGCTATTGGGATTGCAAACTGGTACAACCACTCTGGAAATCAATCTGGAGGTTCCTCAGAAAATTAGAAATAGATCTCCCTAAAGACCCACCTATATCACTCTTGGGTTATATACCCAAAAGATACCCCACCATGCCACAGGGGCACATGTACTACTACGTTCATAGCAGCCATATTTATGATAGCCAGAAGCTGGAAACAACCTAGATGTCCCACAACAGAAGAATGGATACAGAAAATGTGGTTCATTTACACAATGGAATACCACTCAGCTATTAAGAAGGAGGACATCCTGAGATTTGCAGGCAAATGGATGGAACTAGAAAATATCATCCTAGGTGAGATAACTCAGACACAAAAGGACATGCATGGTATGTACCCACTAATGAGTGGATATCAGCCAAAAATAATAAAAATAGTTCAGAATACCCGAGAAACAGTCCACAGAACTCAAAAAGGTCAATAAGCTGAAATGCCTAATTGAGGACACCTCAGTCCCACTTGGGACGGAGAAGAAGGCAATTACAAGTGGAGAGGGAGGGAGGGACCTGGGAGGGAAAGTAGATGGCGTGGGGGAAAGGGGGGAGGGGGAGAGGGGACCATGATCTGACAAGGATTGAAGCCCTGAGGCCCAGCAGAAAGAATGGAAACAGGCAACCTCAGGAGATGAGGGATAGGAGGTTGGGGGACCCTTGGGAAGGCTCCAGAGACCTGGGAGGTGAGAGACTCACAGGAGTAAAAGGGAGGGACCTTAGATGAAATTCCTGACAGTAGAGAGAGGGAACTTATAGTATCTACCTTCAGCAGGAAGACAGGGCTTCAAAGGAGGAAGAAGGGGGCCTTCCCACAGTCATAACTATAACCTCTAATTGTCCCTGTCTAAAAGAATTACGGGGATGGAAATGGAGAGGAGCCTGAGGAAAAGTAGGTCCAGCGACAGGCTCAAAGTGGGATCCAGTGCAAGGGGAAGTTGCAGAGCCTAACACTATTACTAAGGCTATGGAGTGCTCACAAAAAGGGATGGTACTCTGGAAGACCTAACAAGCAGCTGAAAGAGTCAAATGCAGATATTTGCATCCAACCAATGGACCCCTGCTGTTGAATTAGGGAAGGCTGAATGAAGCTGAAGGCAACTCTGTAGGAGGACCAGCAGTCTCAATTAATCTGGACCCCCAGGATCTCTCAAACAATGGACCACCAAACAGGCAGCATACACCAGCTGATATGAGGCCCCTAGCACACATTCAGTAGAGGAATGCTGGGTTTGTGTTCATTCAGTGATGATGCACGTAACCCTGAAGAGACTGGAGGGCCCAGGGAGTTTAGAGGTCAGGTGGGGTGGGGGTTAGGAATATCCATGTGGAGACAGGGGGAGGAAAGGAGGTATGGGATGTGGAACAATCAGAGGGTGGATAGGTTGGCAGGGTGGGAAATAAAATATGGAGTGTATAAAAATAATTAGTAACAAATCTATTAGAAAAAAAAGAAAAGAGTTATATGATTAAACTATTCAATGAAAGATCAATAGAGACTACAAAAAAAAAAATCTAAAAACTAGATTTTCCACATTAACAGGTCTGGGTGTTTGGTAAAGATTATAAACTAATATACATTCAGTGATATTTTGAATTCATGGATATTATATTCTAGAACCTTCACGGAAATGTCCTTTCATATAGATTGTCACCGTTAATATTTTTCTAAATTTGCAGTCACAGATCAACTGGAATAATGTTAGTGTATTTCCAGTACAACATGGGCACAGGAAAGGCAATGGCCTAGGCTTCCCAGCACACTGAGTACTGAAAATGAGCAGAGGCAGTTCAAGCTGGCTCAAGCAGGACTCTAAGCAGTATGTTCTTAACCATTTACTTTTTTTTTATTTTTTTTTGGGGGGGGGATTATTTTTTTTATTATTTATTTTATTTTATTTTTTTAATTTACAGTCCAAATCATTTCCCTTTTCCCGTTTCCTCCCTCCCCGAAAGTCCCATAAGCCCCCTTCCCTCCCTCTTTTCTCCATTCAACCCCCTCTCGTTACTCTGTCCTGGCATTTACTTTTAACCCTGACCCTCTGGCACTGCTATTATTTCTCCTGGTTAGTGACATGGAAACATGCTACATAAAAGTTACCTTTTGAATTTTCTTTTGCCATCTGAGATTTCCCCATCCTCACGTCTCTGGTTGAATCTGGCACATGTTCATTTCTCCATGTCTCATTTTAATTCCACATATGTGTATTTCCACACCCTGAAGGCTCACAGCTACAACATTTTGGCTTCGTGACAATTTCTTCTTTAATGGTTTTGCTGCCTATCTATGATTTCCCAGGAGCATGAACGCTAACACCTGCTCACCCCTGCAACTCTTGCAGTGCTTTGAATAAGAATGACTCTATAGTCTCATATATTTGACTTCTAGGTCCTTAGTTGGTGGAAGTGTTTTGTGAATAATTAGAAGGTGTAGCCTTGTTGGGAAACATTAGTTAGTGGGAGCAGCCATAGCATTCTCAGTTACCTTTCTCTGCTTTGTGGTTGTATCTAAAGATAAGAGTTCTCAGCTACTGGTCCATTGCTCTTCTTAACTGCCTGCCTGTTCCCATGCTTGCTACTGTTATGCTCATGAACTAATCATCTGAAACTGCAAGCAAGCCATCATTGAAAGGCTTTCTCTTTTAAGTTGCCTTGATTTCAGAGTCTCTTCTCTGCAATAGAACAGTAATCAAGATGGCACCAATATTGAATAACAGATAGTGAATAACTAAATGTTCAAAGGATGGCAGAGTTCCACATTCTAAAAGCAAATTAGCTAAGTACCAAAGCCACCATCAATAGCATTCTAGTTACAGTTTCAGATGATGTAACTGAGGGTATGGCTGCAGATGATTCTGAGCGTTAATACTGAGCTCAAAACTCTTTAGTGTCACAGGAGTAGAATTATGGTAGAGTCTAAAGGGAAATCACATTATTCAGACAATTAAAAGAATAAAATATCATTTTTACTTATAAATAATATTCATCAGTAGCCATTTTTTAAATGGCAAGTATCTGTAAACTTATCACACCACCCCCTACATGCACAATTGCTTTAACAAATTCTTTGGTCCATGCTTTTAGGATGATACTGAGGATTAGCATATGATTTTACAGACATAATCCATATTAGATTCCATCTTATACAAGATGGAAATAAAGCCTTCCACATATTGGAGTAAGAGCTAAATAATTGAATATATGCCAAGATCTTAACATGTGAGGCCTTTATTATCTCTATCTATCACTAAATACTGATTATATACCTCAAGTACGATGCAAAGAATTGATTTCCAAGGGTGACTAGCAAGCATAAACTTTTATACTGTAGAATAGTCAATAGCATAAAATATGTTTGGAGTTGTGGAGTTCTTTCATTTTCTTTTCCTTTTCCTCTAACTTGTCTAGTAAGCAAGATTAGTAAACCAGTTGTCACTGAAGATGAATAGAATACTTTGTGGGCATTAGTCCAAAAGCTCAGAATACCCAAGATACAATTCACAGAACAAATGAAGCCCAAGAGGAAGGAAGACCAAAGTACAGATACTTTAGTCCTTCTTAGAAGGGGGAAGAAAATACACCTGGGAGGAGATACAGAGACAATGTGTGGAGCAGAGAGCCCACCTGGGGATTCATTCTATATACAGTCATCAAACCCAGACACTATTGTGGATGCCAACAAGTGCTGGCTGACAGGAACCTGATATAGCTGTCTCCAGAGTGGCTCTGCCCGTACCTGACAAATACAGAGGTGGATGCTCTCAGGCAACCATTGGACTGAGCACAATGGTGGAGCTAAAGAAAGGACCCAAGGAGCTGAAGGAGCTTGCAGCCCCATAGGAGGAACAACAATATGAACCCATCAGTATCCCCAGGGCTCCCAAAGACTAAACCACCAACCAAAGAGTTCACATGGAGGGACCCATGGCTCCAGCTGCATATGTAGCAGAGGATGGCCTTGTTGGGCATCAAGGGAGGAGAGGCTCTTGGTTCTGAGAAGGCTTGATGCCCCAGTATTGGGGGAATGCCAGGACAGGGAAGCGGGAGTGGGTGGGTAAGCAGGGGGATGGGGATGGGATAGGGAGGGGTTTTTGGAGGGGAAACCAGGAAAGGGATAACATTTGAAATGTAAATAAAGAAAATATCTAATAAAAAAATGAATACTTTGTAGGGTCAACAAGATGGCTCAGTGTGGGTTAAAAGTATCCTGCATCCGCCCCAGGGTTCAGGCCACTGGGGAGGTGAGACTCCAGAAGTATTGACTGTCTTTCCCCATGCCAGTGCTCGGTGGTGAGTTGGGCTATAGGAAGCCTGAGGATCCTGTTCAAGAGGTGGGGAGTGCAGTCTGAGGTCCTCAGGGATGGCTGGAGCTGGCTTGTGGGGTCCCTGGGCCAGCACAGAGGCTGGGATGTCAGGTTCTCAGACTCTTGAGCACCACAGAGGTTGCTGTATGCTGAGGAAGAACTAAGAACAGAGTGGGGGCTGCAGGCAGGATCTAGCCTGGGGCTGAAGGAGAAAAGACAGGAGCTCCTGCTGAGTCCTTGGCTTGCTCAGTGGGTGACTTAGCTTGTTGGAGGCCATGGCTGGGAGCACTGTGAGAGATTAGCGCTGTCTCTTTAGAAGAATGCCTGTTCCATTGTTCCACACAGTGGATCCTGATGAAAGAGACAATCCCTGGTTTTAAGGTCTTTATTGTCATGGTGGAGAGTGGTGATGAGTAAAACCACACCCTACTTTCTCTTGGCTGGCCTGAGGTTAAATACCTTTTACAGGGAAGAGTGTCTGGGAAGGGGATTTTATTGGCTAAGCTTCTAGGACTTTAGGTACCTTATTAAAATGGATATCTGTCTTGAGGCTACTGTGATCTGTGGTAAGGTCTTCTACCTGTAGAGGGGCTTGGGGCATTGCCACAGACCTATGGAGAGTTGCTGCCTCATGTCAGAGGCCTGGTGTCCAGGAGTGTGGCAAAATACCTACTATTCCTTGCAAGGTCACCTGCAGGGTGGTTTCAAACCACCAGGCAACCAGAAACCAGGCTGCCTTTCAAGGTCCCCCAGCTCAGCATTTGCCAGCTAAGCCTTACCCACATGGTAGAGAGAATAAACCCCCACTGGTTGTCTTCCATTCACACATACATGTGCAGATAAACACACAATAAATAAATGTTAACAAAATTAAACTAGTTGTCTTTAACAGTACATGTTTTATTGAAGCAGGCTCTCTATAAAAGGTATCATGAATTCTTTCCGTCTGAAATAGAGAGTGAAACACTAAAATGTTGCTAAGTGTCTCTTGTTGCTAATGAAATTGCTCTCAGAATTGTGAACTGGCCTAAGACAGCCAGGCAAACAGATCCACAGAGTAGATCCCAAATGTAGAACCATACAGATAAGAGTCAATTGCTCATTGACAAACTATCTGGTAATTCTTGGAGAAAGCATTAATGTTCGTTCAATAACTTTGCTAAAATTACTAGGATGCAATACATGCTTCAGAGAACAAAAAAGGGTGTGGGAGAAATAAAGAAAAAGAAAAGAAAGAACAAACAAAGAAACCCTTAACTCTTACTTCATATTACATGCAAAAGTTAACTTCAAGTGAGCATAAATATAAGAGCAAACATTAAATATGCCACTGAAGAAGTAAGAAAAGGCAGAAAAAAATCTTTTAGTACAACAGTATATAATATTTTTTGCTACATGATGCCAAAAATGAACAAACTATCATAAAAGAAAAGATTTTGAAAAGTTGTACTTCTTTGGCAACCCAATGTGGGTTTCCCTCTGAAACCAGTAAGATGATGAAGAGCATAAATACAGTCATAGAACATACTTGTCACAAGCATGTCGGGAAAGCACTTGTGCCCTGAAAATTAACTAATGCAGCAGAACTCAAATGTAAGATTTGGAAATTGTTTGCTGCTACCTGCAGTGTATTAATTTTGCTGTTTACTTTTTGCTTGGTTGTAGGCTGCTTTGCATGATGGTTAATTACTTGGTATTGTGGTGCTAAGCATTTTAGTGGTACATACATTTGTACTTCCCTCATTTAGATAGACCTCATGAAACTTCATTTTGTTATAATAAACTGGCTATCAAGAACACCTTTGCTTTATCATTCCTGCAAATCTCAAGTGAATTAACACACAACAGTTCTTCTTGGATATACATATAGAGGTATTAAATGACGTGACCAGGGAATATATGTTTTTGCTTACATTATAATTTCAATTGCTTTGCTTTCAAAATGGCTATTGCCTTGTCACCTTTGCTAGATTGTGATAGTTCACCACAGTAAGTCCTCTCTGTGACTTGTTATCATCACCTGTCATTGAAAGTTCTCTAGAGCAATGTGACAGTACTATTTGATAACCATGGGTCAGGACATGTAATAAACCTATTGTGTAATGTTAGGGGGAAATCATCAATATATACAACCCTCTGACTCTGTGACATTTGTGAAATATTAACTAGTTTTTCTGACCTTGTGGAATTGCTGAGTTGCTAATGGAGTTGAATAGAGCAATACTTATCAAAGACAGAAGTAAATGTTAAGTACTTTCTATTGCAGTCTTGACTACAGAAAGACTGGGGTATACTGCACCGACATTATTTGAAGATACTATTATTGTCTATATTCAAAGTGCAGTAAGTTTATGCAAATGAGAATTTAAGAACAAATAAGCTTAACAAAGATGACTAGCTTTAAGACTAGTAAGCACAAAGATAAATTTAATGTAGTTCAAAGAAAAGAAATAACTAGAAAATAGCATTGAAAAAATGTTTACTGTATAGTTCAACTGGGAATCATATCCAGACAGTCTGATTCTACAGTCTACATTCCTCTCATCTATAGACAATCATAGTGCTCAGACAACATTCAAAAGTGATGAAAGATAATGATATCATCAGCAAAACAAAACTTGAGAGCAACATCACTCATAGATTCCTGGAGAACTAACATCAAGTCTTAAACTTAGAAGAAACAGGAGACAGAATGAAATGTTTTAAATTAAAAACAAATGAGTATATTCTATTCCTATTTGTTATGGTATATAAACAATGAGTATCTCTAGTAATAACTATTAAATACTTTTTTAATTTTGTTGTAAATTTTGAATTTCTTGTTGCAACAACAGAGTTCATTGCTGATTAAATTATTAAAAGGCAATTGTGTATGTGAGAGAGAGTATTTATGTGCATGCAATGTGCCTATCTCTGAGTGTGCAAGTGCATGTGTGTGTGTGTGTGTGTGTGTGTTGGTATGCATACACATATCATATACACTTGAGATGGCCAGAGGAAAACATCAAGTGTCATTATTTTTAATGCAGAAGTTTCATTAACTTTTGAGAATTTCCCACATGTGTGCAATGTATTTTGATAATACTTTTCCTATACTTCTCCATCAAACTCCTCTCAATTCCACCCCTCACTTCCTCATTCCCTTTAACTTCATGTATCTTTTCCTGTAATCCACCATGTTCAAGTCCAATTTGCGCTGCCCACACAGTCAGGGTTTACCACCATTCACTTTATCAAGAACCACACCCTAATAAAAAAACAATTTTCCCTCTCTCTGAGCTATCAGCCATCAATGCCTTCTCAGTCAGGGCTAGGGGCTTCATGACTCCCTTCAGACTCTATACTGGAAATGTTGGCTGACTTTGTTTTAAAATGAAGGTTTTGTGTAGATAAACACATCTGTTGTGAACTCATGAAAGCAGTGTTCCAACCATATTGAAGAAATGCTCTTTTTCTTTGGTCCTCCCCACGTCTGGTTCTTACAATCTTTCACCTCCTTTTTTGTAGTGGTCCTTGAGTCTTGCAGGGAAAGACCAGGAATATAGTAGAATACAGGTGATATGAAGGAAGAGAGTGAAAATAATGGGGAGATAAGTTTATGTGAAGGTCTTGTGCATGTCGTTACAATGTGGTTCATATGTGCCCTGTTGTGTCCACAAGACTGCTTCCTTGATGTTTTCTGCCATTTCCAGCGTTGAGCAGTCTTTCAGTCCCCAGCAGAGGAACTTAGAGTCAAAACATTGCTCCTAGGACTAACTTCATTATGTTCCATATATATTGGGATGTTGTGTTTTCATTTAGTTATAGGATATTTTTTATTTCCTCTTGATTTTTTCAATGACATACTTAATGACCACTCATTAGCTGCTTACTGCTTAGATGTCAAAAGTTCACTTATTTTCTATAGTTTCACTTGCTGTTGATTTCTAGCTTTATTCTGTTGTGATCTAATAGAATGGGGATTGTTTCAGCATTCCTGTATTTATTGTGACTTGATTGTGCCCTAATATGTAACCTGTTTTAGATAAGGCTCCTTGGGGTATTGAAAAGAAGGTGCATCCTTTGGTGTTTGAATGAAATGTTCTATTGAAGTTTTTTAAGTACATTCTATGTGTATTGTTATTTAATTACAGTGTTATTTTATCCAATTGTTATATATAGTTTGCCTATGTAGTGTTGAGGGTGGAGAATTGATGTCGTCAACTATAACAGGGTTAGGGTTAATCTTTGCTTTATGAAATTTTATGAGCCTAACTATGGTGGATATTTAGAATTGTAATGTCTTCTTGTGAATGGTTTCTCTGGTGTCATTCTTCAGTAGTAACTGTACAACTTTCTTTCAGGCAAGATTTCCCATTAACCTGGAATGCATGAAATAAACTAGGCTTGCTGGTCAGGCTGTGCCAGGGACCTTCTTATTGTTCTTTCCAGAGCTAGGATTAGAAATGTAAAATCTCCCTGACTCCTTGTTATTGCGGGTTCTGAAAATTTAACTCAGGTCCTTATCCTTGCTAGACAAGTACTTTATTGACTGGGTTATCTCTCCAGTCCCTTAAAATGCAGTATTAATATAGACTTGATAACAATAGGGTGAAACACCAAAGAAAGGAAATGATTTGAGCTTATGTCTTATAGCATAATTAAATTCCAAAAGAGTCAAAAATTAAAAAAAAAATATGTAGAAACTTTCTTAAAGAAATAATTAGAAAATCTCCCCAAATTTGGTTTTAAAATATTAACCAAATATCTACTAGGATCAAAGAATTCATAAAATCTCACTTCACACATTATTAGTCAAATGGATAAGAAGCAAACAGACACAAGCCTTAAATGTAAAATGAAAAAAAAACCAATTCATTATGTTTAAAAGACACAATCACTTGACATCTCATTACAGACACATGAGACAGCAGAACAATCTATTCAAACCCATAGGTGATAGAAATAGTCAATGAAGTTTGAGATATTGGTTCATTTCTTCTAAGATATTGTATTTGTGACTATAAATCTTTTTATATTTCTTTTTTGTTACTTGGTTAATGGCTGAGTAGTACATCAACAGTCCCGATTTCATTCCTGAAGTTGATTATGTGTGTCTTCTCTCTCTAAATTTATTCTTTATTCTAGGAGATGTTCTTGAATTTGATTGATGTTTCTGAAGTTCCAGAAGTTTTTGTTTTATTCAACTTTTTATTGCTTTAGCATTTTCAGCTTTGACTTCTGGTATTGTGCAGTTTGTTTTGTTTATCCTTCCCCAGTTTCTAGAAGAGAGAGAGTCGTTTGACTGAAATAGAGCCTTGTTACCTTGTTTCTAATATATGCATTAATTCTGTAAATTTCTCCTGAAGGACTTCTACATCTCCTTGAATTTTGGTGCACTGTGATGTTGGTCTTTACTCAGTGCTATATGATTTGTGTGTCCTCTCAAAATTACATTTGAGGCTATGTATGCAGTATAAAGACTGCTTTGGTGAGCAGACTAGAGTCCTAGATTGGGATACTTTCATGTTTTACTCAATATTGAAAAGAGGAGTCTTTATGTATCCATTGTAAATAGCTCAGTTCAGACACATTCTTCATGAATTGCTTGTTCTGGATTATTCCCCAGCCCAAGTGATATTAGAGGAATAAAAGATTAACATTGGCAGATATTGACAAAACTTGGGGTCCTTGGGAGTATCCAGAGCCAACTTCACAGGTAGAAGTTGATTTTTAGGGTTAAACTCTGTAAGATTATATGAAATGTGTCTTGAAGATTCAGTTCCCCTCTTTCTCGCTGGCATTTGTTCAGCATCTCCATCATGGAGTTACATGATGTCACTGATGGCTGGGTTGATTGTGACACGGGAAATGAACATGCTATGAAAGGATTCCAATTCTTTTACATTTGCTATGGTTTGTTCTTTGGCATCTCATAGCATTCAGGCTGTAGTAACCAAACACCTTCTCCCATCTTCTCTGAAACCTCACTCTGTCTCAGGGACCCTCTTGCTCTTGACTGCAGGAGCTCCTTACTGGAAATCACATGCCTTTTCCTTCACTTTCTTCTTATCAAGGTCAATGTCATTGTTTCCAGGTTTTGAATGATATTGTTCTTCTCAAAAATATTTCATTTACTCATTGTTTATATGTCTGAGCACCAGCATAGCCGCAAACCTCTAAAGCAAGCCTATGTTCAAGGAATTGATAACAGCTTGCTTGCCTGCTTCCTTCCTTCCTTCCTTCCTTTCTTCCTTCCTTCCTTTCTTTCTTTCTTTCTTTCTTTCTTTCTTTCTTTCTTTCTTTCTTTCTTTTTCTTTCTTTCTCTCTCTCTCTCTCTCTCTCTCTCTCTCTCTCTCTCTCTCTCTCTCTCTTTCTCTCTCTTCTCCCCTCCCTTCCTTCCTTCCTTCCTTCCTTCCTTCCTTCCTTCCTTCCTTCCTTATTATTCCCTCATGTGTTACATCCAGGCTGCAGTATCTCCCTCCTCTCTTCCCAGGCCCTCCCCCATCCACCTTTTCTTTCTCACAGATCCAATCCTCTTGTTTCCCTTCAGAAAAGATCAGTACTCTCAGGGATATTAACCAAACATGTCATAACAAGTTACAATAACACTAGGAATATCCTCTCATATCAAGGAGGAGAACAGGGGTGAGAGATAGCTCCCTGCTCCTTATGGAGGATTCCATAAGAATACCCAGCTACACCACCAAAACATATATGCAGAATACCTAGGTCAGACCCATATAGGCCTTCCATTGATTCAGTCTCTTCGTCTCTATGAGCCTGGTTTAGTTGATTCCATGGGCCTTGTTCTTGTGGTATCCTTGAACTGTGTATCTCCTAAAATCATACCCCCAACTTTTCCATAGGATTTCCCCAAATTCTGCCTAATGTTTAGCTGTGGGTCTCTGCATCTACTCCTATCACATGCTGTATGGAGCCTCTTTGATGATAATTATGGTAGGCTCCAGTCTATGAGTATAAGTAGAATTTCATTAGAAATAATTTCTTTGATTTTACTTTTTGCAACATATGTTTGATTCTCTTAGATCTCTGGGCTATCCAGCCTCTGGTTCCAGCCATCCAGGCAGTGTCGAGCATGGGATCTCTCTTGTGGCGTGGGTCTCAAGTTGCACCACTCACACAAGTTCTGTACCACCTCTACTCCAGTACATCTTTCAGGCAAGATAAAATGCCAGTACAGTGTTGTGGCTGGATTGTGTCTTAGTCCCACCACTGGAAACCTTGCCTGGCTACAGGAGATGTCCAGTTCAGTCTCCATATTCCCCATTACCAGGAGTCTTTGCTAATTGTTTTAAACCTGTTTAATTAGTGGCATCTACCTTGACTTTAACTATTACTGACAGCTTTTCTGAGGGCACATGCCTAACAGCAGGCTAGTAAATAACCTCCTCATACTTCTCTCTATTATCTTCTTATTCCTATAGTCTGTCAGCCTCCTCCCTTTTTACTCTCTCCTCAATTTTAGCTATATCTTCCAGCCATAACAAATCACTATTTTCTCACATCACCATAACTTTCCTCCAGCTACTTACACTGAAAAACTCTTCATTCATGCCTAGGCTATTAAAATATACATCTTCAGTTTTTTTTTTTTTTGAGAGTGCCCCTTCGCTTTTCTCTCTCTCCAAGGCCTTTCATGTAACCTCCTTAATTTCTTTCAAATTAATGGCCTCTTTTTCTTCTTTCAGTGTTGCTACACACAAACACACACACACACACACACACACACACACACACACACACACACACACACAAATCTTCTCTGGTTTTATACCTTTGTGGAGATGAGTTTAAGCATGTCTCCATTACTAGTCATTTTTCATGACTACCTTCTTCATAGATTTGAACTTTCCCTATATGATGCTCTCCCAGATCCTGACCATCCTTCTAAGTGACAGCATCTGTCACAGGGCACTTATAGTAATTTGCACTTTCTTTCTCATCGTATGACACAGCTTCTCAGACAAAGAATAATGTTTTCTCTACCTATGAGTTACTGGACCTTATGAAACAAATGAAATTATTTTTCACAAACCTATTTGTTTGTTCAGCACACTGATTTATATATTACCATTATATTCTAAAAAATATACTATCAGTATTAATGTATACTGTACAATGACTGATATATATTTTCCATAAAAGGCTTGAAGAGGTGAAGCTATCCCTTTCCATGAGAGCTAAAATAACTTACTCTTGTATAATAAGATCGTGTCTTGTACTTGTACTTAGTTTTTGTAAGAATAATTTGCTTGGTGATCAGTGGGAATTTGATGGAGACTCTGCAAAGGGATTTTTCCCTCCCTTCCCCATGTCCATGATCTCCTTGGTATCTCAACTCATGGATAGAAGACATAATTAGAACCAAAGAAGAACCTTGTAACATCATAATTTCCATGTCATTAAGTGGGGTTTTGAATCTATACTCAATTTGGGCCTGAGAAGAGAAACCTCTTGCTGTGATTCATAAATGGTCTGGATCCACCTGTAATCCTGGCAATGTTCAAAAAGCTTTAAGTGCAGTAGAAGAAGATGCTCTGAGTATAAACATGGGCTGCCTGCTCATCACTTAGGTTCCAACCATAGTGTACACTGGAGAAACAAAAGCAAAGACAATGATACCTTTCATCTTCTGTAGCATGATTTGTAATTGCCAGTCATAGTATATTCAAAGGAAAGCTAAAGATTTATTCTCAAGTGAGCTGGGTATGGATACAATTATTTCCCTAGTACAGCTTTCTCAGGGCAGGTGGGAAAAGTGTGATCAGAAGATCACTATAGTGAATGATGGTCACAAATAATTTGAGGACCAGGTCATCAGATCAGAATTCTGAAATGGCTGGGATGTGTCCCAACACTAACTGGATAGATGCCTTGTCATTTATCTTCTGTATTCACAGGAAAGGAAATTAGAGGACCTGATAGAAGGCCTGAAAGGGCTTCAGCAGAGGGTATAGGATTAAACAAAGGAAAGATTAGATTTAATTAAAAGCTTTTCTTAAAAAATAACTAATAATAAACTTTCTAA
This sequence comes from Tokudaia tokunoshimensis, assembly GCA_036184795.1. Classification (NCBI taxonomy): domain Eukaryota; kingdom Metazoa; phylum Chordata; class Mammalia; order Rodentia; family Muridae; genus Tokudaia; species Tokudaia tokunoshimensis. The sequence continues at coordinate 10,068,306 of BTHU01000018.1, read as the reverse complement.
ATTTCTAATTAAAAAACATTCCAGAAAGAACTGAGATGTTTCGTGAGAAAAGCAAGTTAAAGTATAAATAAATTTTGTTGTGGGTGGTAATATGTGGAGACTTTAGCTTTTATAATGAAAAATGACAAAGGATAGAGATTGAAGTTTCTGCCACATAAGCAGTTATGGGTACTTATGACAGCAGCTGGGGAAAGGAGGTGCTTATAAAACACAAGTCAAAGGTTGACAAAAGTCATCGGGATATTAGTCTCAGTCTGTTTCCATATTTTTAATTTAGTTAAGTTGCATAAATCTTAGAATTCTCTCAGGGAAAAGAATCAGTAACTTCTCTTTCTCCAAGAAAAACAATTCTTATTTTTGTAGTATACAATAAGTTTTTTGATTCCTAGCCCCTTTTATTTCTTTAAAATGTCCTTGGAGTATACTGACCTGGCATCGAATCATGTTTAGGTTTTAATAAACTTAACTGTTCTTAAAATCATGTAATTAACAAATCATGAATATGGTGAGATCACAGTTCTCTTAGGTTTGAGGCCAGAACTCTTCTCCTTATATTAGGCTGCTCTTTGCTTCCATTGAATAGAAAGAGTTTACGGCTGGAATGTGCTATTTCAGTATGAGTGAACAGGTGTCATGGCCTATATTGAAAGATGTTCTATGATACAGCTTTATGAGATTCATTACTGTTTCTACTATAGAGATGTGTAGATGATACTGCTCATCACTTTTCATTGTGCGCTGCTGTCTGGGTGAACTGCACTTTTCTGAATATTCTAACTGTTTTGAGCACAATGGCTTATGATTGTTTATTACTGGCCCTACTAGACTCTTATGGTCTTTGATAAATCTCTTCTCCATCTTACAGTAATAAACAGTAGTACGGCCCCATTACCTTCCTCTCTATTTTAAGACATGTTTGTACCACCATTTAATCTTTATTTTTTTACACATGTTTAGTTTAATCTCACCTCATATTAACTCATTTTCTGATATTTCATATGCCTTGTCTTCTCCTCACATTTTAGGGACAAGTGAAATTATAAAAGGATGATTCATTTTGTAAATGTTTGTCTTAATCCTTATAAATGTCCAATATTTGGTTATAAGTTACATTTGACCCTGAAATTTATCCTAAAATCTGCCAGAATATGGGCTCTTGAGATGGAGAATCCTGCCTATTAAGAAAACAGTTCTCTTATGTCTTCTGTGCCAGTAGGACAGGGAGAATTTCACTGAAATTCACAGAATCTTGGAACTTTCTTTTGGGAGACTAATTTCTAGAAGGCTTCTGAATAATTATACACACAGAGAAACTGTTGCTGTTAAAGAATCAGTTCTGAAGTTTAACATTTTGGCAAATGCTTGCCACCCTCTTCATATTGGATCAAACATCTGACTAATATTAATTTTGAGCACCAATTGTGAGAATGTGTTCATTAACTAGGTTATATCGCCCACACACTTCATTTGCTAGAATGAAAACGGTGCCAATTTAGCAATGACTCTTGCAAATGTGCACTTGTTCTTGGCAAGATCCAACCTGAGTCATATCTTCTTGTTTATGTATTCAGATTGACTAATTCTAGTCATCACTGGAAAGAATTAGATTTGAACATGATGCATTTGGATGAATATGTAACATTAATTAGCAGAGATTATATTTAAGGGTCTGCTATCTACTGCGAAACTATACCAAATCCCTTAGAAATCAGTACTGAGAATTTCCTTCACTGTGTAATATAAGCTTCATTGATTTTCACTTGCATTTATTATTCGTTAATTCAATTAATGTTATGGCGTATGACATGCAAGACAATATGCCAAACAATGTTTAATTCAGAGAATATTAGAAGATAGACCTTTCCTTTATAACACAGAAAGAAAGCCTTTCAACCAATAAATTATTTCAATATATTTGTAAAATGGTAGTAACAGGAGACAATAGCTGTTGGAAGAAAGATGAAGATTTTATTGATTCCAGCTTATAGAATTAGTGAAGGGACCTTGGAACTGGTAGCACTTTTACTGAGTGTTGAGAAGAGAGTTCATGTAGAAATCAGTGCTTAGATTTCTCAGAAAACTAAAACCGGTACTACCACATTACCCAGCAGTAGCACTTCTGGGCATATACACAAAGAACTCAACATCTTTTCACTGAAGTAATTGCACATCATTTACTGCTTGTCTATTCACAGTATAAAGGAGAGGCTAACAGCCTTGATGCCTATAAGCCAACAAATAGATAATAAAAAATGTGGAGCATAAACCCAGTGGAATTCTATTCAACATCAAAAATAATAAAGTTATGAATTTATAGGAAATAGAAGTAAAAATCCTATATTAAGTGAGTTAATCCTTGCTTAGAAAGACAAGTATCACATGTTTTCCCTCATATGAATATACTAGAATCTAATTTACCTGTGTAAATTACTTTTACCTGTGTGGTGAATTGCTTTTAAAAGGTAAAACTTCTTAGCTGTGCAGTGGTGGCACATACTTTTTGTAAAAATTAATTATTTATTTATTTTATTTATTTACATTTCATAAGTTGTCCCCCTTCACAGTCTTCGTTCCATGACCCCCACCTCCTCTTTGCCTCTATGTGGGTGTTCTTTCACCCACACATCCTCTCCCACCTCACCCCTCTGCATGTTCCTTCTCTGGGAAATCAAGCCTCCACAAGACCACACAGCATCCCCTCCCACTGAAGCAGACAAGGCGGTCCTCTGCTACATATGTAGCAGGGGCCAAGGACCAGCCCATATATGCTCTTTGGTTGGTGGCTTAGTCTCTGGGAGTGCTGAGGGGTCCAGTTGATACTTTTCTTCCTATGGGGTTGAAATCCCTTCATCTCCTTCAGTCCTTCCCCTAAATTTTCCATAGTGCCTTTCCCCCAACTAAGCCTAATGGTTGGCTATAAGTATCTGCATTGTCTTAGTCAAGAACTGGCAGAACCTTTCAGAAGATAGCCATATCAGACTCCTGTCAGAAAGCACTTCTGGGCATCAGCAATACTGTCAGGATTTCTGCGCATGGAATGGAACCCCAAATGGGGGTGGTCTCTGGATGGGCCTTCCTTCAATCTATGCCCCAGTTTTGTCCCTGAATTTCCTTTATAGAGGAACAATTCTGAGTCAAAAATTTTGAGATGGGTGGTTGACCCCATTCGTCAACTGGGAGCCATGTCAATCTACTGGAGGTGGTCACTTCCTATTCCATCTCCACACTGTTTGGCATTTCAGCTAAGGTCATCGCCATTGGGTTTAGGGAGTCTTTCACATCCCTGGTGTCTGACAGAGTTCCCTCTGTTCCCCTGCCCTGCCCTACTGCTTAATTTTATTCATTCTCCTGGCCCTCTGGGCTTCTCCCCTCCTACCTGATCCTGCCTACCTTTTTTCTCTCCCCGTCTTCTCTCCTACACAGATCCCTCATTCCCTCTGTCTTCTGTGGTTATTTTGTTCCCCCATCTAAGGGGATTGAAGCATCCACACTTGGGTCTTTCGTCTTGTTAAGTTTCCTATCTTCTGTGTGTCATATCATGGGTATTCTGAACTTTTTGCTAATATCCACTTATCAGTGAATACATACCATGTATGTCCTTTCGGCTCTGGGTTACCTCACTAAAGATGATATTTTCTAGTTCCATCATTTTACCTGCAAAATTAATGATGTCCTCATTTTTAATAGCAGAGTAGTATTCCACTGTATAAATGAGGCACATTTTCTGTACCGATTCTTCAGTTGAGGGACATTTGGGTTGTTTCCAGATTCTGACTATTATAAACAAAGCTACTAAGAACATAGTGGAGAACATGTCCTTGTCATATGGTGGAGTATCTTTTAGGTGTATGCCCAACAGTGATATAGCTGGGTCTTCGGGTAGAACAATTTCTAATTTTCTGAGGAACCACAAGATGGATTTCCAGTGTGACTGCAGTAGTTTACAATCCTACCAGAAATGAAAGAGTGTTCCTCTTTTTCTACATCCTCTCCAGCATGTGCTGTCACTTGAATTTTTGATCTTAACATTCTGATTGGCATAAGGTGGACTCTCAGGGTTGTTTTAACTTGCATTTCTCTGATGACTAAGGATGCTGAACATTTCTTTAAGTGGTTTTTGGCCATTTGAAATTTCTCTGTTGAGAATTCTCTGTTTAGCTCTGTAGCCCATTTTTAAACTGGGTTATTTGGTTTTCTGTAGTCTAACTTCTTGAGTTCTTTGTATATTTTGGATATTAGCCCTCTATCAGATGTAGGATTAGTGAAGATCTTTTTCCAATCTGTGGGTTGCCATTTTGTCTTATTGACAATGTCCTTTGCATTACAGACACTTTTCAGGTTCATGAGATCCCATTTGCCAATTGTTGATTTTAGAGTCTGAGGTATTGGTGATATGTTCAGGAAATTTTCCCCTATGCCAATGTGTTTGAGGTTATTTCCCACTTTCTTTTCATTTTTTATTAGATATTTTCTTTATTTTCATTTAGAATGTTATCCCCTTTCCTCCTTTCCCCACCTAAAACCCCCTATCCTGTGCCCCTGCTCACCAACCCACCCCGTTCTGTTTCCCTGTCCTGGCATTCCCCTACATTGGGGAAACAAACCTTCACAGGACCAAGGACCTCTCCTCTCATTGATGTTGGACAAGGCCACTTATGAGGCTGGAGCCATGGGTCTCTCTATTTGTACTTTTTGTTTGGTGGTTTAGTCCCTGGGAGCTCTGGGGGTACTTGTTGGTTCCTCCTATGGGGCTGCAAACCCCTTCAGCTCCTTGCTCCTTTCTCTAGCTCCTCTACTGGGGACCTGTGCTCAGTCCAATGGTTGACTGAGAGCATCCACCTTTGTATTTGTCAGGCACTGGCAGAGCCTCTCAGGAGACAGCTATATCAGGTTCCTGTCAGCAAGCACTTGTTGGCATCCACAATAATGTCTGGATTTGGTAACTGTATATGGGATGGATCCTCAGGAGGGACACTCTCTTGATGGCCTTTCCTTCGGTCCCTGCTCCACACTTTTTCTCCATATTTTCTCCTATGGGTATTTTGATCCCCCTTCTAAGAAGGACCAAAGTATCTACACTTTGGTTTTCCTTTTACATGAACTTAATGTGATCTGTGAATTATATTTTGAGTATTCCATGCTTCTGGGCTAATATCCACTTATCAGTGCATACCATGTGTGTTCTTTTGTGATTGGGTTATCTCATTCAGGATGATAATTTATAGTTCCATACATTTGCCTAAGAATTTCATGAATTCATTGTTTTTTATAGCTGAGTAGTACTCTATTGTCTAAATATACCACATTTTCTGTATCCATTCCTCTGTTGAGGAACATCTGGATTCTTTCCAGCTTCTGGCTATTATAAATATGGCTACAATGAACATAATGGAGCATGTGTCCTTATTACATGTTGGAGTATCTTCTGGGCATATGCCCAGGAGTGGTATAGCTGGTTCCTTGGGTAGTACTATGTCCAATTTTCTGAGGAACCACCAAACTGATTTCCACAGTGATTGTACCAGCCTGCAATCCCACCAGAAATGGAGGAGTGTTCTTCTGTTAGATTCTATGGATCTGGTTTTATGTGGAGGTCCTTGATCCACTTGGACTTGATCTTTGCATGTGGTAATAAATATGGATCAGTTTGTATCTTCTACATGTAGACTGCATATTAGATCAGCACCATTTGTTGAAGATGCTTTCTTTATTCCACTGTATAGTTTTTGCTTCTTTGTCAAAGTTATAGAATCCCTGCATTGAGAGGAAGAGTCTGGTGGATCTCTGTGAGTTTGAGGCCAGCTTAGTCTACAGAGTGAGTTCCAGGACAGCCAAGGCTATATGGAGAAATCCTGTCTCAAAAAAAAAAAAAAAACCAAAAAAACTCTTAGAGCATCAAGCTTCTTACATTTTAATTTTTAATTTATAAATTCAACCAATCTTAGTTCAAATAAAAAATAGTAAAGTATTGGCATCAAATTACCTATAAACTTTTCTAGGACACATAAAAACTACTCAAGAATAAAGATTAAAAGAACAATAATTGTCTAGTCATAACTACACCATAAAAATAAAGTTGGGAATACATTTTAATCTAAAATAGGCAGGGCAAATCTGCCTCATCTAGACCACCAGCTTTCTTTATACAGCTCCATTAAGACCACATTTATTCCTAGGATACTTTTAGTCTCACAAGATTCAAACTTCTCTACCTAGATGTAGAGAAGAGTCAGAAATTAGAATGTTGTGGACTAACACATGGGACCCATCAGCCTAGGGCATTTTAATGGACTCTTTTTCTGCCAAAGGAAAGGAGAAAGTAATTAACTAAAGCTTATGTTGTCCTAATTTGAAGATAACTTATAATTGAATATTATAAGAAATCAAAGTGTGTGATCTCTAAAAAAATAGTTAACATTTCTTTATCCTTCTCAATTTCTTTTTCATTATTTTATTTATTTACATGACAAATGTTGCCCTTCTTCCTGAAAGTCCCACCCCTTTGACTCTGAGAGAGTCCCCCAACCCAAGGTATCCCTACACTCTGGGGCATCAAGTCTCTATAAGATTAAGAGCATCCTCTCCCAATGAAACCAGACAAGGCAACCCTCTGCTACATATGTGCCAGGGAGCTCCTACCAGCCCATGTATGCTCTTTGGTTGGTGGCCCAGTCTCTGGAAGCTTCCAGGGGTCCAAGTTAGTTGATGCTATTGGTCTTCCTATTGGGTTGCTATCCCCATCATCTCCTACAACTTGCCCCTAACTCCTCCACAAGGGATCCCCAACCTCTGTCCAATGGTTGGATGTGAGTATCTACATCTGTCTCAGTCAGCTACTAGTAGAGCCTCTCAAAGGACAGACATGCTAGGTTCCTGTCATCCATGTCCCATTAGGTCTGGGTTACCTCACTCATGATGATAATTTCTAGTTCCATCCATTGGCCTGCAAAACTCATGTTCCACACATCAGTATGGGACAAACAGCTCAAAAACAAGGAAGCTGCAATGTCTTAAAGATAAGTACTGACTTACTTTGCCTTACTCCCTTTATATTACTCCATGCAGCAATAAAGCAAGTGGAGAGCATGGCTGTCCCTGCCCTTGGAGTGGATTCAGTAAACAAGATGTTTCAGGCATGGAACTATGACAGAAATTCTTTTCTTTGATTTACCTTTCCATGGTATTGAGAATGGCATTGGATATAGGCCATGGATAATTTCATCTCTAGTCTGAATAAAAGACAATGTATGTTCTCACTCCTTTAGTAAGATAATACTTTTATTTATGATTATTAATCTTTTCTGGAGTTATGGGAAGTAGGACAAGAACCTTAGGACTGATAAAATAGATAGGCATATGTCCTCTTAAGAAGCCTCATGTAGCCGGGCGGTGGTGGCGCACGCCTTTAATCCCAGCACTTGGGAGGCAGAGGCAGGCGGATTTCTGAGTTCGAGGCCCCCTGGTCTACAGAGCGAGTTCCAGGACAGCCAGGGCTATACAGAGAAACCCTGTCTCGAAAAACCAAAAAAAAAAAAAAAAAAGAAGAAGCCTCATGTAAAAATAGCGCTTAAAGATTTAGAGTATGATATTTTCAAGTTCTGACCATTTGCCTAGGAATTTCGTGAATTCATTGTTTTTAATTGCAGAGTAGTATTCCATTGTGTAAATATACCACATCTTCTGAATCCATTCCTCCGTTGAGGGACATCTGGGTTCTTTCCAGCTTCTGGCTATTATAAATAAGGCTGCTATGAATATAGTGGAGCATGTGTCCTTATTGCATGCAGGTAAAGTCTCTGGGTATATGCCCAGGAGTGGGATGAAAATATCATCCTTAGTGAGGTAACCCAATCACAAAAGATCACACATGGTATGAAGTCACTGATAAGGGGATATTGACCCAGAATCTCAGAATACCCTAGACACAATCAGCATATCAATAGATTTCTAAAAAGATGGAAGGAGAGACCCCTGGTCCTGGAAAGACTGGATGTAGGGGAACGCCAGGACAGAGTAATGAGAGGGGGTTGAACGGAGAAAAGAGGGAGGGAAGGGGGCTTATGGGACTTTCGGGGAGGGAGGAAACGGGAAAGGGGAAGTGATTTGGAATGTAAATTAAAAAAATAAAATTAAATTAAATTAAAAAAAAAAAAAAAGAAATGGAAATAATGAGTCTGAACAGAGACTGAAGGAAAGGCCATGCAGGGACTGCCCCACCTAGGGATCCATCCCATCTGCAGACACCAAAACCAGACACTATTGCTGATGCCAAGAAGCACTTGCTGACAGCAGCCTGATATGGTTGTTCCCTGAGAGGTTCTACCAGCACCTGACCAATACAGGTGCAGATGCTCGAAGCCATCCATCAGACTGAGCATGGAGACCGCAATGGAGGAGTTAGAGAAAGGACTGAAGGAGCTGAAGGGGATTGAAACTCCATAGGAAGAACAATATCAACTAACCAGACCACCCAGAGCTCCCAGGGACTAAACCACCAACCAAAGAGTACACATGGAGGGACCCATGGCTCCAGTTGCATATGTAGCAGAGGATGGTCTTATCTGACATCAGATAAGGAGTGGAGGCCCTTGGTCCTGTGGAGGCTTGCTGACCCAGTGTAGGTGGATGATATAGTGGTGAGGTAGGAGTGGGTGAGTGGGTGGAGGAGCACCCTCATATAGGCAAAGGGGAAGGGAGAGAGGGGAAATGGGATGGGGGTGTTGTGGAGGGGTAACTGGTAGGGGGGATATCATTTGAAATGTAAACGAATAAAATGATTAATAAAAAAATAATTTTTAATTAAAAAAAAAAAAAGATTTAGAGTATGAATGGCTCTGGCCAAATTCCAATATATAATCAACTGACATCTAGAAATGGTTCAGGAAGTCACAACACACTTACCACTGGAAAGAAAAGTTCAAGTCAAAGCCCTTTCAAGAAAGAAGAATGAGATTATCTCCTTAATCTGCCCATCAGAAAAATGTAAATAAATAATGGCATAGTACTGCAGTGATTATTACTATAATGAGTATTATTAATAATAATCATTCTAAATCATTATAATGAATTATATTACAGTGAGCACAGATGTGACCATTATGCAACTCTATCAAGGGCCACTGTGGGACAAATTATTTTGAATTAACTGGGAAAATTCTAGTTGCACAATCCAAATGGACATAGAAAAATGGTGGATATGAGGCAAATCAAGTCTCCTGGGCCCCCTGGATCTTTTTAGCAGAGGATCTATAAACTTCTTTTAGCAGTTAATAAAGGGCATTGATGACTAACCCATTTCAGAGGCTAACTGACAAGGCCAGCTGCTCAATGAAGAGAGCTAATAACTCCCTAGACAGTTTGACTTAAAGGTTAATGTATTCAGGGTCCAACCTTGAAGTTGTAGACATGTAACCAGAAGTTTCTCATTTTTATATAATGGAGAAACACCACCAGGAATGAAAAACACTTGGTCGTTCACTAATCAAAGATTAATACAGCTAAAATGGAAACAGACTGAAGCCAGGATGGCAAAGGAACAACACAAGAAAATCAATGAAATGTGCACTTCAGAAAAGTCACCCAGAGTTGAGCATCTCCACCTTCTCACACACTAGCTAGTGAACTTAGCAGGTCATTTAACTTCTTAACCTTGTCTTTATCATTTCTGAAGATAATTGTAATTTCCTTTGCTTCCCATGGTATATTTCCTGAATAATAGCATCCCCATCAGGTCCATGCTCTTTTGCAATTTGACTTTGTGGTACTTCCTATCAAGAAATGGAGCTCTACTTTCTGCTTTTTTATTAGCTTGCATTAGATGACAGCATGCGGGAAATCAGAATTTGAGTCATGCCCTCAGTCAAACTCTCAAAAGGATCTGCACACTCTGCCTACATTCCCACAATCCTGATGCTTATGGATCCAAGACAAGACATGGTCCTAGTCACCTTTATGATTCCACAAGCTGAAAGTCAGATATATTGATGCATAAATGATATCATCTGTATTGGATGTCTATTATTGTAAAGAAAAAACATCCCCCTAACTTCATGTCATTTTACAAATGTAATTATATCTTAAAAATCTCTGATTGATGGGGCTCAGCTGGATTTTTTTCTGTTCTGCATGATGTTGGGTATAATTTCAATCACCTAAGAGTTTCTCTAGATTTGAACATCCTTTCTGGCTTTCCCACACATCAGATGTTAATGGAACAGTGGGGAAGTCTGGGGTACTTAGAAAGGTAGAACTCCCTTCTCTGTGTTTATTCCTTCCTTTGACATTCCTTCCCTCTTCCTCCATGCTTTCTGGGTTGTCTTCAGATTTCTCTGTGGAACTTTTCTATGCCTCCATAGATAGCATGATAGCTAATCTTTGATTTGGTAACTTAGGACTTTCTAAAAGGAAACATTTTAAATGCAGACTTTCTTAAGGCATACACTTCAAATCAACACAATGTCACTTTCTCCTACATTCTTTTGCTTAAATTCAATCATATATACCCTACTTGATTGGGTAAGAGAGGACAACAGGAGGATTTAGAAGCCACCTAAGAAATCTATCAGCCTCACCACTCTACATTAATCAGCCCGGATACTCACCAGCTAACCTAGAAAACATGAACACATCTAACAAAGATCTCTCAGAAGGACCCATATTAGAAACTCTGGCTAGTTGAGCTTATCCCTAATGGTCAGACTCACAGCATCCTGATCTAAATACATGATATTGGTTATATGCCAATGTCAATTTGGTACATCAAAATGTAAGAACTGGTGGATGCAGTTGTGATGTTTATTATAAATTATTGACAAGATTTAGAATCACTGGAAGTACACATCTGAGTGTATGCAAGGTATTTCCAGGAAAGCTTAACTTAGTAGGTTAGATAGACAGCTGGTTGTAGGGTAGGGAAGGCAAGGCAGCTGATACCTCTTGCTGGGTATAAAAGAGAGTGATGAGCAGAAATATTTTTCTCTCACTCTCTTATCTTTCTCCCTCCCACCTTCCTCCTCTTTGTCTTCTTCTTCCTCCTCCTCCCAGTCTTTCTCTTTCTCTCCCTCTCTCTTCTCCCTCCCACCAAGTCTCTGATTTATTTCTTACTATGGATGCAATGGACCAGCTGTGTCATGCTTCTATCATGTTGTCTTCCCCAACATGTGCAACTGTAAATTGAAACTGTGAACCAAAATAAAACTTTCCTTCCAACTTTCCTTCCACTTTCAGACATTTTGTCACAGTGATGTGAAAAGTAACTAATGCAATGGAAAAGCCCAGTACATACAGTGCTCAAGAACCTGGGTTTTAAATATATTACAATCAGAGAAAAAACTGGATAACTTCTTGAATAAAAAAACAAAAACAAAAACAAAAACAAAATCTTTCAAGCACTGGAGAGATGACAGCCCAGTGGTCCAGGGTGCTTGTTGCTTTTGTAGAGGAGCTGGGTTCACTTCCTAGCACTCACTTAAGTCTACAACCATAACTCCAGGTACAGGGACACCAACACACTTTGGCCTCAGCAGGAACCTGCACACTTATGGTGCACAAACTCATGCAGCCTCACTTGCATGTACAAAGAATTTACTAACAAATAAATCTTGTTTATAATATATTTTCATAATACTTTAAGTGGTAAAGGTAGAGGCAAAATACCAGAAATTAAAAGAACAGTAAAAGAAATACTATTAATGGAAATGATATATATTCATAAAAACAACAGCACTTATTCAAACTCTGGGTTCATTATACCATCAATATACTGTTTTGATTACAACAGATATGTAATGTATTTTGAGCTCAAGTAGCTTAACACTTATAGCTTTATTCTAATCTTCAAGGTTACTTTAGTATGAGGTATTAAATCGATTTTTATAAATTTGGGGATTCTATACCTCTGAGAAATGTCACTGAATGTTAATGGAAATTGTGATTAATCTGTATAGTCTTTGGGTCATAGACACTAAAAATATTAATTATTCTAATCCATGAATGTGAAAGGATCAAGTATCTACAGTCACTGGATTTCCAATAAAGATGTTAAGTGTACAAAATTTAGAAAGGATAGTCTTTAGCAAATAATACAGGGAAAATACCTATATACAAAAGAATTAAATTAGACACTAATCATTTTTATTGGTTATTTTATTTATTTATATTCAAAAGTTATCCCCTTTTCCAGTTTCCCCTCCATAACCCCCCATCCCATCCTTCCTTCCCCCTTTTTCTATGAGGGTGCTTCCCCCCACCCACCCATTCCCACCTTACCGCCCTGGCATTCCCTTACATTGGGGCATCAAGTTTCCACAGGACCAAGGGTCTCTCCTCCCATTGATACCAGATAAGACGATCCTCTGGTACATACGTAGCTGGAGCCATGGGTGCCTCCATGTGTACTCTTAAGTTAGTGGTTTAGTCCCTGGGAGCTCTGGGGTGTCTGATTGGTTGATACTGTTGTTCTTCCTACGGGGTTGCAAACCCCTTCAGCTCCTTCAGTCTTACCCCTAACTCCTCCATTGTGGTCCCTGGACTCAGTCTGATGGTTGGCTGTGAGCATCCACATCTGTATTGATCAAGCTCCATAAGCTTCTTAGGGTATAGCCAAGCCAGCCTCCTATCGGCAAGCACTTCTTGGTATCAGTCATAGTGTTTGGGTTTGGTGTCTACAGATGGGATGGATCCCTAGGTGTATGAGATGAATGGACTTTCCTTCAGTCTCTGATCCTGTCTTTGTCTCTACATTTCCTTTAAACAGGAGCAATATTCTGGGTTAATATTTTTGAGATGGGTAGGAAGCCCCATCCCTTAACCGAAGGTTGTATCTAAATTCTGAGTATGGTCTCTCCAGGTTATCTTTCTGCTTTGGTGGGTATTTCAGCTAATATTACCTTTGTGTCCTGGGAGGCTCTTGCTTTCCTGGTAAATGGAACTTTCTAGTGGTTACCTCCAGTTCCGGATCCCCCAGTGCTACACATTCCTGTTCAATTTCCTGTCTCTTTGTACTTCTCCACCAGCTCATCCCACACCTGATCCTGTCCCCCCTTTCTCTCTCTCTCTCTCTCTCTCTCTCTCTCTCTCTCTCTCTCTCTCTCTCTCTCTCTCTCTCTCTCTCTCCCAGGTTCCTACTTCCCTCTATCTCCTGTGACTATTTTGCTCCCCCTTCTAAGTAGGACTGAAGCAACCACATTTTGGTCTTTCTTTCTCTTGTGCTTCATATGGTTTGTGAATTGTATCATGGGTATTCTGAACTTTTTTCCTTATATCCACTTATCAGTGAGTACATACTATATGTGTTCTTTTGTGACTGGGCTACCTCACTCAGGATGATATTTTCTAGTTCTATCCATTTGCCTAAGAATTTCTTAAAGTTATTGTTTTTAATAGCTGAATAATTCTTCATTGTATAAATGTACCACATTTTCTGTATCCATTCCTCTGTTGAGGGACATCTGGGTTCTTTTCAGCTTCAGGCTATTACAAATAAGACTGCTAGGAATATAGTGGAGCATGTGTCCTTGTTATATGTTGAAACACCTTTTGGTATATGCCCAGGAGTGGTATAGCTGAGTTCTCATGCTATGTCCAATTTTCTGAGCCCTCCAGACTGATTTCCAGGTGGTTGTAGCAACTTACAATCCTACCAGCAGTAGAGTAGTGTTCCTTTTTCTCCACATCCTCACCAGCACCTGCAGTCTCCTAAGTTTTTGATTTGTCAGGGTCCTTTTGATTTGAATTTCCCTGATGACTAAGGATGTTGAACATTTCTTTAGGTGCTTCTCGGCCATTCAAGATTCCTCAGTGGAGAATTCTTTGTTTAGCTCTGTACCCCATTTTTAAATAGGGTTATTTGATTCTCCGGAGTCTAACTTCTTAAGTTCTTTGTATATATTGGATATTAGCCCTCTTTCAAAGGTAAGGTTGGCAAAGATACTGTCCCAATCTGTACGTTGCCATTTTGTCCTGTTGACATGCCTTTGCTTTACAGATGCTTTTCAGTTTTACAAGATCCCATTTGTCTGTAGTTAATCTTAGAGCCTGAGCCACTGGTGTTCTGTTCAGCAAATTTTCTCCTGTGCCCATGTGTTTGAGGCTCTTCCCCACTTTTCTTTCTATTAGATTCTGTGTATCTGCTTTTATGCAGGGGTCTTTGATCCACTTAAACTTGACCTTTGTACAAGGAGATAAGAATGGATCAAATTGCATTCTTCTACATGCTGACCACCACTTGGGCCAGCACCATTTGTTGAATAGGCTGGCTTTTTTCCACTGGATGGTTTTAGATCCTTTGTCAAAGATCAGGTGATCATAGGTGTGTGAGTTTAATTCTTGGTCTTCACTTCTATTCCATTGATCTACCTGTCTGTCTCTGTACCAACACCATGCTGTTTTTATCATTATTGCTCTGTAGAACAGCTTGAGGTCAGGGATGGTGATTCCCCCAGAAGTTAAGAACAGTTTTCACTCTTCTGGGTTTTTTGTTATTCCAAATGAATTTAAGAATTGCTCTTTCTAACTCTATAAAAAATTGAGTTGGAATTTTGATAGGGATTGCACTGAATCTGTAGATTGCTTTTGGTAAGATAGCCATTTTTGCTATGTTAATCCTGCCCATCCGTGAGCCTGGGATATCTTTCCATCTCCTGAGGTAGACACAAATCTTACATCTTTTAAAAAAAATAACTCACAACAAGTTAATTATGAAATAATAACTCCTAAAACTACATAACTACTAGAAGCAATAGACGAAAACTCACTTCTGGTTATAAATCACATACATACATATGTACATACTACATATTCATATATATTTTATTTTTCTTCAAAGCTTGGAGGAGATTACATGGAACTAAAGATTCTGAGTAACAAAGAAAAGAAGACAATCAAGAGTGAACCTACATAATGGTAGAGGATATTTGCAAACTGTACATCCAGCAATTAGAAAGACAGTAAGATAAATTAAAAAGTTCAAAAACCCAATAGCAAAAATCAAATATTTGATTGAAATATTGAACCTGCAGAGATATTTCTCCAAAGAAAGTATGCAAACAATCTATAAGTATAAAAGAAAGTGTTCAGTTAATCATCATGGAAATATTGTTTTAAAATTAAAGCTACAAGACTTCAGAACTCTAAGCATAGATAAAGAGGAAAAGTATTAGGTATTGGTAGGGAAGTTGGGGAAAGAAAATCTTTGTTTCCTTGGTAACAATGTAAATCAGTACAGCTATTTTTAAAAGCAGTATAGGAAAACCTCCAAATTTTAAAAAACAAAACTTTGAATAATTAGGAATTTTACTATTGGGTAAATGACTAAAGGAAATGAAATCAGTATGTTGAAGATATATGTGCACAGCAGTGTTTATTGAAACAGCCATAAGAGCTGAGATGAAGGACAGAGTCAACATAAGTGTCCATCACTACATAAATAGATAAAGAAAGCACACACACACACACACACACGCACGCACGCATACATGTTCCTGTTCTCCTATAAGGACATTCTGGATTTTTATGACAATGTCTATGAACTTGGGGGACATTGAATTAAGTGAAATAAGCCAGTCATAGACAGAAAAGTAACTATTCATGATGCCATTTGTGCAGAACATTCAGATAAGTCAAACTCATAGAAGCAGAGAGTAAGGTGTTGGCAACCATGGGCTAGTTAGAGGAGTCAGGGATTGAAAAGATGCTAATCCAAGGACAGAAAACTTCAATGAGGTAAAATTAACAAGTCCAAGAAGCCTATCACACAACAAGGTAACTATGGTTATTTAACAATTAATTACATACTAGAAAATTACAGAGGAATTAGCTTTTAAGTATTTTGTCACACATAAAAATTGCTCATGCCACTTAGCTTGGTAGAGATATGTAGTTATTTCACCAAGTATTTACATTTCAAAACACCATGCTCTATACCACAAACATACAATTTTGACAATTAAAATGATAGCATAAAGCAAATACAGTGTAAAATAGTTATTGGTACTGAAATAAATTTATGTTTAAATTATTTGAAAAGTTGGTATATATACATTGATCCTTGAATTCTGTTCTAAAATGTATTTAATAATTAGAACTTACTCAAGAAATGTACCCCCATGAGTCTCATTTATGAAAGCTAGTCAATTATCAGATAATCAATTAGAATCTAGTCAACATTTATAGCACTGGAAGTTAGGGCCATCCATCAAATGAAAGGGCAGAGGAATGACAGGCTTTCATGGAAGGATGGCCAAAGATTTATGATTCTCAGCAGCATCTCACACAGCATTCTCAGAAACAGGTACTCAGTATGAGGGTGCTGCTTAGTTTTCCAGTGTGAGATGGGATTACTTCAGAGGTCAATTCAATTACCTTCTTAGTCTCTCTTGAAAGAATGAAGCATTGTTTCACAGTTTCATCATAGCCAGTCTTCATTCTTCAGACTTTTTTTGTTCAGTAGGACAGTGGATGGTGGTCATGGTTAGATCTAGAGCTATTTGAAAATTGACAGTAGAAGACTCCTTGGATGATGCTGAGCCCAAAGCTTTCCTGTAGAAAGTGACATCTTCTGGGAACTATGGGGCAAAGAATGTGAGCCCTGACTGGATCTCTTTCAGGTCTGAGGAGAGAACTAATTTCTGACTTTATGGATTATACAGAAATATCAGGACTGGAAGTGTAGGATGGCCAAGAAAGTAAAGGCATTTAGCTGTTCAGTACAAACATAATGACCTGAGTTTAAAGATGGAAGGAGAGGGAGAGAGAACACTCAGGTTTTCTCTAGCCTTTGCTTGAACTCCATTGTATCTACATACCTGCATACTACACACACACACACACACACACACACACACACACACACACACACACAAATACACATGCACACACCCCCACCAAGAAAGAGCTATGCCTTGTATTGGGCAGTACTATTATAACTAAAGTCTGGTGTATTGTTTTTACATTCTTAAAGCATGTGCATCTGTGTGTTTAGAAGAAAGAAAAAGAGTAAGGCAGATTAGCAGGAGTGGGGAATAGCTCCCAAGATCAGGCACTTGAACTGACAGTGAATATAAATGTGCTATTATCTCAGCTCTAGAATCTGTGTAAGCACTGTAGGGGAGCTGCAGCCTAGATTTAGCTTGACCTGGATTAGAATTCCACTTCTCTAGCTTTCTAGAGAAAGCTTGTTTGTCTCAAAGACATGTAGCCTCTCTGAATTGATTTCACCATGTATAATGTGGGACGACTAACACCTATTCAAAAAGGCTGCTTCGATGTAAATCTGATGCAGAGGAAGATCTCTGGAGACAATGCTCAGATGACAGTAAAACGAGAGAAATTCAAGCTGCTTTTGGCCCTAGGAGGAAAATGAGCTTTTGACTCCAGCTATGTGCATCTTTTCATTAAATAAACATAAGGTGACACTGTTCCCCATGGCCCTGGATAAAGAGTGTAATTAAATCATTTGTGCCTGATAATAGCTGTGCCCTGGTACAATTTTCACATTGCCAGCTTCCCCCAGATCAAACAAGCAGCTTACAGATGTAGACACATTTGAAAGGGTCAACATGATAGAATTCTTCTGTTTGGAGTTTTCCAACTTGGCCACTCATTTTGAAAGGATTTGGGAGCTGAAACCTTAGCAGGAATGAGTTGTACCATCATGTTAAACACAGAAGCCGACTTGAAGAACAGTGGGAAGCTCTTCTGGGCTTTAGATCAGCACCTCATTGTGGCTGCGATGAGTAACATGCCACGGATGACACTCTATGGTGGTGGAAAGCTGAGGGGAAGAGAAAAGTGCAAGGATCAGTAGTAATCTGTAGACTAAGCTAAGCGGGACCCATGTGACAGCTATAAAAGCCACAGGCCTATAGGACATATCAGACATTCTCTTTTCTCCCTGCACTCTATTTGAAATTTATCTGGAGTTTGGCAGCTGAGTAGTATTCAAAGATAACTGGAAAATTGTGAGTATGAAAGACACACAATTCTGTTAACATATTCTGATATTCTGTTAACATACTCAAGCTAAAGAGACTTTCTGAAGAAAACAAAAAGTAAGTTCATTGGCATTTATACTCCTAATAAATGGAATCATCATCACACTTTATAATGTGCAAAAAGTATGTGTGTGTGTCTGTGTGTGTGTCTGTGTGTGTATGTGTGTGTGTATGTGTGTGTGTGTGTGTGTGAGAGAGAGAGAGAGAGAGAGAGAGAGAGAGAAAGAGAGTGAGTGAGTGAGTGTGTGTGTGTGTTTGTGTGTGTGTGTGTGTGTGTGTGTGTGTGTTGGGACTGGTTCACTACCATTTTTTTTATAATGTAGGATATAATCAGAATTGATTTCATTATTTTAGGATAAGATGAACATGAAGCAGAGAGATTTAACAGAAGCATCACTACTTACTACAACTAATATATAAAGGCCAAGTACCACAGGGATAATGAAATGCCTTCTCTCTGATATTGCACTCTGGATATCATAAGAAGCAATGGAGCAGGATTTGAACAGATGTGTTGACTTTGCACTAAACCTAGATGGAGAATCTCTAAATCCTGGTGCCTATTACAGGACAGCAGGAGCAGTGGTTATTGTGAGAGATTTATGCGGAACTGAACACAACCATTTTTCCTAAAGCAGTATTTAAGCTGCATTTTTATAGTACTTTTTCTCAGCTGTAATAAAAGTATCCCATAATACAATAATAAAACTCTTATCCTTTATCATGAAACGTTCCTCATATTGGAAATACAGGGAATTTGAGATAAAGAACCCTAAATGTTTAGTTTAATTCAAAACTGTTATAATAACTAAATTTAGACACTGCAAGTCTTAGTTTCATGGTTTTTGCTAAAAAAAAAAATAAGAGAGAACATTTAGACATCCACTTATCGGTTGTAACGGTGAAGGAAAGGTTGGGTGGGGATTATTTTCCAAAACTAAGGATGTATGAAGAAGACTTGTTGAAACCCACTTTGGAAGCTAATTTAAAATATAACTTAAAGCAATTATCAATCTTCCAAGCTTTGAATTGTTTCAGCTAAAATGATGCCCAACCTCACAAGACAGGCCCCCTGGCATGATAGTGGCACAAATACCATGCGAGTAATCACCCACTTTTTTATTTGATTTAAAGATTCATTAAATTAAGGGTTAAGTGGGCGGTGGTGGCGCACGCCTTTAATCCCAGCACTTGGGAGGCAGAGGCAGGCGGATTTCTGAGTTCGAGGCCAGCCTGGTCTACAAAGTGAGTTCCAGGACAGCCAGGGCTACACAGAGAAACCCTGTCTCGAAAAACCAAAAAAAAAAAAAATTAAGGGTTAAGGATCATTCTACAAGTTGAAATACACATGTAGCCTAATTATTGGGGCAGAAAACTATGGATAGAAAGGCCCACAGAAATCTACTATTATTCTTCTAATAGGACACATTATTAAACAGATTCCTAGGGACCTCTCATTATATTCACATGTCTCAACACTCATCAGATAAGCTACTTTTTGTGGTCAAAAGCCACATCTGGTCAAAGTGTGCAGAATAAGTGACTATGAAATGCCCATCACTAAATGAATATCATAAGCCCTCTTCCCAAGGTAAAGAGATCATTGAAAATGAGGAGGCAGAAAAATTATAAAAGTTGGAGGCAGTAGATGACCACAAGGAAGTAGTTTTTCTGAACACAGTAGGACACTTCCTTGTGTGAACTCACAGCTATTGTGACAAAATACATAAGTCCTACACAAGGTCAAGGGAGTGAAAATTCCAACTTAGAAAGGGTGGGTGGGTATGAAATCCCACCCTTAGCTAAGGAGCTATTGGGTAGCTGGGAAAGGACAGCTAGTTTTCTTTCAGTGTGGGGTCTCTTGTAGGTCAACCATACATTCCAGTGAAGGCCACATGCCCAAATGTATAAAGGCTACATACACTGTGTCTGTAGGTATATGTGTGTGTGTATGTGTATATGTATAGTTGATGAGTAGGGAATTAGAAGTAGGTGTGGGAAGAATTAGGGAGAAGGATGAATATGATCAAATTACACTGTACAAAATTCTCAGATATCTAATAAGAACATATATAGAGATACTCACCACAGATGGATAATGCTTCTGTGAGAAGCCATAGATTATGAAATGAAAATCCTAGTGCCAGATGTGAAACTCTTCCATGAATTGTTGGCCAAGAATTATCCAGAGTTATCCTAAACAATACAGGCTTTCAGTTGCTTTGGTACATCCCCAGGATTATATTTTCACCAAAGCTTTGTCTTCACTCATTGTTCATGCTACCACTGTTGATATGTAGAACAAGAGAAAGATCATGTTTCATCATAAAGAAATGACACACCATTTTTTCCCACTTCCTGTTGAAGCTTTCATTTCTCCCAGCTATACTTCCAAACTCTAATGCACCAAATTCTTATCAGTAACCTAAAATATCAGTACCTTAATGGCATCTCAATTATTACATTTTTTTCTATTCATTCAGATAATCATATAAAAGAGTAGAATTTTGACTACCCCTGAACTTAAAACAATCAAGAAGCTCTTAAGAACTTACTTGCTTGCAATTCATGTATGGGCCAGAGAGTCCTTACTTAACATAGACCTAGATTACAATTAAAAGTCACCTATCTGTTGATTTTGAGCTTTTGGGCTAACATCCACTTATCAGTGAGTGCAAACCATGTGCCTTCTTTTGTAATTGGGTTACCTTGCTCAGGATGACAATTTCTAGTTCTATCCATTTGCCTAAGAATTTCATGAATTCATTGTTTTTAATAGCTGAATTCACAGACCACAGAAAGCTCAAGAAGTTGGAGGACTGAAGTGGGGGTGCTTGGGTTCCTCTGAGAAAGGGAACAATACACTTATAGGAGCAATAATGGAGGCAAAGGGTAGAGCAGGGACTGAAGTAAAGGCCACCCAGAGACTGCCCTACCTAGGGATTCACCCTATAAACAGAAACCAAACCCCAACACTGCTATGGACGACCAGAAGTGCATATCAAAAGGAACATGTCATGGTTGTCTTCGGAGGGGCACTGCCAGAGCCTTACACATACAGAGGCAGATGCTAGTAGCCAACCATTGATCTGGCAGTGGGGTCCCCAATGGAGGAGATGGAGGGTGGTCCAGAGGAGCTGAATGGGTTTACAGCCCCACGGGAAAAACAATGATGTTGAGCACCTAGATGCCCCAGGACTCCCAGGAACTAAACCAGCAACCAAGGGGTACACATGATTCCAGCCAAAAATGTGGCATAGGAATGCCTTGTCGGGCATCAGTGGGAGAGGAGTGGTCCTTGGTCAGGTGAAGGCTAAATAGATGCCCTAACAAAGGGAATTTGAGGGAGGATGGGGGGTGGGAGTGGGTCTGGTGGAGGGGCATATACTTGGAGGCAGGGGGTGGGAGGATGGGTTGGGGGTTTGGGGGAGGGGGGATAACTGGGAAAGTTTTTACCACTTGAAATGTAAATGAAGATTATATATATATATATATATATATATATATATATGTAGTCACATATTTGTTTCAAAAGGTAAGAGAGCACAGTATCAGTTGCTCTCATTCATACCTGAAGCTTGTGTTTGATTCTATTCAGGAGGGTTCTGTGGTTTGAACATTCTCCTGACTTGCATTTAAGATGTAATATGCTGAAAGCTGGGGCCTAAGAATGGTGTTTAGGTGATGACCTCTTTGCAATTCTGAACTTCTATAAATGAGCTTGCAGTGCTAATATCCTTCTCTTCTGCTCTTCCATTATGTGAAGACATGCACAGTGGCCTCTATATCAGAAGCAGAGATATGACCCCTATCCTGTTGGAACTTTGATACTAGACTTTTAGCAGAAATGTATTTTTGGTGTTTTGATTGTTAGTTTGAGAAGTTCCAATATATAACCCAAGCTGTTCTCAAATTCTCTTTGTAAGTGATTGTGTGTGTGTGTGTGTGTGTGTGTGTGTGGTGAGTGCACACATACATGTATATATGCTTACATGCGGATGCTAGTGGACAACTTTGGATTCCCTCCTCAATCCTTATCCACTAATTTTTAAAAGCAATGTCTTTATTGAACTTGTGTAAGGGGAACAGAGTATAGGTAATGTAGAGTCTGGGTAATATATACTAGAGGTGGTGGTTTTCAATGTATTTACCAAGGCCAAGCAAGATACTGATGTTTTGGGACACGTATGAAGTTGAACAAACTTAAAATGAATGTGTTTCCATGTTTCTGTTAACAAACACCTATATTCATATAGACAACAAATGAAGCTCCTTGGTACACAGACACACAGACACAGACACACATGCTCACACACACACAAGGGGAGAGAGAGAGAGAGAGAGAGAGAGAGAGAGAGAGAGAGAGAGAGAGAGAGAGAGAGAGAGAGAGAGAGAGAGAGATGGTAAGGGATTAGTTGAGAAGAAAAGGAAGTGAGCAGGGGATGGGAAAAATTTTTTAAAGGGATAATAGTGCACTGAACTACTACAAATAAGACCCTGGAATAAAGCATCAGATCTGTAAGAATGACGAATTATAGACCTGGTAAGATACCTCAGCAGGTAAGGTTGATTGCTGCTAAGCCTAATTATCTTAATCTCTGAATCCCACTAGGTGGAAAGAGAGAAAGACAGTTGTGGAAGTTGTTATCCAACCTCCACACATATGCTACAGCATCTATACTCCCTCTCAAAATAAATAAAAAATAAATAATAAAAATAAAATATAAAATGTTCTTTTAAAGCTAAGTGAATAGAAGATATATAGAAACCCTAGAGATGAAAAAGGAATGTAATGAGATTTTACAAGTAATATAAATAGGAATTAACATGTTAGCAATGCTCCTTAGATTTATCAGTATACAAGAAACATTTCTGGAGTTAGAAATCATCTAGCATGTCTAAAGATTCAAAGGTACATGAGAGGTGGATGTGGATAAGTAACATCAGAAAACAAAGGGGCATGTTAGGATACAAAATGAAGACTACTAGGTTATTTAGTAAAGAAATTTCCTTAGTATAGATCTCATCACAGTTCAGATAAAGGTTGATTCAGCATCTGAATGAAAATAAACTGACTCCAAAATGCCTGCAGCCTTAATGTATGTACTGAACAACATCATCCCCACTGTATCCTGAAACTGGTAAATATTGGCTAATTGTAGGGTCTTTACACAGCTTTTGTTTCAATATTTAATCTATTACCAAGATGCCCACATTTCCTTCAGGAGCTGTTGGGAAATGTTGCTGTGAAAGCTAGCCACCTGTTAATTACTGCATGAAAACATCAGAGTCCAAAGTCATTATCGTGTGCTGCAGATAATTACAGCCACACAACTGTGAGGCATCCTCTTGGACATTTCTCAGCACAAATGGGCAGGCTGAGATGCCAAACAGGTGATGATGATTTGAAAGAATAATAATAAATTTCATCTGGGGGACAAGTAATTAAGAGATGTAGACTGCCAACAGCATACTCTAAATGAATAAATCTAGTAAAAGATCAGAAGGAGAGAAGCTTGCCTCCAGTCCTAATGTCCTCTAACAAGGCTGACATATTGAACAAGTATGATTTCTCCAGTGCATAATCAGAGAGGCAGAAGTAAGATCAGCATGGGTGAGTCTGTATCACTCCCAGAATGATGGACAGCCGTAAGTTTCCTGTGCATGTTTGGTTGGGTGTGCAGACATGAAATGAGCAGGACTTGGAACGAGAAATTTCATGAATGCCATGCTAGCCACCAACAGCTGACAGACATAATGAGGATGGCGAGAGACATCTGCCCTGCTGAAATGAAATATGAAAATCCAAATTCCATAAAGAAAAAAAATCCAAATTTCATTTAAGAACTTGGCATGTTAATGATCCAGTAAGACAATGGACCATTTGGGATTACACGTCCTGATGCAGCCTGGATAACTGCCAGTATTTAGATTCATGCATTTTGAATCCAAGCATATCTGAAGATGTCAGACTACCATCTACCTTTTGACAAATGTACTATCTGCACCCTTAAGTTCATCATCAGTAATATGTAGTACAAATATCAAGCATCTTTTTTTTAATTTATTTATTATATGTAAGTACACTGTAGCTGTCTTCAGACACACCAGAAGAGGGCATCCGATCTCATTACAAATGGTTGTGAGCCACCATGTGGTTGCTGGGATTTGAACTCAGGACCTTCGGAAGAGCAGTCAGTGCTGAGCCATCTCTCCAACCCCAAGCATCTTTTTTGAGTTGATGATTTTAAATAAATTTGTATCAAGTTAACAAAAGGTAATTATATATCTGCTACAATCTGAATAGTAAGTCCAACAATGCATATAGTGATTCCGATAATGTCTTATACAGAGGCTATACAATATATTTCTGTAGTGAAAGTCAAAAACATAAGGGACAAGATTTTTTAAAAAGAGAAAAAATAGTCATAGAGTTGAGAGTTGCTTGCTCATCTTTATAACTTTGAAACTTACTGAGTTCTCCAACATCCTATTTCCTCCTACCTTCCTTTCCCAGGAGATCATTGGGAAACAGAATGTATCCAGTATAGGGCACTAAATTTCTCTGGGTCTTTCTTCCTCACACTATCTCAGTCTTTCTCGACAGGGTTTTCCCAACATTTCTTTTCTGTATTCTCTATGTCTTAAGAAGTAGTCTTGAATTTCACAAAGCTACCTGAGGACATTATAAATGGTTCCAGTGTGACCCCAACTGTTTGTGAACACTTTAAGTTTTGTGCTATGTAGATGAGCTAATGATAATAACTGTTAACTGTCAATTAGACTTCCCTCATATTCACTTTTCAGTTCTAGAATTTCTTGGCTATGGTCTAACTGTTAGTAGTCATATCTCTTTGAGTTCATCTCTGCTGTAAAAAAAATAATCAATACTTTCTTGTTTGGGTAAACCCAACAATTCTGATGATTAGAAATCATCTATTTTTAATTCCCTTGGAGGTATTTTTTGTTGAACTATAATCTATGTGTCATAGAATTCACCCTTTTTTAATCTTTATTTTTTATTCATTTTATATCCCAAACAGATTCCCCCTCCTTTCTCCCAATGCCCACACTTACAAACCTCTCCCCCACTGCACCCTCCCTGTCTTCTCAGAGAATACGAGTCCCTATTAGGTACCCATCCCACCCTGGGGCATCTAGTCCCAGAGGGTCTAGGCACATCCTTTCCCACTGAGGCCCAAACCAGGCAGTCCAAGTAGGGAAGAAGGGGATCCAATAGCAGGGAACAGAGACTGAGAGATTCCTCGCTTCACTTGTTAGGGAACCACAGGAACACTAAGCTGCACCTTGGCTACAAATGTGTCGGGGATCTAGTTCTAGTCCCTGGTTGGTGCCCTAGGCTCTGGGATGCCCCACTGTCCAAAATTAGTTGACTCTGTTGGTCTTCTTGTGGTGTCCTTTACTCCTCTAACTTGCTTACTTCTATCCCCCACTTATCCACAAGAATCCCCCAGGGCTCTGCCTGATGTTTGGCTGTGGGTCTCTGCATCTGCCTCCACCAGCTGCTGGATGAAGCCTCTCAGGAGACAGTTATGTTAGGTTCCTGTCTGCAAGCATAGCAGAGAATTATGAATAGTGTTGGGGATTGGCTGCCTCACATGGGGTGGGTCTCAAGTTAGGTTCAGTCATTGACTAAATGTTCCCCTAGTCTCTGCTTCATCTTTATCCCTGAACATCTTATAGGTAAGACATATTTTGGGCTGAAGGTTTTGTGGGTGGAATGATGTCCCTCTTCTCAGAAAGTCCTCCCTAGCTATAGGGCATGGCCACTTCATTATCTATATCCTCCCCAATGCAACTTTTAAAAGTATATAGTTCAGTGGTTTCTGCAATTTACAGTTTTGCATCCATCAACTTAATATAATTATAGCACATTTCCTCAATGGAGAAAGAAGACCTGTAATGATTAGTAATCATTGCTATCTCCTCCTCCTCAAGACCCTTCACAACCACATACTTACTTTGTGAATTTGACTAGTATAGATATTGCACAAGTGGGCACGGTCTACTGTATATAAACTTCTGTCTCTGATCTTATGTTCATTAGCATATGTTGAAGGTCAATCATATGGCATATATTTATAGTAATGCCCTTCCATGACTAAATAATATTCCATTATAAGCGATATCACATTTTGATTTTTTTCTTAGAATATGTGCTTGTATTTTTTCATTACTGTAAATAATACTGAGAAAAATTACATTCAAGTGTCTGGTGGTGTGCTTCTAAGAATATTGTTTCTACATAGAAAATACATTTACTAATTTGTATGTTAATATTTTAATATTTTCTCAGCTGTTTTCCTGGTAGCTCCACCCTTCCACATAACAAGTCTTTCTGTTTCTTCACATTTAATTGCAATATTTATTAGTGTTTTAATCATAGCACCTTATTATAAAGTGGTATTGATGTATTGATTAGAAAAATCAATGTTTGATGTGTACAACATGACATTTTGAAATGTATACATTGTAAGTTGGCTAAAATGAGATGACTAACACATTCATTTCCATGTACATTTATCATTTTTTAACATGCATAATTTTTAATTAGTTTTTACACTCCATATTTTATATCCCCACCCCCCATCCACCATCCAACTGTTCCACATGCCATACCTCCTCCCCAACCCCTGTCTCCACATGGATGTCCCCACTCCCCACCCCACCTGACCTCCCTAGAGCCTCCAGTCTCTGGAGGTTTAGGTTCATCATCTCTGAGTGAACACAAACCCTCTACTGTGTGTATGTTTGGGGTCTCATATTAGCTGGAGTATGCTGCCTGTTTTGTGGTCCAGTGTTTGAGAGATCTCATAGTCCAGTTTAATTGGGACTTCTGGCCCTCCTACAGGATTGCCCTTCAACTCAGCTTCTTTCAGACTTCCATAATTCAACAATAGGGTTTTGGGGCTTCTGTCCATTGGTTGGGTGCAAATATTTGTATCTGACTCAGCAGCTTGATGGGTCATGCTAGGTCCCTTTTTGTGAACGCTCCATAGTCTCAGTAATAGTGTCAGGCCTTGAGACCTCCCCTTGAGCTGGATTCAACTTTGGACCTGTTGCTGGACCTTCTTTTTCTCAGACTCCTCTCCATTTCCATCCCTGTAATTCTTCCAGGCAGGAACAATTATGGGTCAGAGTTGTGCCTGTGGGATAGCCCCCCTCTTCCTCATTTGATGTCCTGTCTTCCTGCTGGAGGTGGGCTCTATAAGTTCCCTCTCCCTACTGTTAGGTATTTCATCTAAGGTCAATCCCTTTGAGTCCTGAGAGTCTCTCACCTCCCTGATCTCTGATGCATTCTGGAGGATCCCCACAAATTCCTATCTCCCGAGGTTGCCTATTTCTATTCTTTCTGCTGACCCTCAGGGCTTCAGTCCTTTTCCCTCACCCAATACCAGATCAGGTTTCCCTCTCCCCTCCACTGCTTCCCCCTCCCTTCCACTTTCCCTCCCATGTCCCTCCCTCCCTCCCCATTTGTGATTGCTTTGTTCTCCCTCCCAAGTGGGACTGAGGCATCCTCACTTGGGCATTTAAGCTTGTTGACCTTTGTGAGTTCTTTGGACTGTATCTTTGGTACTCTGTACTTTTTTTTTTTTTGTCTAACATCCATTTATTAGTGAGTACATACCATGCGTGTCCTTTTGGGTATGAGTTACCTCACTCAGGATATTTTTTAGTTCCATCCATTTGCCTGCAAAATTCAGGATGTCCTCATTCTTAATAGCTGAGTAGTATTCCATTGTGTAAAGGAACCTTAAAGGTGGTGATTAAGGTTACTTTTACAAACTTACCCTTAGATTGGAGGGAAAATTTCAGAATACCTTATTACAGTTTGATTTGCCTTCTTTTTAATGAATAATAGTAATGAGAATTTTTATGTAATTAGTCATTTGCTTGTGTTTTTAGAAAATTCCTATTCAAAACCTTTGTCCATTTTTTCTATTGTGTTCTTTCAATTGTAATTGAATCTGTAGATGAATCCCTTGTTAGATATAAACTCTGAGAATATAACCTATTTTCACTTTCTTCATGAAGTTCTTAAAACATATGAAGTTTTACTCACTACAAATATGTCTACTTTGTGTCCATAAGTATTTAGACTTTGTGGATTCTCCTTTCTGTTAAGAGGGCTTTAGCTTTACTGTTAACATTTAAGTATTTGACAAATCATGACTTCATTACTGCATGTGTTGTTAGGAGGGGGCCCAATTTCATACTCTTGCTTGTGGATATCCTGTTAACTGTCATGTTGGTATGCAGATAATCATAGCTGCCATGGGTTCGTGGGTGATGTAGGTATGATGTGCAGAAGGCAACATTTCACAGCATTCTTCCACACCCCCTGACTTTTATATTCTTTTAGCGTTGTGTTCTCTGTTGTCCCCCGATCATCGGTGGCACGGCAGGAAATGAAGCATTGGTGAGAAAAATGCCCCATTATTGAGGTTTTCATAAATTTTTTAAGAGTACCTCATACTTTTCATCATTTAATTCTTGCACTTTTTTTGTTAAATGGCTTTTTTTCATTTCATTTCACTTCATTTCGTTCTTTTAAATGCTATTGTAAAAGAATTACCTATTTAATTTCATTTTGAATGTTCATTGCTAGTGCTTAGAGAGACAATTGATTTCTTTATATTGACCTTCTAACCTTACTAAATTTAATCACCAGTTAGTTCTGACACTTTTGTTATTATTATTTCTTAGCACTTTTATAAACAATGATATCCAAACAGTAATAGACTTACATTTCCTGTATAGATTGTTCTGTGTATAATTGATTCAGCTTAAACTTCCAGTGAAATACTGAACACAAATGGCAGGGACAGACATCCTTATCCTGTTCCTAATTTTAGGGCCACATTCCTTCTGTCTTTTATCATACAGTGTGTCATTTATTGTGTGGTGTTGGTAAATGCCTTTAATTAGGTCAAAGAGCTTATCTCTATTCTTAGGTTGTCCAGTGTTTCTCTCATGAGAAGGTGTTAGCTTTATGATTGATTTTTTCATAAATCTATTGTAATAACCTTGATGTTTTATGCTTCATTTTATTAATATTTTAGTTGTGAACCTTAGTCTTTAATGGCTGAGGTATATTCCAATCCTTATGTTTCTGTGTAGTATCTTGTTTTTCATGTTGAGCTCATTTGTTTGATAATTTTTCTTGGGGACTTAAGTTTCTATGATGATCAGGACTGGCCTTGCTTTCTGTGTGATTTCTTTATCTAGTATTGCTACTTGGGTAACTGTAACTTCTTTGATTGAATTGATAACTGAAAACTTTTGAAATTTTTTGAAGCATTGTGACAATGTCCAATGACAAAGCTCAATTTTTAAATACTGCCTAAAAAATAAGCTGTAAAATTGACTAGACTTGGGGCATTTTTTCTTAGAATAATTCTTAAATTTCTGATCTTCCACTCATTCTACAAGCTTTATTTTTTTCTATGCAACTTAGAATCTACTAATCTTGTATAATATGCCACAACCACATTATCAGAGAAGATCCAAAAGAGAAGAGACTTTGGAGTTTTTGATTCTCTGTAGCTTAATGTGTGAGCCAGTGCTAATAACTTGTTGAGTAAATTAATGAGTATAAGTACTCTATGTGTAATACAAGTACATATGTGTTTGTGTGTTTGTTCATGTGTGTGTCTATGTGTGTGTGTGTGTGTGTGTGTGTGTGTGTGTGCAAGCAGACTGATATTTTGAAGCCACACAGTAAATGCCAAAGCCCTTTATCTTTATACCTCAACAAGAAATAAAAACAAAGACAGGAGGAAATTATGAGGTGATAAATCTTTGTTTTCTCCTTTTGTTGATGAATATCCATACCCTGTTCTCAAATTCACATTTCCAATTATAAGAGACTCACTAGAAATAGTTAAACGCAAAATGAATATATTATAAAATAATAATATACCTAAAACATAGGCAATTGAATGCAAAGTCATTTTATGTGTCCACATCTGAAATGATAACTGTGCATCAATAAATACTATCATGAGAATGACTGTGTGTCTCATAGAGAATGTTGAGGTGCCTCTGGTGTAACAACCATGGAGTATTGGTTCATAACTTCAATAGGCAAACACCTTCTGGATATCTACAGTGCTAAAGACACAACTATAAACAAAAGGCGAAGTGATCTTACCCTAAAATATTTGGTATATTAGTGATTTAGAGACATTAAAGCAAATAATATACAAGTACATTTTTATCTACATGACACATAATGTAGAAAAGGAAACTACAGGAAACAATATGGATGAGCAACAAGGGACTTTGACTACCCTACAAAATTAAATTAGAGAAGGCTATCACGTATTCATATTTCACCTGTCCATGAAAATCACCAATCTCATGACTATCCTCAAATTTAGTATTTAGAATAAAACTGTATTTACTTTTATCAACATTTACAGGCAAAGATGAACATGCCTCCAGCTCACACAGATGATAAATAGAGGCACCAAAACTTGAACCCAGCCAATTTTCTCTTCTGCACCTAAGACAGGTATTACTGCAGGTTTTGTGTCACTTGTGGATATGAAATAGATTTTTTGCCTCATTAAATCTGAGTTTCCATATGGACATTAATTGGAATCAAACTCTAAATGTGTCCTAGAGTAACTAGGCTTTTATGTCATTATTGCTTACAAAGAATCCCCAGTTTTTCTCTCCAGAGCCTTTCCCACTTTGCCATAGGATAGCTTCCCCCTCTCAACAAGAAGTCAGATCTGTTTCACTGCATTCTACCTTTGTGCCAATTTTGTGATTTACATTGTCTAATACATAGGAAAGTAATGTTCAGCTAGGCCTGAATCTAGACTCAAAAGATCTTGCAATGTCTCCAGCCTGATTTATAAATCTACACAGTCTTTGTATGGACAATCCAGGCTGGATGGATGGAAGATGAAAGGAATTGAAACATTTACTCTTGGCAATACCATTAGCATTCACCTAGCCAGTTCATCACCTGTTGTCAACCTAAAAGCATATTGTGCTAAATGCAGAACTTTCCAGCTAAGGCAAGATCAAATGATTTTATTGCAAGTCATTAAGTGCTAAATGGACTGTCACATACCAGACTTGGCACAGCACTCCTTCTATTACTGAATCCAGATTTTAAATTGTTTATCACTATATTTTTATCTCTTCTCAAAAATTAGATATTTCCTTGTTGCCTTCTTTCTCCCATCTGTACATCTCCCCTCCATTCAGTCCTATTTTTGTCTCTCTGTCTCTCTCTCTGTCTCTCTGTCTCTGTCTCTCTCTCTCTCTCTACACACACACACACACACACACACACACACACACACACAGTGTGTCTGGTTGACTTGGGGTAGGAAGTAATGCAAAAGCAATTCATACTCTGGTAATTGGCTTGAATGACTGTAACTGAGAAGCCAGCAGGTGCATGAAAGAATTCAAGAGATTGAGATGGGCACTAAAGGGCTTCTAAAGAAAGATATGGGCACTGGTGTCTTGTTAAGAAGAAACTCTTCTGGTCTCTGGCTTGGAACCATCCTCTGCCACAGTGTGCCATCTCCAAGTGGCACAGGAAGCTAGCTATCCACCCAGTGCTGCAGAGAAGACAGCACAGGTGAGACCTGTTCTGCAGCTCAGAGGTTCACACCCGGAACCCTCTGGCAGAAACCCTCCAGTATCTTTCTCCAGCTTGGGACCACCCTCTGCCACCCTGTACCATATCTAAGTGACACACAGAGGTAGCTAACCACTCAGGAGTGCAGAGAGGCCAGGCAGCAGAGTTAGGACCACCCCAACTGTTCAGAGAAAACAGCCAGAAACCCTGAGGACACAAGAGCCTAGGAACAGCCTGGAACAGGAGTATTCCAATTACCAC
Source organism: Tokudaia tokunoshimensis (assembly GCA_036184795.1). Classification (NCBI taxonomy): domain Eukaryota; kingdom Metazoa; phylum Chordata; class Mammalia; order Rodentia; family Muridae; genus Tokudaia; species Tokudaia tokunoshimensis. The sequence continues at coordinate 10,036,428 of BTHU01000018.1, read as the reverse complement.
CTGCACCAAGAGTTGACCAGGGCCACAGAGCTACATACCTAAATACAACCACAAGACAGCGGGTCTCGCAGGAGTACCTACATACCAGTGTACACAGAGAAAACGGGTCTTCCAGTAGCACAGATAAGCCACAGTCAGAGACAGCAACACCAGCTAACACCAGATATAACCAGATAGCAAAAGGCAAACACAAGAACATCACCAACAGAAGCCAAGGCAACATGGCAGTATATGAACCAAGTTCAACAACAACAAGTCCTGCATACTCCAACACACTAGAAAAGCAAGACCTTGATTTAAAATCACATCTCATGATGCTGATAGAGGATTTCAAGAAGGACATAAATAACTCCCTTAAAGAAGTCCAGGAGAACATGAGTCAAGAGGTAGAAGCCCTTAAAAAGGAAACACAAAAATTACTTAAAGAAATTCAGGAGAACATAGATCAACAGATAGAAGCCTACAAAGAGGAAACAGAATAATCACTTAAAGAAATACAGGAGAACATGAGTCAACAGGCAGATGTCCTGAAAGAGGAAACACAAAAATCCCTTAAAGAATTAAAGGAAAACACATACACACACACACATACACACACACACACACACACACACACACACACACACACACACACACACGCACAAGTGAAGGAACTGAGCAAAACCATCCAGGATTTAAAAACGGAAGTAGAAAAAACTAAGAAATCACAAAGGGAGACAATATTGGAGATAGAACCTTGAACATTAGGAGTCATAGATACTAACATCAACAACAGAATAACAAGAGATAGAAGAAAGAATCTCAGGTACTGAAGATACCATAGAAATCATTGACTCAAAAGTCAAGGAAAACGCAAAAAGATTGTAACCTAAAACATCTAGGAAATCCAGAACACAATGAGAAGGCCAAACCTAAGGATTATAGGTATAGAAGAGAGCTAAAATTTCCAACTTAAAGGGCCAGAAAATAACTTCAACAAAATTATAGAAGAAAACTTCCCTAACCTAAAGAGAGAGATGCCCATGAACATATAAGAAGCCTACAGAACTCCAAACAGACTGGAACAGAACAGAACTATCTCCCATCACATAACAACCAAAACACCAAATGTACTAAACAAAGAAAGAATATTAAATGCAGTAAGAGAAAAAGGTCAAGTAACATATAAAGGCAGACCTATCAGAATTACATCAGACTTCCCATCAAAGACCATGAAAGCTAGAAGATCCTGTACAGATCTCATACAGACTCTCAGAGAACACAAATGTCAGCTCAGACTACTATACCCAGCAAAACTCTCAATCACCATAGATGGAGAAACCAAGATATTGCATGATAAAACCAAATTTACACAATATGTTTCCAAAAATCCAGTCCTACAAAGGATAATAGTTGGAAAACACCAATACAAGGAGGGCAACTACACCCTAGAAAAAGCAAGAAAGTAATCTTCTTTCAACAAACCCAAAAGAAAATAACCACTCAAACATAAAAATAAAATCAAAAATGACAGGAAGCAACAATCACTATTCCTTAATATCTCTTAACATCAATGGACTCAATTCCCCAATAAAAAGACATAGACTAACAGACTGGATACGTAAACAAGACCCAGTATTTTGCTGCATACAGGAAACACACCTCAGTGTCAAAGACAAACACTACCTCAGAGTAAAAGACTGGAAAACAATTTTTAAAGCAAATGGTCCCAGGAAACAAGCTGGAGTAGTCATTCTATTATTGGATAAAACTGACTTTCAACCTAAAGTCATCAAAAAAACACAGAAGGACACTACATACTGATCAAAGGCAAAATCCTCCAAGAAGAACTCTCAATTCTGAACATCTATGCTCCAAATGCAAGGGCACCCTCATTCGTAAAAGAAACTTTACTAAAGCTCAAAGCACACATTGCACCTCACCAATAGTAGTGGGTGACTTCAACACCCCACTCTCCGAAATGGATCGTTCAGGAAAGCAGAAACTAAACAGGGACACAGTGAAACTAATTGAAGCCTTGGACCAAATGGAACTAACAGATAGATATAGAACATTTCATCCTAAAGCAAATTTTATATATATATATATACCTTCTTCTCAGCACCTCGTGGTACCTTCTCCAAAATCAACCATGTAATTGGTCATAAAACAGTCGTCAACAGATATAAGAAGACTCATGCCTCCTATCAGATCTCTATGGAGTAAGGGTGGTCTTCAATAGCAACAAAAACAACAGAAAACCCACATACACATGGAAGCTGAACAATGCTCTACTCAATGTTACCTTGGTCAAGGAAGAAATAAGGAAAGAAATCAAAGGCTTTTTAGAATTAAATGAAAATGAAGGCACAATATACCCAAATTTATAGGACACAATGAAAGCAGTGCTAAGAGGAAAACTCATAGCTCTGAGTGCCTCCAAAAAGCAGCTGGAGAGGGCATACACTAGCAGCTTAACAGCACACCTGGAAGCTCTAGAACAAAAAAGAAGCTAATACACCCAAGAGGAGCAGAAGGCAGGAAATCATCAAAATCAGGGCTGAAATCAACCAACTAGAAACAAAAAGAACCATACAAAGAATCAACAAAACCAGGAGCTGGTTCTTTGAGAAAATCAACAAGATACATAAACCCTTAGCCAGACTAACCAGAGGACACAGAGACCTTATCCAAACTAACAAAGTCAGAAATGAAAAGGAAGATATAACAACAGAAACTGAGGAAATTAAAAAAAATCATCATATCCTACTACAAAAGCCTATACTCAACACTACTAGAAAATCTGGAGGAAACGGACAATCTCCTAGACAGATACCAAATACCAAAATTAAATCAGGATCAAATAGACCATCTAAAATGTCCTCTAACCCCTAAATAAACAGAAGCAGTCATTGAAAATCTCCCAACCAATAAAAGCCCAGGACCAGATGGTTTTAGTGCAGAATTCTATCAGACCTTCAAAGAAGACCTAACTCTTCAAACTATTTCACAAAAGAGAAACAGAAAGAACACTACCCAACTCGTTCTATGAGGCCACAATTACGCTGACACCAAAACCACACAAAGATCCAATAAAGAAAGAGAACTTCAGAACAATTTCCCTTATGAGTATTGATGCAAAAATACTCAATAAAATTCTTGCCCACCAAATCTTAGAACAAATCAAAATGATTATTCACCACAACCAAGTATGCTTCATCCCAGGGATGCAGGGATGGTTCAAGAAGAAACTCTTCCTCAGAGCATCATCAACTTGATTTAAATACATTCTAGGAAAACTATAGTCTTGGGCATGGGAATATTGATTAGTGGCAGAGCACTTGTCTAATATGTTGAGGCCTTGGGTTTAATCAAAATCACTGGAGAATATAAGAGATTTAATTCTTTGAAAGACAGAGGCTCTTGATTCTGCTTCTGTGTCACCCACTCTACTACATGGATTGGAAGAATATTGACTCATATGGTGACTGTTGATAGCTAACTGCTTTTTTAATCTGTATTATGTTCTCACATAGTGATAGCATTCATTAAGATATGACATTTTTAGCAGACCCTTTTCTTTAGCTGGAGATTTTAGATCACAATTTTTAGGGCAAAAGAAACAAATGCTGCAAGAAATAACCTTCTTGAATACATATTCATGAAATTCCTTCCTCCAACAAAAGTGTATGTGATGAAGACCACAAATCCATATGACAGACCAAGGATTTAGGTTTCAAAGTTCACCAGGAGAGAATCTTATCCCAGCCCAAATATCAAGCTTCACTCACTCCCTAAGTCATTTTTCATTACATCCATTATCTACCCAACCATGGGAGGCCTGTCCTCATTACCATTATCTCCCTGGATCCAGTCTCTTCCATTATTCTCATCTGCCATTTGATCTAACTCATTTGTGTTTATCTGCCTTCCAATTCCTTCTAAAACACTTCCCATGAACATTTATTTTCCTAAAACTTTTACCACTTGACATGTTTTCTCCTTTCTACATCTATGTGAATTGTATTACTCTTTAAAATATTCAGAGTTCCTTCCTCTGGGAGCGTTATGAGTTTCATTGTTAAAAAAAACTCTTAGTTGATATGTATCAACAGATCTACCCTTTTCCAACCAGCCTATACCAAATCAAATTTCTAACCATTCTTCATAGAGTATCAGTGTTCCAATGAGGGTTCTCCAACCTTGTGTCTTGGGAGAAAGGTGAGGAGCAGGGCTGTAAGTGTCCCATAAGGACACAAAGGAAAAAATAAAGCTGTTGTTAGATTATTCAAAATACTATTCTTACAAAGTGCTATACCCTCTTATTTGGTCATTTTCCAGTTTTTTATTCTCCATCTAACACACGCACACACACACACACACACACACACACACACACACACACATTCCATCTAGATCTGGAAAAATATTATTGACCAAGAATGAGTACACAGGCTTTGCAATATTTATCTTCATTGTCAGTAGACAACAACAAATTCACCAGCCAAGTATTTGCTAAAAAGAGAAGTTTAAAGAGATATTCAGACTATTTGTTTCACTCAATGGTCAGAAAACACATTGTACTAGTGACTGTGACTGAAAGAGCAAGAGATGCTCCAAATATAAAAGTAAAAATAGAAACTGGCTTCTCTCAGACAAGTCAAAGGTCTCTTGTGTACTGATGGGCTACTCCAGTTCCATTAACTATTGTTCTGCCATCTTTACTGACTTTTTATGTTTTCTTGTACCTGACTAATTTATTCTTGTTTCCTGATCCTGCATGAATTTAGTACTAAACCTAATACTAAATAATTAATCTCTTAAATATTTAACTGTAGAAACAAAAAATCTACATTAACAGTTCTGGAGTAGCAAGGCAAGAGGTAACAACTTCAACTCTTTATACATGTGGGAATCAGAAAACACTTGCCAGCTTCTCAGCTGGTATGTAATGTTATCAAGCTTTCTCTTGCATGATATAATTAACCTTGTCTGGAATACAAGTGAGTGCATGCTATCCAAGAAGATAGCTTCAAAGAGCTCCTGAATTTCAAAACAAGTTGTTTGGCCTCAGTAAGTGTAATAATGATCATGATATGTATCCCTGGGAAAATAATATTCCCCACTTGAGGGTGGTTAGCTGGAATTTTAAATCTTCTCTTATCATTGAATAAAAATATTACCAGCATCTACATTGTAGCAAAAATTATTGACTTATTAATTGGTTGACCATTTATTATTGATAAGACTTAAACATGATCACTAATGTAATACAATCATCATTAAAGATAGTATCAATAAGGGCCCTTCTCACGAGATATTGCATTAATGCATCATTCTGTAATTAAAATACTGTTGTTCTAAGTGAACAGAGGGAACTCTGTTAGATCCAGAGAATACAGCAGAACAGTTTCAACTTTATCAAGGACCATAAAATGAATAGCTATAGAAAAATCAAAATATATATTGAGATCTTTTCATTAAATTATCCCACTAGCCAACTGAATTCTTCATGTGAATTTATCTTCTACAAACTGCAAACTACCATTCCTGTTTTAGAAAATAAATGCCTAGGCTTAGAAGGGGGTAATTATTGAAAGCAATAGAGCTAAGTTTGAGAATCTGGTCATTCTCTTAAGACTTAGCAAAGAAGTGAAGACAAACTTGGTCTCTTTTTGGAGAAAGATAAATGTTACAGAAGTATGGGGATTTCAGAAAAAAAAGGGGTACTCAGTGATGAAAATCAATTCAAAGAGAGAAAAAGAGAGAAATAAAGGAAAGGGAGAAAATGGAAAAGGGGAAAGGAGAAAGGAGGATGGGATCTTGAGACATTTAGTATTTTACATTCATAAATTTACTTGCAGAAAATATTCTGTTTAAATTTGGATATTTATTATAAACATCAACTTTACACATAAGTGCTAAACGTAAAATAGTATTAATTTTGTTATATAATGGGTTCTGAAGAAAATAATAATTATTGCCATCTCTGCTTCAGAATTTCACTAGTAATATTAACAATAGCAGAAGCAAATGGGCATTATTTAAATTATTGGGTGTGTATATACAATAGTAAATTTTTTAGCATGTTGAGGTTCAATTACATTATAAAAAGAGCAAGAAAATGGTATAACTCATTTGTAAACAGTGAATGAACATCTAGCCTGTACCACTGTTACGTTAGGTGCTGAGAAAAGAATGATAAATATGATAATTGATAAATATGCTCATGAAAAGATCACAGTTGAATTGAGTAATGAATCATTAAAATTACTGACCATTATTAGTTGAAATTGTGCACATGACAAGGAGAAACTTGTGAAATCTGGAAGTAGCAACAAATTTTGCCCAAGCATTTAAGAATTAAACTGAGGGAAATCTATCAGCTTTAAAGGGCTTCATAGTATTCTATGGAAGTTATATGCCACATATCAATTTATCTATCAGTGGACATTTTGGTTGTTGACAGGTCTTTGTGAATAAAGCTACACTAAACACAGGCTTGCAAGCAATGCTCTGAGATCCTACCTTCAATTATTTTGAATGTAATTTCAAAAGAAAACTTGCAGAAATAGATAATAGGTCTGGTTTTAGTTTCTGAGAAACCTCTAGATTATTTTACACGACTGTGCCTTTTTTGTAGTACAAAATGGTTGCAATGTCTTTTACAATTCCAACTCTTACAGGTTTGTTTGTTTGGTTGGTTGGTTGGTTGGGTTTTTTAGTTTGTTTGTTTGTTTTCAAAATCGTAAGCCTCTACTGGAGTAAAATGGAATATTTGTCATTATATTGACTTTAGCTTTCTCACAGAATAGTGTTGTCAAATAATTTTTATAAGCTTTGTCCTTTATAAATGCCTATCCAAATATATAGTCTATTTTTATTTGGGTTATTTGTTCTGTTCCACAATTGAGTTTTGTGTCCTTGTGTTATTGTTGAAATTAACATTTTGACAGGTATATCATCTGCAGATAGTCTCTCCAGTTTTTAGATTTGTTTCAACTATTCAACATTCATAAAAGAGAATTATATAATTTTCAACAAATATCATATATTCAAAGAATGGTGTTTACGAGAGATGAAAGAGGACTCCGTGGGTGTCACTAAGTAAGCAGAAAGTTGTGGTTGTATATAAGTAATTCCAAAAGATTCAATCTAAACACAGACAACAATGTTTTTTTACTTAATTTTTAAATATTTTGTGTTCTTTGAGACTCTCATACATATATACAATGTGTCATAAAATTATTCATTCTCCATTTCTCCTCTCCACACCCCCAAATCTGCAATATGTCCCCTTCCAAACTTTGTAAACTCTTCTTTTTATTTTTCATCCTTTCTACCCTACAGTGTCCAGTCAGGGCTTCCAATAAGAACATGCGGTGGAGCCATCCTCTAGGATAAGGGAAACCTACCAGTAGCCACAACCCAAAGAAAATGACAGTCCTTCCCTCAGCTCCCATCAATTGTCAATATCTTCTTATATAGGTGTGAGAGTCTGTGAGGCACTCCCCAATCTATGCTAGAAATTTGACTGACTTGATATTTTTTTTTAATTTTTATTGTTATTTTATATATTTATATTTTAAATGTTATTCCTTTTCCTGATTTTCCCTCCAGAAACCCCCTATCCCATTACCCCTCCTCCTTGCTCCTATGAGGATGCTCCTCCACCCACCCACCAACTCCTGACTCACTGCCCTAGCCCTTCCCTATGCTGGAACATTGAACCTTCACAGAACCAAGGGGCTCCCCTCCCATTGATGCCAGATAAGGCCATCCTCTACTACATATGTACCTGGAGCCATGGATCCCTCCACGTGTACTCTTGATTAGAAGTTTAGTCCCTAGGATCTCTAGGGGAGGGCGGTCTGCTTGGTTGATATTGTTATTCTTCAAATTAGGTTGCAAACCCCAAAATGTTTTTTTCTTTTATTTTTTGATATTATAATGTAATTACATCATTCTTCCCATTCCTTTTATCTCATGAACTTTTCCTTATAAACTTTCTTTATTCTCTTTCAAATGTATGGCTTCTTTTTTCATTAATTATTATGTATATATAATACATTATATATATATGTGTGTGTATATATATATGTATTTATATATACATACATACCTATGTATTCTTAGTTCTTGTGGATTGTGTTCTTCAAATGAATCCCAAAAAAACTTTACAGATAATGGGTGTGTTTATTACTTATAATTCAGTGATAAGAACAGGAACATTTACATATATCTAAATATGCCAAATTGTACATATTATGGAAGTCACACTTCAAAAATGAAAAACAATAAAATGGCATAGATAAATGAGTTTAATGAGCATATTTACTAACCAGCTAAACCTGCAAACAGTTATAATTCACATCTTAGATGGAGAAAAGGATGAGACAGTGAGAAAGAGAGAGAAGAAGTGGAAGAGGACAAGGGCAAGGAAGGAAGAGAAGAAAGAAGCCATGAATGGAGTTAGGACTGTAGTTTAGTAACACAGCAGTTACCTAAAATGTACAAAGCCTGGGGTTCTATATTCAGAACATTCCCTTGAAGAAACTCATCTACAGAGAGTAAAGAATCCAGCTTTTCCCCTACTGAAAATTTCACCTAAATAGTTCAACTAAACCTTTGCTATTTAGCTGTCTGAACCCTTACCTCTCAGTATTCTCCTATTATTCCACCCTCTAAAGAAAGGCTCAAGCATCAAACTGGCTATCAAACCTTTTTTCTGCTTTAACTAATCTGACCACAGATTTATTTCATGTTTCTTTTGCTTCTTAGACCAAAGGGGTTTCTCTTATTTTACATCAAAGAGATGTCAAATTAATCTTTATTTAGGCAGATACATTCTGCTCTGTATATCCCTCTGAGTGACAGGGAAATCTGTCAAATCCCTGTGGAGCTCCAAATTCCCAGAAAACTCATAACTTGTCAAAGTGCTGAGACTAAATAACCATGAGTGCTCTTCGTTAGATGAGTCATCTCAATCTCCCCTTACCCAAGGCCCAAGTTGAATCTTGGAGAAATGAACAGAAAGAATGTAAGGGCCAAAGGACGAAGAAGAGAAATGTGAAATCCTGGTCATGACATGACTGATGCAAACATCAACTCACAACAGCTATGATTGCTTGCCAAACATTTTCACAAGATCAAAACAGCCAACATTCCATTGTGAGTAGTGAGGGAGCTCTTGGTGTCCCATCCCTAGCTGAGAGTGTCACTTTTCTTTCATAATATGATTGCTGGTAGGTTGCCCATGCCCCACACCTATTCATATATGATAAGCTCTAACCAGACTCATGGCCCTCTTATTAATAATAATAAAAGTAAGAAAACATGAAGTTTGGAGGGAGAGTTGGAGAGAAATAGTGGGGTGTACATAAGATAAAAGTTCATATGAATGAACTTTTCAAATAATAAATATGAATAGTATTTACTAAATAAAATTAAACAAAACAAGCACACTGTAAAGTATAGCATTTATATATCTAAAATTTAAAATGTAGAGAAATCTCTTCATGTATGAAAGAAGTTAAAAGGTGAGTAACAATATATACTATGTAAACTAGTGAAATATTATTTTTAAGCATTGACGAAAGAGATAAGTTCAACTGGATAGTAAGTCAGGCAGGATAAGGAAAAAGACAGAACAGTGTGCAAAAGAGATCTCAGTTATGTTTTCCTACCTACAAAGAAAAAGATAAAAACCATACCCAATGTATGAAACCAACAGAAAGGTGAGAAAGAGGATGCGGGAAATGAGTAGACCATCCCAATGATAACCATGGGAGGCATGGATCCAAGAAAAGAGGAGCTGACATTGATTAACCTGAGAGCTTCTGCCAGAGTCTGACAAACACAGAGGTAGACACTCTCAGCCAACCATTGGACTGAGCATGGGTCCCCAATGGAGTAGTTATAGAAAGGACCAAAGGAGTTGAAGGGAGGTGCAACTCCATAGAAAGAACAATATCAACCAACCAAACCCCCCAGAGCTCCCAGGGACTAAACCACTGTATTAGTTTGGGTTTTACTGCTGTGAACAGACACCAATGACCAATACAAGTTTTATAAAAGACATTTACTTGGGTCTGGCTTACAGGTTCAGAGGTTTAGTCCATTGTCATAAAGGCAGAAGCATGGCAACATCCAGGAAGGCATGGTGCAGGAGGAGCTGAGGGTTCTACACCTTTATCCAAAGGAAACCAGGAACAGAGTAGACATCTTCAGGCATCCAGGAGGAAGATCTCTAAGCCCAACCCCACAATGACACACTTCCTTCAACAAGGTCACACCTTCTAATAGTGCCACTCCCTGGGACGAACATATATAAACCACCACAACCACCAACCAAAGAGTACATATGGAGGGACCCATTGCTCCAGCTGCATATATAGCAGAGGAAGGCCTTGTTGGGCATCAATGGGAAGAGAGGCCCTTGGTCCTGTGGAACCTCAATGACCCAGTATAGGGGAATCCCAGGACAGGGAGTGGGGATTATGTGGGTGGGTGGGAGAGAACCCTCATAGAAGCATGGGGAGGAGGGATGAGATAGGGGGTTTCCAGAGGGGAAACTGGGAAAGGAAATAACATTTGAAATGTAAATTAATAAAATATCCAATAAAAAATGTTGGTTTGATTGCAGTAAGTTATAAATGGATGGTCTTCCTTCTTCATTCCTTGATGAGGTCAAAGTGGAAGTATTAGCATTTACAAGAGGGTTATTCTGAATCAATGATGTTAAAGAGAACAGAGCCCTGGTGGGCCTGAATGCCTGGTAAGGAATGAATCTTAGCTCATTCAGTCTCAGGAGAAGCATCAGGTGCCTCAATTGTAATGGAGAAGTACAATCCTTTAGATGAAACTATACTCAGTAATCAAGTTAAATGAGTGATACTGACTCCACGTTAGCTGAATTTGAATCTAAATCACTTTCCAGTGTAGACCAATCTGGTCTTACTGACAAAACCATATTTGTAATATATTGTTCATCTGTTAGACTTTGCCTTTGGTGCAAATAACCCATCTGCAGGGATTTCGACACAGGATGGAAAGCCTGCCACTTCAGAACCTTAAAGTGATCAACAGATAACTCTCTTAGCAAAAGCTCTTTATCTAATGGAAATGCCCTTGATCCATAATTAAAATCACAATTGTAATGGCCCTTAAGAAGTGTTGAAGAGCAGATTCAAAAAGAATTCCAAGAATAAAAAGCTACCTATTCTAAGAATCACTTAACTAGTCCCCAACCCATCTCCACAACCAATGTTGGCAATTTAGAAAAACAATTGTATGAAAAGCCTAATTGAAATGCTATGCATCAAAATATTATGTAGCGTTTGAAATCAGCAATCTCAGGGATTGAATGCCAGCTCTTAGTTATAATTTATATTATCTATCTCTAATATATGATATATATGATCTATATCTATATCTATATCTATATAGATAGATATTCCTTGTAACCATATATGATTTTATGTCACAGGCAGTAGGGAATTGACAACTTTCTTCTTTTCTATTTGTCTTTTCTCTCACAGAATTAATGTCTGTTGATTCAGACCTGTCTATCCTAAGTCAAATGACATATGTTTATTTGGAAGGACTGTAGAGTCAGTGAAAATAGTAAGCAAATGGCCAAACAGAAATGAAATTCAAGTTCACAAAATAATACAATGTCATGTGCTTGGAATGCATGTAAAGTGTAAAAAGATGTACCGCTGGGATAAACTGAAGAGAGAATAAAGACATGGAATTCCTTGAAGGCCCTTGTTTAGCTTGTTTAGTTAGAAAAACAGTAAACTGTTAGTTATCATAAATTCTGATAATGATGTTTGGTTCGGGGCTCTAGAAAACACATTAAAATGAAAATAAAATACTGTGTAACAAATTAATGGGGGTGAACACAATTAAAGCAAACCATTGTTTGTATTAATGACCTAACATAATCAGTAAATACAGAATCCAATAAATATAAAACAAAAATATAAAGATTGCTGAAAAGAGACAGTGAGATGATTCATGGAACAAAGGCATTAGCTTATGAGCCTGACAAACTGTTTAATTATTTTGAACTCACATAATGGATGGAGAAAATCAACTCCCACATGCTGTCTTCTGACCTCCACACATTCACTGTGACATGCTTCGCACAGGCACATTTACAGACTGACACTAAGATACAAACTATAAATAAATAAATAAATAAATAAATAAATAAATATATATTGAGGGAAAAAAAGAAATGAAACAGAATTATTAGATCTTCCAATAAGCTATGAGAGTGAGCATCTGTCAATGAACAGGAATCACATGATGAGATGGTTGTAATTGACAAGTTGAGCCATGATTGCAGAGCCCTAGAAGTCAGGCCTTGGGTGCTAATGGATGATACAAGGGTTCAAAATCCTGGGAAGAACAGCAAGAAATTGAGTTGAGTGGAGTCACACTGTTTGCTTGGCACTGATCATTGCTGTGCTGGCTTTCTGGCTCTCATACTATGTTAGAAATCTAAGGGACAAATACCTGCTTTACAAAGGAGTAAACTGACATGTCAAGCAATTAATAACTTAGATAAGACTGAATGCTTTTGATTTAACACATTTTGCAGATAACCTTCTGTTTTAACTGACAGGAATTTGAGAAATTGACTTAAGCTACACCTTGAATGTTTATAAAGTGAAGATAAAATAATCAAGGGAAGTAGAGGATGGAAGGGAATTGGGAGAGAGGGGGAGGAAAAAGAGGGGAAGAATCAGGTAAGGGAGCAGATGGAAGAGATGTACAGAGGGTCAGGACATTGAACAGATGTGTATAGCAATGGGGAATGGGAAACTGGGGATAGTAACCAGAAAGTCCCAGAATCCAGGAAAGCAAGAGCCTCCCAGGATCCCACGGGGGTGACATTAGCTGAAATACCCACAAAGGGGAGGGGGAGAACCTGTCGAGACCATATCCAGAGGTTAGGCATGCCTCCCCCTCCCCTCCCACCCCATCCCATTGAGGGATGAGGCCACCCACCCTTCTCCAAAATTTTAACCCAGAATTGTTCTGGGTCTGAAGGAAATACAGAAACAAAGAGTGGAGCAGAGACTGAAGGAAAGGCCATCCAGAGACTGCCCCACCTGAGGATCCATCCTACCTGCAGACACTGAACCCAGATACTATTGTGGATGCCAAGAAGTGCTGACTGACAGGAGCCTGATACAGCTGTCTCCTGAGAGGCTCTGCCAGATCCTGACCAGTACAGATGCAGATGCTCACACAGTCTGAGCACAGGGACCCCCAATGGAGGAGTTAGGGGAAGGGCTGAAGGAGCTGAAGGGGTCTTATCTGGCATCAATGGGAGGAGAGGCCCTTGGTCCTGTGAAAGCTTGATGTCCCAGTGTAGAAGAATGCTAGGGCAGTGAGATGGGAGTGGGTAAGTGAGTGGGGGAGCACCCACATGGAAGCAGGGTAAAGGGGATAGGATAGTGGGTTTTCAGAGGGGAAAACGGGAAAGGGGATAATGTTTGAAATGTAAATAAGTAAAAGATTCGATTAAAAATTAGTATAAAGCTATCAGCAAAAATAGATAAATAAAGTGAAGATAATATTACTGTAAGAATGCAGGGAGTACACATGGAGGGATCCATGGCTCCAGCTACATATGTAGCAGAGGATGGCCTTTTCAGACATCAATGAGAGGAGAGGCCATTGGTCCTGTGAAGGTTTGATGCCCCAGTGTAGGGGAATGCTAAGTCAGAAAAGTAGCAGGGTGGGATGGGATAGGGGGTTTTCAGAGGGGTAATGAGGAAAGGGGATAACATTTGAAATGTAAATAAAGCAAATATCTAATAGAAAAGTAAAAATGAAAAAAAAAGAAAAGAGGTGTTTAAATAGTTGAGCTACTGAGCTGGTTGGGGGGGGGTTCTGTTTTGTTTGTAGAATAGTAAGGAAAAAAGGGAGAGGAGGGGATCTTAGGACAGAGAAGGAACAATACTTGTCAGCAGAATGCTGACAAATAGCAAGTAAGGGAATTCAGCCCTGGCCAAACAAAGACTTTCCAAATCAGCAGACTTGGGGGACATGGCTTCCACCTGGTGATGAGAAGGACTGAGTAACTGATATTCCAGGCCACTCTTTCTCCTGCTGCTTTATCCAGCCTGGACGTCGATGAAGCCATATTTTAAATCTCAGCAACTGCTTTTACTTTGCTCAGATAACCTGCCTTGCACCCTCACCTGTAACATCAACCAACAATCTTGCATGCTTTGAACAGGTGTTAACTGCAGTAAGCACGCAAAGAAAAGAGACAGTAACATCTTTTCTAAATCTTCTTCACCTTGGGCTCCTCAGCACTGACTCAGGGTCCCACCCACCCTTCCTCCCTGATCTCAACACTTACCTGTAAGCATAGAACTAAATAAATGTATTTTTTAAACAGAGAGAGACAGAGACAGAGACAGAGAGAGAGAGCGCGCGCAAAACTTCAGGAAAAAAAAAACAAAGCAAAACAACAAAACAAAAGAAAGCAACAAATGAATCAGGTGATGTAAAGTGCATAACAAAATAGGTGTTCATGCTACTAAGGGTTAACTTAAAGTTTTTCTTCTAGAAATTATGTATGATAAGTAAATGGGGAGTAATTGTAAGCTAAAGTGTATGTTTGTAAAAGAAAATTTCTGCTCACTTTACTGCATGCTACTTTCCTGAAAAACCAGAAGGAAAAATGTGAAGGTAGAATGGTGATCCTAGTATTTATCAGGGTACATGGGTGTTAGCAATGGAGGAGATGAACGGCGGGACATTAGTAAGGCACACTATATACAAGCATAGAAAGTTTACAGTGCATACTAGTAATATACACAATTAATATACATTAATATGTAAATAATTGGCTGTAGCAGCTATGAAAGAAGCTGAAGAAAAGGATTGTGGTGTACAGCAGTGGCGGCGCGTGAACACCGTCTTGAGGACACAGGCCTCCCTAGACACTTATTAGAGGAAAGACTATCTAACTGAAACATTGGGAGATGAGCAGTCTTGCTTTCCTTTCCTTTTCCCTCTTATAATTCTTCTCTGGGATGTTTATAACTCAGAGGTTTTCTCTCCTGTGTGACAGCCAGAACAACCGCACAGTGAAAGGATGCAAATCTACGTTCTTTGTTGGGTTTTACGGTTATGTCCTAGCTTCCTTTTTAACTATTTATTTTCTCAGACAAAGCCATGTTAATCTTCATCACTACAAAGTACTTGGCACTATGATATCTAACCAGAAACCTGACATTATGGCTATGTTGATTGCATCCTTCCCATAGTTTTGTTATATGTATTTATTCAGTGAATTCTCTAGGCACTTATTAAGCTGAGGTTGAATAAGATGATGAATATAAGTATAGAAATAAAACTAATGTATAGATGTGGTTAGTGGATGGATAGATGAGTGGAGAGATAGTCAAATGTGTAGAATATGACTGAACCACTAAATTGCCCATTAACTTTATAAAGTAACAATGTTGAGTTGTGTCTTATGGTTGCAAATTTCTCAAATGTGAGAAAAGACTTTTAAAATGTTTCTCATTACCTTTCCCATTTTTTCCAAGTGATGCATAATTTTTCTGATTATTTCAAAGTTTTGCATGTAAAGCTCATAGAAAATTCACCTGTTTTGAAAACAAACACAGAAGTTATTAATGTACAGTTATCTGTATTGTGAACAGAGGAAGTGTTTAGTTAATAAGATCTTAATAAGGTTAATTAATAAGATCTTGGTTTACATGTAAAGTAGCTGCTTGTTAACTGTATATCTTAGAGAAAGCTATATGACAACTTTGGTATTTCAGGGTTTTCATGTATCAGGTCATGGTTGAAGAACTGAGTAAATTAATAAACTACACTAATTTGTTCAAAGTGTGCCATTTAGTGCTGGGTATGTTTCAAGTTCTAAGCTGATTAAAAACTCTTTAAAAATAGAGTCAACAAAATTCACTGCAGCTATCAGTGTCAGTCAGCTTTTCCTTGCTGTGACAAAATGCCTGAGAACACAACAGAGGAACAAATATTTATTTTGGCAAATGATTACAGAAATGTCAGTCTAGCACCGCCTTTCTTTGTTGTTTCTGGATATATGTTTGTTCATACAAAGCATTGTGGTGGAATAAATATGGTGGAATAAAGTGACTTGTTCCTTTATGTACAGAAAAAGTGAGAAAGAGGTACCAACATCATTTTGAAGCATAAGACTCATGACTTATTTCCTACAGTTAGGTCCTGTCTCCTGGAGCTCCCACCACTTCCCATCTACACAGTTCACGAGGTTACAAGTTATCACCATGTGAACCTTTAATGGACAACCAAATTCAAGCAGATTAGTCCCTTATGTGAATTATAAGCCACATTTTCTGTATATATTATTTAATTTGTAATTTTCTACACTTCAGAGTGAAGGATATTATATTTCAGAGGTGACATCTCTAGTTCACACATTTGGAAATAAAATGAGATCTGGGCTTCAGTAAGTTGTATACTAACATCTTTCCTCCAAAGAAATAATTCTTACCTTTATCTCTCACTTTTCAGATTATGCTATTCCTAGCAGTCATAGGAGACAGACATCTCTCTCTGTCTCTCTGTCTCTCTGTCTCTGTCTCTGTCTTTCTCTGTCTTTGTCTCATATATATATATATATAAACTGTACATATACACACAGAGAGATTTTCAGCTGAGGCCCCAAGGCTGCATCTGACAAGTCTCATAAGAAGTCTCAGGATACAATATGCAAACATTGGTTTTTACCAAAGGATAGTATTTCTTAGTAGAGTATCCCAGACCTTCTGCAACTTATCCTTTACCTATCTCTCTAATCTCAGATCCTAGCATATCTATCTTGACTTCCCATGGCAAGCTCTCTGTGAAACTAGAGGTCTAATTACCACCAGTTTCTTCATGCCATCCAAATTTTCACAAGTTCACTCCAACCTTTCCAAAAACATTCTTTTCTTCTTTGCATAACTCCTATTCTTTCTTCAAACTCTGTCTTTCCTCCCAGATGGTCCTAAGGCCTTATTCAGCCACATTATTTTCCAATAACATTCTAATTCTCCTCATGATCCCCCAGGAGCTGACAGACTCTTTGAAGAGAAAGTGTGTATGCCCTCCATCCTTGATCTGTACCCACTGACTTTAGAATAGGGCACAACATAAAATGGTGCTCACTTAAATTAATCATTGAATTAAATGAATGGTTTTAGCCTTGCTCCCATCTGAAAGCATCCAAGGACCTTTGCGACCCATAAAGCATCTAAAACTCCTAGTTTAATTGATCTCCCAATTTGACACTCACAGTGTTAATTTTAAAGCCACCATGGGCAATTTTACATTCTGTAGGGTTCTAAAACCACAGAATCAGACTCAATTAGCTCATGATTTGTGCTCTTAGAGCTTACTGTTATATCTCTCCCCAGAGGTTAGTTTTTGATTCATCTCCATTTTTGGTGGCTTCTGTTGTCTGAATTTTCTATTTCATTGCTATTTGTTTATTATCAAATTTTATATTATTATCAAGTTCCTGAAGCTCAAAGACTATGCCACATGGGTCAATAATTACATATTTAGCATATAACACAATCTTCCACACAGCAGAGATTAAAAAAGTTTTATAAATATATTATAAATCTAATGTCTGCCCAACAAATAAATAATTTTTGTTAAGCAGATTATTAAGCAGAACATTTATGAAAAGTATAACTGTCTGAGGGGTTATGTTTGTGTAGGAAGATGAAAGAATTTCTTTTAAACACAAGGATTTCTCATGCTTCAGTATAGTACAAAAGAGCTCAAAAATATGTAGGATATATGGTGTTACCATTAGGCAAAATCAGATAAGAACCTGAGAACCTCTTGGTTACTTCTTCCACGATAAGTGTCTCACCCTCTGGCATGCGGTAATTGAATCAAAAGCAGCTAATTCCTACTTACTTCCACTCCATGAGAGCAGGAACTCCCTTTTGAAGATCCTAGGTAAAAGCTACTAAAATTGCTGTGTCCCAGTCTTTATGAGCATAAGAAATACCAGATTCTATGTTGTTGTCTCTGTGATCCAGGGTATTCACATGACACATATATAGTGAGAATTCTAGAAGGTGGGGGAAAGAAGTATATAGGGTAACTGTGATCAGAACTGTGAAGGGTATTGCACATTCAAATGCAGGGACCCTAAATGTTTATACCATAGCAATTATAGATTCAAAGTAAGACTACACAGTTCTTATTCTCGAGGTATGAAAGAGAGTTACAGGCTCCCCATAACCAGGAATTAGATGAAATAACATTGCTAGTTATTGAGCCCAGAAATTAAGATAACCACAGCAAAACACAACAATTATCATTTCAGTCAACATTTAGTAACAAAACTTGGAAAATTAGATAGTAATCTATGCTTAACACTCAAGATAAGGCTTAAGTTAAGAAGTTTCAAAGGTGGTTACATTTTAAATGGAGTTGACAATGAGAACTAAAATAGTTCAAACAAGGAGCTTCAAGTCAACAGTCAATGTGAAGCTGAAGTTTCAAGAGTGTGATGGGTTTTAGGATACTCAGATGGCATAGCCTAGAATGAAAGACATGATTTATAGAAGAAAAACTGTGCTCTCAATATGGATTAATAGAAGAGATCATTTTAATCTTTTTATCTTAACAGTCTAGTGGTCAATGCCCTAAAGATAAAGTTATAAGCATGCCTGTGCAACTATAAGTGCACATGCTGTGTTTGTCTGAGTTCACCCACAGCATCAACTTTTCAGCTCAGAACCTATTTCATAAACTTTTTCTACATGAACTAATCTTCATCATAGGGCTCTTGCTCATTTTTTTTATTTCATAGATACTTCATGTCCCTTTTGTCAAAACACACGCACACACATGCACACACGTGCGCGCACACACACACACACAAACACACACATACACACACACATTCAAGAAAAAGAAAAAGAAGAAACTCAGTTTCTCTTTATTCCTTAGACTGAACTTTATAAAATGAGGGAGCTCTTCCTGCTTCATCCAAAGCTATATGCTAAGATAGTTAGATAATGCCCACAGTTCCTTAAGCTATTCACGATCCTAGACTTTCTCCTATTGTAGTTGTCAAATTGATAGATAGATAGATAGATAGATAGATAGATAGATAGATAGATAGATAGATAGATAGATAGATAGAGAAATAAGAGAGAGAGATAGAGAGAGATATAAAATTTGTTGGAATGGCTTACAGACTGCAGTAAGCTAGTCCATCAATGGCTATCTGTGAATGGAAACTGCAGGAATCCAGACTAGATGTCTCAGCTTGTCTTCAGTATATGCTGGAAGCCCCAAGAAATAGGCTTCAATGACAATAAAAGAATGGATATGTTAGCAAGGTGAGGGCAAGAAGGAAGGAACGAAAGCTTCCTCTTCCAAGGTGTAGCCTGGATTAAATTTGTTTCTTCCTGCCTAAAGATCTGAATCAAAGGCATGTGTCTTTCTACCTCAAAGATCTGGACTAGAAGTGGATTCACTCAATCAAAAATAGTCTTTCACAAATGACCCCTCCATTTCTGGATTGCAGTTTAATACAGATAAAGTCAAGTTAACAACCAAGAATAATCTCCATACCAATCCATATTTATGTGTTGAATGAGATGGGCAAGCATAAAATGATTGATGTTTCACTATTCAAAATGGTGAGATATGATTTATCTTAAATAATAAACTCCACAGATTGAGTGGATGGTATTTGAGATATTAGACAGTTGTTATCATGATCTTGATCTGCTTTGATCAGTTTCTTGCATACATAGAGTATTAGCATTCTCGTGTATCCCCTGATCTTTGCTATTAAAGTAGTGCCCAAGCTTTCAGGTTCACATCACATTTCTCCTCAAATGCCAAAACTAGATGACTTGTAAAAAGGGGAGCCTCCAGTTTTGCCTCATCTTTGAGAATATTTATTCCTCATGAAAATTTATTCTAGCTTTTACTGGGAAGAACAACTCAAAGGTTGATATGCAACTGAAAGATTTTGCTCTGGAGTGGCAATTCAAATTTGGTATTATAGAAAATTAAAACCAAGTGCCTTGTCAATGAAACTGGTCTATGGAGGGAAATACAGAGAAAGCCTAAAGAAAAAAACAGTTTAAAAAGTGAAAAAGTTGATCCCCTAATGATTATGTAGTTCCCTAATGTAGATCCCTAATGATTATGTAATTCTGTTTAACTCATTTCCCCATTATAAAAGAGTTGTGTATATTTTTTAATAAAACTGGAAATATCTATTTCTTAAACATGAGAAGATGCCCATTCTTTACCATAAAATTCTATAAATTACTTTGTCAGAGGGTTGGCAGGCAGATTCATGGGATAGAATGTCATTAAAATTATGTCCTCATTGATAATGTGAGGAAATGCTACTTACTCTTATTTGATTGTGGCATAATATGTACATGATTCAAGTACAATCTTGGATCCTACAAATAAATAGAATGATACAATAATTTCAAAAGAAAAAAAATTACTCCAATAAGCTCTCAAATTGTAGAGAACTAGAATCAAGTATTCCAATATGTAGACCTAGGTCTTAAATGCTGAATTGATTTGAAAATGTAATCTACAGTGGTCTATGTGGGATTTCGCAAATGATTTTGAGTCTAATTACTTAGCACATCTAACTTGCCACTCATCCTTAAGTAAAATTACTACTGTTGCCTTACAAAAGGCAAGTACCTGCCAAGTGTCTACCACTAGTATCATGGATAGATAATTGCTTTTAGCCATAATGCTAACTTGCTTGCATCAATTAATTGTTACAACTGAAACTGAATGCAATTTTTTAATTATATTTAAGCAACTCAGTAAAAATGTATTGCATCATGAATAAAGAGCATGGGATGAACCTATTGACAATAAAAAAAGAGTCCTCAATAAAGATTATAAGTACTTTTGACTCATTTGACTATTTGAGCCATAACTACTAACTTTACAAAAGTGGGTGGACACTTTTGAATCACTACTATTATCAAAATACTTTTTTTCTTTTTTCTTTTCATTTTCTTTTATTTTAATTTAATTACATTTCTCATGTTATCCCCTTACCCAGTTTTCCCCTTTCCCGGAAACCCCCACTCTTATCTCCCCTCCTCCTGCTTCTATGAGGGTGCTCCTCCACCTACCCACCCACTTTCACCTCCCCACCCTCAATTTCCCTACACTGAGGCATCTATCAAACCTTCATAGAACCAAGGACCTCTCCTCCCATTGATGTCTGACACAGTTGTCCTCTGCTACATATGCAGTCAGAGCCATGTGTACCCCTTTGTTGGTGGCTTAGTCCCTGGGAGCTCTGTGGGATATGGCTCGTTGATATTGTTGTTCTTTCTATGGGGTTGCTATACTGTTAACATGGCCCATACACTTGTGGAATTATAAAAATGGAACGTAGTTTGATAGATACACAAAACCCCTATTTAACAAAATTTGATTCCTGGAGGATAAAACTTGGTAATGCAGGTTAAGCATATTTATTATGCCTTGTATGGTATATTTTATCATCTCATTTTTCTTTGCTACAAACCTAGATGTGGTAGTTTGAGAATGGCTGCCATAATCCAAATACTTTGAATGTTTGCTTCCCAGTTGGTGGACTGGATAGGAATGATTAAGAGGGTGTGACCTTGTTGGAGGAGATGTATCACTGAGGGTAAGCTTTGAAGTTTCAAAACCTAAACCAGCCCCGTGTGTGTGTGTGTGTGTGTGTGTGTGTGTGTGTGTGTGTGTCTGTCTGTCTGTCTGTCTGTCTGTCTGTCTGTCTGTCTGTCTGTCTCTCTATCTGTCTGTGTATCTATCTCTCTGTGTATCTATCTCTGATTCTCTGCCTTTTTTGCACTCTGTCTCCATCTTTCTGGTGATATGTAAGATCTCAGCCACCACTCCAGCATCATGCCTCCCTATCTGCCACCATGCTCTTCACTATGATGGTCATGGATTAATCCTCTGAAACTTTAAGCAAGCTTCCAATTAAATGCTTTCTTTTATAAGTTCCCTTATTCATAGTGTTTTAAAACAGCAATAGAACAATAACTATTACATGATTATTATAAAAACAAAGCTTTTAACAAGGTCTTTATAATTATGAAATTATAAGAATGGAATGCTGTTTGGTAGATACATCTCTATGCTACTTAACATAGTTTGATTCCTGAGGGCTAAAATTTGTTTAGATAGGTTAAAGACAGATACTTGTTTTTGCCTCATACAGTATATTTCATAAAAACTCTTTGTTTCCCTGCTACAAGTCTGCGTGTCATCAATACCTGAGTGATCTTTCAAATTCACTGGATACACAAGTCCCGTTACATTTTGCAATTTTCCAGTTATCAAATCACATTCCTCAGACTTTCACTGGAGTAAAAACTACATCAGGAAATTGTTTTACAGGGATGCTGGTCCCCCACATTTAAAAGCTTCTCCAGTCACACCAAGTTATCTCTGGCCCCAAAGTTCCCTTGGACTATTTCAGGTTGGAGTGATTTAACTTCTACTGTTCTCAGTTCCTGAAACTCTTTTCTCCATTCAGGTCTACCATGGTGAGTAAATAGTTACATGG
The DNA here is from genome assembly GCA_036184795.1 of Tokudaia tokunoshimensis. Lineage (NCBI taxonomy): Eukaryota > Metazoa > Chordata > Mammalia > Rodentia > Muridae > Tokudaia > Tokudaia tokunoshimensis. The sequence goes on along the minus strand of BTHU01000018.1, from coordinate 10,013,831 downwards.
GTTCTTACAATGCCTGGGCTCACAAGTCTCAACTGATGCTTAAATGCAGTGTGTTCTAGCTGTAGCAGCCCAGAGAGAGGACATCACTACCTCATTGGATGCTGAGGATATATATATATTCTTGTTCATTCACCTAGTCAAAAGGAATTCTCATGTTTGGACAAGAAGTTTGTACTAGAGGAAGCCATTTCTTTCTTTACTTGGCTACAGTCCTGCACATACTAGAGCCCAGCCTGATTGTCACTGCCTTGAACAGCTTTCTCTTCTGCCCCTGCCTTCTTCTAACCTTTGATCATGACATAGTGCTATAAGTACTTTATATTTCTATTAGTCAGTGGGCATAATAAATGCATTAATAGTTGAATTATAGGTTTTTCTGACTGGAATGGTATCAAAAAGGACATTTTTGTGACTGGCTAACATATATGAGAGTAAGAAGAGAAGTTAATATGGTTTATGATCCCTCATCATATACAGATCCCATTTCTAGCTCTGTACCCAAATTTGGTGAGTAAGTAATAGATGGATTCTTGTACTTACACTGAAATTTGCTTACCTCATTTAATCCATTCTCTGACTCCCTTGCCACTCTTCAACAAAGACTGACAGCCCTGCTCTGATCTTGGAAATGCCACACAGTCCCTCATCCCTGGAATTCACATCTGTTCTTCCTTCCATCTCTTCATATTCTTTCATCCATTTTGTTTGTGTTTACTTGTCCTCCAAAGAAAGCTCATGGTACATCATCCATGAACCTCTACTCCTAACAGTATCTACCTTGAACTTGAAATTGAAGATGGTACATTATCAAACATATGGTTGTCCTCTGCAGAAAGGAAGAGAGCAAAGGGCTAGTACCAGGTGTTTTTTAACCAAGACTGGCACCCAGGCATAGATTTCCCTTTGTACAAGTGGGACTACTCACCAAGCTCTACACTAATATGATTTAACTGTACTTCAAGCAGTTCCATTTACTAATTTAAGTTAAGATTCACACAGAGGCGGCATTTCCCTTGTCTCCTATACACTCTTCGAATTTGCTTTAATCATAGCAGGTAGAATTCTGCTCTAAGGTGGTCTGTTTTTCAACCACTCTGTGTTTCATGAGATTGGAGACTTTGTCTTACTAATCCTTCTGGAGTATCAAATAAAGTGTCTAGTTCAAAGGAAACCCTGAAAGACACTTAGCAAGTCAGTGGAATGGGAGGACTGGGGAAATCTCTGACTAACTGTAATACTCATTCAATGTGTGACTCACACACCTAATCACTATTCTTTTATCCATTTATTTTCAGTTATCTGAATTGCCCTGGGCCTCTATTTCCTCTGCTGTAAAATGGGACTAATTATCCCTCCTCTTATTATCTCTGTAAAAGTGAATGACATAATGTAATAAAGGTACTTCTCAAAATAAAAAAAAACCAATTTGAACAAAATCTATGGCATAGTGGGATCAAGTGTTGGAAATACAGAGGTGGACACTCTCCATGGTGAATTTTCTAGAGCAGCAATATCTAAGTAGAGTTCACAAGATGAGATTTTCACCATCCATCAACTAAAAATAAAAGGAAAGAAAACAGAATTATATAATAGTTTAGTTTAGGTATGTAAACAAATATTTTTATATTATTTTATTTGTACATTAATGAAGTTTATTAAATGGAGTTATTCCAGACTCTTCCACATGGAGTGCTATCACTCACATCTAAGAGATGAGAAATGAGAAAATTCTCCAAGCTTAATCAGCCAGAGAACTCTATTGATCCTGAACTAGATAATGAAACAATCTCCACTGCCTGATAGCACATAAACAAACAAACAAACAAAACAGGTTGAGAAAACATTCCATCTTGACCCTTTGTTTTCAATCAGTTCAGCAACAAACTCCACTTTTCCACTGTGCAAGCTTTTAACTAAAGGGTGTTTCAGAAAACTAAGGAAAATCTCAATATTATCGAAACTAGTTACCAAGTCTTCATCATATGCTAATCCCTTAGTACAAATAAATTATTACTCTTTCTGGTTCTTTATTCCTCCATTACTTCTTTCTTCTTTGATTCCTTCCTCTGCTTACCCACAAATGCACAAGCATCTCAATGATACTGTGTTACATTCTAGAAGAACACACACACACAGACACACACACACACCTGAGTTGCTCTTTCCCTTCAAGAAACTTAAGTGAACAATTGTGTGAACAATGAAGACAGGAATGCCATGTGATTGCCTTATAATATATATATAGTACAATATATAAATATTGCCTATATATATAGTACAATATATAAATCAAATTTACAACAGATGATATATACACACTCATCTACACACGGATATTACGGAGACAAATCTTCTGTGGAAACTGGAAGTCATATTAGGAAAGGGCTCTCCAGAGGGATGCCTATTGAATTAAATCTTGAATAATGTTACCACAGGGGCAAAGCCAAAGAAGTGTTTAGACAAGAGGGAAATCGTGTGTCAAATCAAATAAGCAGGAAAAAATAAGTATAAAGATCAGTGCCTGTTAATAAGAATAATATTTTTGGTACAAGATGTATTCTAGATACTGTCCTGTGCCTTGTTCAACACTCTGAGTTATTTTTTATTAATGTATGCATCATGCAGATTTAAAAAACAATGAAGTTATAGGTTACTTAGTCAGGTGCTAGAATAAATATTGGACATAGACATTTGAGTTCAAAGGTATAAACATTCTATCTCTATTGTATGCTTTTATTGAGGCTTATACTCAATGCAGTAAAGATTGATAAGGACAAAGCAATAAGCCCACAAAGGCTTCTTATGTTCTTTTAAGATGTTTGAATATTACTGGGTGCTGTTTATCCTCACCATAGCATTCTCCATTTCAGAAATTGAGCTTACTGTCTGTAGGTTGGGAATTTCCTTGCACAATATCTGCACATATCCCTTACATTAAGAAACTTGATGAAGCATCTTGCACCGTACATGACATAATGGGATGGTAGGGTCTTTTGTATCTCCAGTTTCTCTGCCACAACTTCTGATTTTCCCCTCACTGCATGAAATACCTCTAAGAAAATAAAACCAAATGAACCTTTAAATTAGAACTAGCATTAGAATCTCAGGAATTTACCATGTGCAGACCATTTTTGTATCACGACTGGCTCAAGTGACTATAAGACCATAAAGTCTCAGTTTTGATGTGAGGCATCTGAGACTGAGGGAGACTTAGGGCTGTTCTGAGATGTTATAGCAAAGACAGGGATACAAGTGAAACGTTATAGGTTCTAAATCCCGTCATTTTCCATTTCATCATTTCTGTATATTTTTAAATACCTTAACATAGAAGAAAAAGACACTGGCTAGAATGGATTCTATATTTGATCTGTTTAATCTTTACTTCATTTCTAAATAATCTCTTACCATCCCCCAAAACTAGCCCGTGATAGAAAATTCATTTACTTAGGCAAAGGATCACGGAAGCAAAGCCGGATAATGTTGGTCGAGTTGCTAAGAAACCCAGAACATTTTTAAATATGCCAGGTCACTGTCCTACAGAGAAACCGATAATATGTCATGTCTCCATAGTAACTCACTATGAACAGGATGTGAGTCAAAAATAGAAGAAACTGTAAGAATGGTAATCAGTGATAGTTAATGCTGAAGAATGCTGAGTAAGGAGCCACTTGATACAGATAAAATACTCATGGAGAATTAGTGCACAGACCCTGCATTTGGAATTAGATAGGTGACAACTCAGCCTGACTGATAAAACCTGTGAGACCCAGAAAGACACTAAAAACCTCTGGCCTACGTGTTCCCCAGCTGAAAAATGCAGGTAAGAAGCATTGTTCCCTTTACCACTGAGGTATGCTGTATGATCTGGCTAGTGCATGCATAGAACATGCTTTAAGAAACTGTGTTGGACAGGCAGTGGTGGCGCACGCCTTTAATCCCAGCACTTGGGAGGCAGAGGCAGGCTGAATTCTGAGTTCAAGGCCAGCCTGGTCTACAGAGTGAGTTTCAGGATTACTCAGAGTGAGTTCGAGAACAGCCAGGACTGTACAGAGAAACCCTGTCTTGAAAAACAAAACAAAACAAAAAAACAAAAAAACAAAGAAACTGTGTTGGAACAAGACAGATACATAGGCAGTTAAGAGTGTAAGCTGTTCCTGCAGAGGACTCAGCACTCACAGGAATGGCATATAACTTAAGATTCATGGGATCTGGTAGACTCTTTTGGCCTCTGTGGGAACCTGCATGGTTCATATACACAGACATATTAAATAAGTGAAAAAAATCAATTTTATTTTTAAAAATATCTTTAAAGGGAAACCAGGCTAATGACTCTATGGTTTCATCTTATACCCCTCAGAATGGATAAAAACAAGAACGGCAAGAAATAACTCATCCTGGCAAGAATTGTGGAAGACTCCTCCATTGCTGATTGGAGTGCAAACTTGTACAACTACTCTGGAAGTCAATTTGGTTGTTTCTCAGAAAATTGGGAATAGTTCTACCTGAAGACCAAGCCTTAACATTTCTGGGCATATATACCCAAAAGCTGTTCCACCATACCACAAGAATACTTGCTCAACTATGTTCATAGCAGCTTTATTTGTAATAGTCAGAAACTAGAAACAACTTAGTTGCCCCTCCACAGAAGAATAGATGAAGAAAATGTGGTTCATTTACACAATGAAATATTACTCAGGTATTAAAAACAAGGACATCTTGAGATCAGGAATGGTAATACATCCAGAATTTCTGTTACTGTTAAAGATTGTTTTAGTTATCTTGGGGTTTTTTGTTTGTTTGTTTGTTTGTTTCTTTTCATATGAAGTTGAGAATGGCTTTTTCAAGGTCTGTAAAGAATTGTATTGGAATTTTGATGGGACTTACATTGAATCTGTAGATTGATAAGATGGCCATTTTCACTATAGTAATCCTAACAATGGATGAGCATAGATCTTTCCATTTCTTCAATTCTTTTCTTCAGAGACTTGAAGTTCTTTTCATAAAGGTCATTCACTTGTTTAGTTAGAGTTACAACAAGATATTTTATATTGTTTGTGGCTATGGTGAAGGGTGTTGTTTCCCTAATTTCTTTCTCAGCCTGTTTGTCATTTGTATAAAATAGGGCTACTGTTATGTTTTTGTTTGTTTCTTTCTTTGTTGGTTTTTTTTTAGTTGACTTTGTATCCAGGTACTTTGTTGAAGGTGTTCATCAGCTGTAGACATTCTCCAGTAGAATTTTTGGGGTCACTTATGTTTACTACAATATCATCTGCAAATAGCACTACTTTGACTTCTTCCTTTCCAATTTCCCCTTCATCTTCTTAGTTGTCTTATTAATTTAGTTAGAACTTCAAGTACTATATTAAATATATAGGGAGAGGGTGGACAACCTTGTATTGTCTATGATTTTCATGGAATTGCTTTAAGTTTCTCTATTTAATTTGAGGTTGGCTATGGGCTTGCAGTATATTGCTTTTGTTTCATTGTGTGCCTTGTATGAAGGGGTGCTGGATTTTGTCAAAGGACTTTTCAGCATCTAATGAGATGATCATGTGATTTTTTTCTTCAAGCTTGTTTACATGGTAGATTACATTGATGGGGAAATGTATATTGACCATCCCTGCATCCCTGGGATGAAGCCTACTTGACCATGGTGGATTATGTTTTTAATGTGTTTCTGGATTTGGTTTGCAATTATTTAATCTCCCTCCAGGCACGGCAAAACTCCTGGGCATATACCCAAAAGATGCTCTACCATACCACATGGATATGTGTTTCATTATGCTCATAGCAACTTTATTCATAATAGCTAGAAACTGGAAACAAGCTAAATATACCTCAGCTGAAGAACAGATAAAGAAAATGTAATTCATTTACATGACTGAATACTATTCAACTATTAAAAACAGGGACATGAATTTTGCAGGCAAATGGATGGAATTAGAAAATATCATCCTGAGTGAGGTAACACAGACCCAAAGGGACACGCATGGTAAAGTACAGGATACACACCAAAAACCCAAAGATGCTAAACAAGAAGAGAAGACCCGTGGGAGGATGCTTGATTCTCACTAAGAAAATGGAATAAAATAGTCACAGGAGGCAGATGGATGGAGGGAACTAGATGGGAGGGGGATGGGAAATATTACTCAGGTAATATTACTGAGGTATTACTTGGTTCAGGACCAAGTATGGGAAGGCCAGAGGGCAAGAAGAATGAATGGAAACTGACCACTCATAGGGTTGGGGATGGAGGGTATCTCTAGGATGTGCCAAAGACCTGGGGTAAGGGAAGCTTCATAGAGTCTATCAGAGTGTATTTAGCTGAAACTCCTAGCAGTGGGGATATGGAACCTAGAGGCTAACTCCTGTAGCCAGGCAGTACCCTCAGTGTGGGGACAAGAACACCAACTCACCTACACAACTAAATACAGGAACAGAAGTGGATCAGAAATGGAGGAGGAAATGGCCAATCTATTACTGGCCAAATTTGAGGCCTATCCTATGGGCAAACACTAATCCTTGACACTTTAATGGTACTCTGTTATGTTTGCAGACAGGAGTCTGAGAAGTTTCACCAAGCAGTTGACTGAAACAGATGCAAAGACCCACAGCCAAATGTTGGAAGGGGCTCTGAGAGTCTTATTGAAGAGTTGTGCCAAGGCAGGACTATATGCATGGAAGTCCTCCTCTTCTCTAGAGAGAAAGAGGCTTCTCAAGGAAGAGAGGTGAGAGGGTGGAAATGGAAGGAGAGGAGGGAAGAGAAACTGCAATAGGTCTATAAAGTTAATTAAATAATGAAAAAGGGAAGAGAACCTTTTTCCCCAGTAAGACTATGTACATCTTCATATAGTGAAACTAGACAAAGGAAGCCCCCTTATGGGCAAGGGATCCAAAGGCAGGCAATGTAGTCACAGATTACTGCCCAGATGTCCCTCAACCAAAGAATGAATAAGGGAAATGTGGTATATTTACACAATGGTGTATTACTCAGCTATTGAAAACAATGAAATCATGAGATTTGCAGGCAAATTGGTGGAACCAGAACATAACATCCTGAGTGAGGCAACTCAGACTCAGAAAGATAAATATGGTATGAACTCATTTATACTTGGATATTAGCCATCAAGTACAGAATAACCATGCTACAAACCACAGACCCATCTTTAACAAATCACTGAAAAATTCAATGAATTTTTGCTTTAGCTTATTCTTTTTATCAGAATATCCTGTCTGTATGGGATTTTCTTCTGGAAGTGAAATGGATGGTCTCATGCTAATTAATTATTTGCTAGAAAAGCAAATTGTTGAAGTTTGAACACTTATTTCAGCCACGTTTGTTCTATTGTATGATCCTGGCCAAGTTACTTGGCCCTTTGGTTCAGTATCATTTTTTATAAATTACTAGCAATGATAGTGACTTTTTCACTGAATGAGGTCCTGTTATGCTTTGAATCTGAAATATCCCTCTGTCCTGTAAAGCAGTCAAGTTGTAAAGTGTCAGTTGCCAGTTGCCAGAGATTTGGAGTAAAGCTGTCATCTAATTAATGGATGAATCCTATGTCCAACCACAATCCATGTGTGTGGTGAAACAAATGTTCCACATCATTTGGCATTTCATCTCTGAAGTCATTAGAGGGCCTGGCTCCAATTTCAAGAGTATGTCCTGGCATATACGCCATTCTTAATTGCCAGTGTCAATTTTCTTTCATGAGACAAAACAAGGTTGAGTTGCCAGAATACTAATGTGCTAACTTGGGAAGACATTACTTACACTGGATACAGGACAAGTTTGAGTCTCTGAGCTTTAGCTGTTTACAGTAGCCCACTGAAGTCCCTTAGGCTTAAACTACAGATACAAACTAGTCATCAACTGTCATCTCCATATATGTCAACTGTTGTATCATTCTGATATATCACAATTAATGGTGGCTTTAGACAGGGTGTGCCCTCAGACACTAAAACAGAAATGACCATGACCATTGAAGATGATCATTTCCTTTGTCATATATGGGCCAAACCATATCAGGACTTTGGAGACCATTGATGTGCACTGTCAATGAGCCTTACAATTGATCCTTCTCTTACCTCTGATTGATGCAATAATATTGCACACTCCCAAATCTCAGCTTTCAGGCATTCTGGGTGAAAGGTAATGATTTCTCGTGTGAAGTGGACTATTCTTCACTGGGCATTTTTCCATGATGGTGATAGCATAAGAAACAGAATAGTGTGGTCTCCATCAAAAGAGGTTGTATACTTACTTATGCATGCTGATAGCAATCGGAAGATATGTTGTTTCACTTTTGCACTGTAAAATGTTAAAGATGGACTAAGATTACCAAAACCAAAATTATCATTAAAATTTTTCTGCATACTTTAATTTAGAGTTGAGTTTCTGGAGTTTCTGGACTTGAGCAATAAAGCACAGTGGCGGCATTAGTCACTGGAAGCCAAAATCCATGGGTGGCTTACAGGAAGTTGCTGCTTTGAGTAATGTTGAAACTGATAATTGGCTCTAAGTGATTTTAAGGAATGGCTGATGCAAGAGACTCTGTTATTCAACATGACAGGTTGAAAAGCAGTGGTGTTATTGAACATTGCAACGTTTTATTCTATCATGTGAAATATGAGATCTGCCTGGACAGCACATTTGCTGATAAAGAACACAGAGTAGAAACTTATGAATTTAAACAAAATGTGGTGGTAGCATGAAGAGTGCCCTGTGCAATAAGTGGACAATTAATAAATATAGAGTAGCAACTTCTCTAACTATTCTATATCTTCATTATTGAAATACAGTGCTGCACAAAGCACCTATTAGTTGTTGATATATGTGAGGATACTAAGTAACAGAATTCCTGAGGCATTTTCAAAGTTTCTTGATTTTGGTTTATCTCTGCCATCCTTCCCCTCCCCTAACTCCTGCTTCACATCCCCCTTCTACCACTTGTCTATATCTGCCTCTGTCCCTGTCTTTGTATCTGTCTCTCTCTCTCTCTGTCTCTGTCTCTCTCTCACACACACATACACAGAAACACACACACAGAGGCTGGACCTGCATATGAGAGAAAACAAGTGCTCTCTGTCTTTCTGAGCTGATATTGTCTCATTTAATATATTTTCCAGTTCCATTTTCTGAAATTTTTCATGATTTCATTTTTCCTCGTGGCTCCAAAATGTTCACTGCATTTATGCACCATATTTTCCTTATGAATTCATAAACTGATGGACAACCAGGTTGATTCCATATCCTTGCTATTGTGAATATAAGAGCAATAAGCCATTTTATCTCTAAGGTAGGATGCAAAGTCTTTTGGAAATGTGACCAGGAGCAGTGGGTCATGTAGTAGTTGTATATTCAGTTAGTTTAGAAACTAATAATAATAGTTAATCAAATTGTTTGTAGGACAATTTACATAGGATGACATGTATTATAGACTGATAGATAACACTGACTATGCTTTTGCTACCTGAATAATGAAAATTCTACTACCACCACTACCATTCGTGTTATTAATAATGGTAGTTATTATTTTTAACTTAAATAATTTTATCACTCTCACTGAAGCATCACATATGCCTACCTGACACATTTCTCTTTACCCACTGAAAAATACATTCCTTAGGGGTTGTTTGACCATTTTTCTTCCTATGCCTCATACCGGAATATCACTCTATGTCTACTTGTGTCCATTATCCTTAAGTATCAAATGTTTATTTTTACTATTTTTAAAATTTTAATTAAATAAAATAAAAAATTGTTTTTTATTTAAATTGTTTTGTGTACATTATGATATACATGAAGATTTCAAGGGCCTCAGGAGAGAAAGGCCCAGAGGAAAGACATATTTGAGAAGCAAACACTGACCAAATGGCCAGTAATGTGCCCAGAGGCTTTCTGGATAGCATAGGAGTCATCTGGGATGACCTTGGGTCTGACATCAACCACTCGTGTCTTGCAGACAGGATTTTGTGGAACAGCCTGTGAAACTCCTTGCTGCTGACAATGTTTTTGGGCCCAACTATTCATCAGGTGAGTAGGTGATTTTTGTTCACTTAAAGCATTGGGAGGGTTTTAAATCCCCAGAGATGGTTACTTTGATTCTTAATGGTGATTTTATATTTCCAGTCTCCAGAAATGTATGGATTTGTGTCTTAGCTTTCCATTGCTGTAACAAAGAACATGAACCTGGAACTTTAGTGAGCAAGAAGGTTGGTGAGACTCAGTTTGGGGGGCGGAAAGTGTGTATGCGCCACATTTTCTTTATCCAACCATGTTGATGAACTGCTGGGTTGGTTTCACTTCCTCACAACAGAGAATAGAGCTGCAGTAAATACAATATGCAAGTGTCTCTGCAGTAAGACATGGAGTCCTTTGGGATCATGCCTGGGAGAGATATAGCCAGGCTATATGGTACGTCTAGCAAACAGCTTTGGTTTTGTTTTGGTTTTCAAGAAAATCTATAAATACATATAGACATTCAGTCCCATAAGTTCTTTGCCATGTTTCATAATACATTTCACCTACAGCAGAGGAAAGCATCATCATTCTGATTCACAGGTTGTTCTGTTGTTGTTTTGTTTTTTTGTTGTTTTTACTTTTTTTAATAGATAAATTCTTCATTTACATTTCAGATGTTGTCCCCTTTCCTGGTCCCCCCTGAAAGTCTCATAACCCATCTCCCCTCCCCCTGTTCCCCAATCAACCCTATCCCGTTTCCCTGTTCCAGCATTCCCACATACTGTTGCATGCCTTTCTAGGACCAAGGGCCTCTCCTCCCTTTGATGTCCAACAAGGCCATCTTCTGCTACCTATGTGTCTAGAGCCATGGGAAACTCCATATGCACTCTCTGGTTGATGGTATTGTTCCTGGTAGCTCTGGGAGTACTGGGTGGCTCATATTGTTGTTCCTCCTATGGTGAGGCAAATCCCTTCATCTTCTTGGGTCCTTTCTCTAGCTCTCCCATTGGGGAGCCTGTGCTCAGTTCAATGGCTAGCTGAGAATGTCCCCCTCTGTATTTGTCATGCACTAGCAGAGCATCCCAGGTGACAGCTATATCTGGCTCCAGTCAGCAAGTACTTGTGGGCATCAATAATAGTGTCTGGGTTTCTTAACTGTATATGGGATGGATGACTAGGTGGGGTAGTCTCTGGATGGTCTTTCCCTCAGACTCTGCTACACACTTTGTCTTTGTATCTCCTTCTGTGGGAAATTTGTTCCCCCATCTGAGGACCAGAGTATCCATATATTGTCCTTCCTTCTTCTTGAGCATAATTTGATATGTGAATTGTTTCTAGGACAGTCCAAGATTCTGGGCTAATATCCATTTATCAGTGAGTGCATACCATGTGTGTTCTTTTGTGATTGGGTTATCTCACTCAGGATGATATTTTCCAGTTCGACACATTTGCCCAAGAATTTCATGAATTCATTGTTTTTAATAGTTGAGTAAATGAACCACATTTTCAGTATACATTCCTCCAATGAGGGACATCTGGGTTCTTTCCAGCTTCTGGCTATTATAAATAGGGTTGCAATGAACATAGTGGAGCATGTGTCCTTATTACATGCTGAAGACTCCTCTGGGTATATGCCCAGGGATAGTATAAAAGGATCCTCCAGTAGTATTATGCCCAGTTTTCTGAGGAACCGCCAGACTGATTTCCAGAGTGGTTGTACCAGCTTGCAATCCCACCAGCAGTGGAGGAGTGTTCCTCTTTCTCCACATCCTCACCAGCACCTGTCTCCTGAATTTTTGATCTTAGCCATTCTGACTGGTGTGAGCTAAAATCTCAGGGTTGTTTTGATTTGCATTTCCCTGATGACTAAGGATGTTAAACATTTCTTTAGGTGCTTCTCAGTCATTCGACATTCCTCAGGTAAAAAATTCTTTAGCTCTGTACTCCATTTTTTAATAGGGTTATTTGTTTCTCTGGAGTCTAACTTCTTGAGTTCTTTGTATATATTGGATATTAGCCCTCTGTCAGATACAGGGTTGGTAAAGATCTTTTCTTGATTTGTTGGATGTCTTTTTGTCCTCTTGACAGTGTCTTTTGCCTTAAAGAAACTTTGTAATTTTATGAGGTCCCATTTGTCAATTCTTGATCTTAGAGCATAAGCTATTGGGGTTCTATTCAAGAAACTTGCCCCTGTGCCCATGTGCTCAAGGCTCTTCCCCAGTTTCTTTCCTATTAATTTCAGTGTGTCTGTCTTTATGTGGAGGTCCTTGATCCACTGGGACTTGATTTTTTTATAAGGAGTTAAAATTTATCAATTTGCATTCTTCTGCTTGCTAACCACCAGTTGAACCAGCATCATTTGTTGAAAAGGCTATCTTTTTTCTACTGGATGGTTTTACCTCCTTTGTCCAAGATCAAGTGACCATAGGTGTGTGGGTTCATTTCTGGGTCTTCAATTCTATTCCATTATTCTACCTGCCTGTCACTGTACAAATACCATGCAGTTTTTCATACTATTGCTCTGTAGTACTGCTTGAGGTCCATGATACTGATTCCACCAGAAATTCTTTTACTATTGAGAATAGTTTTAGCTATCCTGGGATTTTTGTTATTCCAGATGAATTTGAGAAATGCTTTTTCTAACTCTATGAAGAATTGAGTTGAAATTTTGATGGGGATTGTGTTGAATCTGTAGATTGCTTTTGGTAAGATGGCCATTTTTACTAGATTAATTCTGCCAATCTATGAGCATGGGAGATCTTTCCATTTTCTATTTTTTATTCGATATATTCTTTATTTACATTTCAAATGATGTCCCCTTTCCTGGCTTCCCCCTCTCCCGAAAATCCCATAAGTCATCTCCCCTTCCCCAATCAACCCTCCCCCACTTCCCTGTCCAGGTATTCCTCTACACTATGGCATCAATTGTTTCCAGGACCAAGGGCTTCTCCTCCCTATGGTGTCTAACAAGAACATCCTTTGCTGCCTATGTGTCTGGAGCCATGAGTAACTCCATGTGTACTCTTTGGTTGATGGCTTTTTCCCCTGGGAGCTCGGAGATTACTGGGTGACTCATATTGTTGTTCCTCCTGTGGTGCTGCAAACCCCTTCAGCTCCTTGGGTACTTTCTCTGGCTCCCACATCGGGGACCCTGTGCTCAGTTCAATAGCTAGCTCTACTGATTTTTTTGAGTTAATTTTATATCTGACAACATTGCTGAAGCTGTTTATAAACTGGAGGAGTACTGCGGTGGAGGTTTTGGGGTAGCTTATTTATACTAACATACCATCTGCAAATAGTGATAGTTTGAATTTTTCCTTTCCATTTTGTATCCTTTAACCTCCTTTTGTTGTCTAATTGCTCTAGCTATAAATTAAAGTACTATATTGAATAAATATGGAGAGAGAGGCCAACATTGTCTAGTCCCCGATTTTAGTGGGATTGCTTCAAGTTTTTCTCCATTTAGTCTGATGTTGGATACTGGTTTGCTGCATATTGTTTATACTATGTTTAGATATGAGCTTTGAATTCCTGATCTTTCCAAGACTTTTAACATGAAAGGATGCAGAATTTTGTCAAATCCATTTTCAGCACCTAATGAAATGACCATGTAGTTTTTTTATTTGAGTTTGTTTATGCAGTGTATTACATTGATGGATTTCTGTATATTGAACCATCCCTGCATCCCTGGGATGAAGCCTACATGACCATGGTGAATGATCATTTTGATGTGTTCCTGGTTTCAGTTGGCAAGAACTTTATTGAGTATTTTTGCATTGATATTCATAAGGGAATTTGGGCTGAAGTTTTCTTTCTTAGTTGGATTTTTGTGTGGTTTTTGGTATCAGCAAAATCGTGGCTTCATAGAATGAGTTGGAGAGTGTTCCTTCTGTTTCTATTTTGTGGAATTGTTTGAAGAGTATCATTGTTAAGTCTTCATTGAAGGTCTGATAGAATTCTGCACTAAAACCATCTGGTCCTGTGCTTTTTTTGGTTTGGAGACTTTCAATGACAGCTTCTATTTCTTTAGGGGTTATAGGACTGTTTAGATTGTCTATCTGATCATGGTTTAACTATGGTGTTTGGTATCTGTCTAGGAAATTGTCCATTTCATCCAGATTTTCCAGTTGTATTGAGTATAGGCTTTTGTAGTAGGATCTGATAATTTTTTGAATTTCCTCACTTTCTGTTGTTATATCTCTCTTTTCGTTTCTGATTTGGATACTGTCTCTGTGCCCTCTGATTAGTCTAGCTAAGGGTTTTATCTATTATGTTGATTTTCCCAAAGAACGAGCTACTGGTTTTGTGGATTCTTTATATGGTTCTTTTTGTTTCTACTTGGTTGATTTCAGCCCTGAGTTTGATGATTTCTTGCCGTCTACTCCTCTTGGGTGTATTAGCTTCTTTCTGTTCTAGAGCTTTTAAGTGTGCTGTTAAGCTGCTAGTGTATGCTCTCTCCAGCTTCTTATTGGAGGCACTCAGAGCTATGAGTTTTCCTCTTAGCACTGCTTTAATTGTGTCCCATAAATTTGGGTATTTTGTGCCTTCAATTTCATTAAATTCTAAAAAGTGTGTGGTTTCTTTCCTTATTTCTTCCCTGACCAAGGTATCATTGAGTAGAGCATTGTTCAGCTTCCATGTGTATGTGGGCTTTCTTCTGTTTTTATTGCTATTGAAGACCACCCTTACTACATAGTGATCTGATAGGAGGCATAGTAGTTCAATCTTATATCTGTTGAGATCTGTTTTGTGACTAATTATATGGTCAGTTTTGGAGAAGGTACCATGAGGTGATGAGAAGAAGGTATATTCTTTTGATTTAGGATGAAATGTTCTATAAATTTCGGTTAAATCCATTTGGTCCAAAATTTCTATTAATTTTACTGTGTCTCTGTTTAGTTTGGGCTTCCCTGATCTGTTCATTGATGAGAGTAGGGTGTTGAAGTGACCCACAATTATTGTGTGAGGTGCAATATGTGCTTTGAGTTTTAGTAAAGTTTCTTTTACAAATGAGGGTGCCCTTGCATTTGGAGCATAGATATTCATAATTAAGAGTTCTTCTTAGTAGGTTTTTCCTTTGATGAGTATGAAGTGTCCTTCCATGTCTTTTTTGATAGCTTTTGGTTGAAAGTCAATTTTATCTGATATTAGAATGACTATTCCAGCTCATTTCCTGGAAACATTTGCTTAGAAATTTGTTTCCCAGCCTTTTACTCTGAGGTAGTGTTTGTCTTTGACACTGATGTACATTTCCTGTATGCAGCAACATGCTGGGTTATGTTTACTTATCTAGTCTGTTAGTCTACGTCTTTTTAATGAGAAATTGTGTCCATTGATGTTAAGAGATATTAAGGAATAGTGATTGTTGCATCCTGTTATTTTTGATGTTATTTTTATGGTTGGTGGTTATTGTTTCTTGTGTTCGTTGAAAGAAGATTACTATCTTGCTTTTTCTAGGGTGTAATTTCTGGATGTTTTAGGTCAGGAGCTTTTTTGCATTTTGAATTATCTTTGACTGTTGAGTCAATGCTTTCTATGGTATCTTCAGCGTCTTAGATTCTTTCTTCAAATTTTGTATTCTGTTGTTTATATTTGCATCTATGACTCCTGATTTCTTTCCAAGGCTTTCTATCTCCAAAGTTGTCTCCCTTTGTGATTTCTTTGTTGTTTCTCCTTCCGTTTTTAGATCCTGGATGGTATTGTTCAGTTCCTTCATTTTTTTGTTTGTGTTCTCCTTTAATTCTTTAAGGGTTGTTTTTTTTTTGTGTGTGTGTGTGTGTGTTTGCTCTTTAAGGGCTTCTACCTGTTGACCCATGTTCTCCTGTATTTCTTTAAGAGATTTTTGTGTTTCCTTTTTAAGGGCTTCTACTTGTTGACTCATATTCTCCTGTATTTCTTTAAGGGAGTTATATATATCCTTCTTGAAATCCTCTATCAGCATCATGAGATGTCGTTTTAAATTCAGATCTTGCTTTTCTGGTGTTTTGGGGTATCCAGGACTTGCTGTTGTGGGAGAACTTGGTTCAGATGGTGCCATGTTGTCTTGGTTTCTGTTGGTAATGTTCTTGTGTTTGCCTTTTGCATTGTGGTTATCTCTAGTGTTAGCTGGTGTTGCTGTCTTTGATGGTGGCTTGTTTATTAAGCAAGCCTCTGTATCTGTGCTCCTGGGAGACCAGTTCTCTCTGTGTACACAGGTATGTAGGTAGTCTTGTGAGACCCACTCTCTTGTGGTTGTTTTGGGGTATGTAGCTCTGTGGTCCCGATCATTTCTGGGTCCAGGCGGAAACCATAAGTCTCCTGTCCCAGACTGCTCTTAGATTCTTGTGTCCTCAGGGTTTCTGGCTGCTTCCTCTGAGCAGTAGAGAAGGTCCCACATGTGCTGACTGCTTTCTATGCCCTGCTTGGTGGTTAGCTACCTTCCTGTGCCACTTGGATATGTGTGTGCTATAGCAGAGGATGGTCTCAACCCAGAGACAGAAACCAGAGAGCTTCCACCAGAAGCTTTAGGATGGGATCCTCTGAGCTGCAGGGATGGTTCTATTTGTGTTGTCAGGCCTATCCCCACTCCTGGGTGGTTAACTCCCTCCCTGCTCCACTTGGGTATGATGCACTGTGGAAGAGGACAGTCCCAACCCAGAGACAGAAATCGGAGTTCTTCTGCCAGAGGTTTCTGGACAGGATCCTCAGAACTGCAGGGCAGGTCTCCCTTGTACTGACTGTCTTCTCTGCACTGCTGGGTAGTTAGCTACCTTCCTGTGCCACTTGGATATCAGTGTCAAACTTTTTAACAGAGGGAAGATGCAATTATTTTCAGAAGTCTTAGCACTGGTCAGAAATCTTTGCACTGCTCAGACACTCAGTAAATATTTGATGGAGTGAATAAATAATAAATGGATTGATTAATTTATAAATAATAAAGTATGTCAGAAACAGCAATATGAAACAGTAATATTGTCATTCCTTGTCAGCATAATAATTTAGAATAAGATGTGCCAGCATCCTAAGTTATAAAAGTGTGATAAGGTACATAATTTTTATTTCAGCCACACTGGAATAATAGGTATCTCCTATTACTGTTTTACTGTTTCTGTGAGTCTAATAACCTTGTCAACACCTTCAGAGCCAGTCATGTCACAAACACATAGACTTCTGATACCTACCCTCATCCTTCTATGTCAGTATGTCTGCAAAAAGGGGTGGTGAGGCAGAAGGAGAAAGATCTAAGAATGTGAGTGCATGGAGAGCTTCCTAGGAGGGTTACTACAGTTAAGAAGGATTTTCTACATATATTAAAATAGTTATAAAGCAAGGGTTTGAATGTTCTCATTACCAAGCAATAGTAAATTTGTACAGAGATAATTAGGCAATTTCACCATTATATAATAGGTGTGTACTAAATTTCACCCTGCACTTGATATATATGTACAATCATAATATGTCAATAATAAAAATTTATAACCATTTCAGTTCATTCCTCACTACTCTGGTATTTGACTCCCATTTCCACGAATTATTATTTTCATCATGAAATTTTTCATTCAAGCTTTAAATTGCATTAATTCCAGAACATTTCATTTGAAAGGAAATAAGATGCAATACTGAGGGTCTCCGTGAGTAGCAAATGCCTGTATATCTTCCTATAAATCATCAGTCAAGAGGAAAAGTGATGGATGCCTCATGAAAGACACCATGTAACTCTGAACTCATTCAGTTTTGAAGTTGACACCCCTCCTTGTGTCTTTGATGATTGACTTTCATAGTACTAGTACTTAGTAAACTTTTTGGGAAAGGAAGAAGTCTGACTGCTCTTAGTCCATAAATGTATTGGTCAACAAATCCAAATTTCAATTTAGTAGAAAGTAGAATTATCATATTTAGGTATTTATTCCATATAAACCCTTTCTACAGAGCCAATATGCTTTCTTTATAAGAAGGAGTACAAATGAGATGACATACAATTTGTTTTTTTTCATTTAGTAAGCATTTCTCTTTTTTATCAAACATTTCTTGATCACCTACACATACCAAACATTGGCATTCACACTGTGAATATTGACAGAGTAAGAAACCCTTTTTGTATGCCTTTGAGCTTATAATGAAAGTCCAAAGCATTTAAATGGTCATAGATATGAATTTTTAATGAATAACAAACAATAGTAACCTCTAAGACAAATAGTTATTTTCTACCTGTGCTAAATGGCTAAATGATACATGTTTTTAATACTTTTCGCTGATTTTCCTCCTCCTCCTTCTCCTCCTCCTCCTCCTTCTCTCCTCCTCCTCTTCCTTCTCCTCCTTCTCCCCCTTAGAAAGTCTAACTCATGAAAGAAGCTATTAGAAGAGACAAAGAAGGACCTCTTCATTCCCAGAGCCTGCTTCCAACTAGATTAAACAGCACATGATAGTGTACCTATATAGAGTACATTATATCACCTTTTCTTTTGATCACTCATATGCCTAAAAAGGAGTACCTGACCATAGGTAATCATAGTATGCTTGATGAGTATGCACATATATCAATCAATCTATAATGAAACAAGAAAATAAATTTACCTGTGTAGTTACTAGTTAGTAATTTCAAGCTGTTTAATTTCTATTATTCAACTAGTCCCCATCCTATCTTGTCCTTACACATTCTATAGTCTCCTGATTGGTCTTCTCAGTAAAACTCTATTCCCATTACTTTTACAATAGGCATCTCAACTAATCATAGCATGCATAAAAATTGCTAGTGTAGTTGTTAGCTAAATATTAAAAACTGCTTTTCCCGCTAGTGCAATTATTTTTAATCATGTTATCTAATCATTTTCTGAAAAGACACTCATACATATACCAGCTTCCTTTTCAATACCCTGCCCAGTTATTGCTTCTCACAACAAAAGGACTTATTCCTTGCCTTTGTGATCAATTCTGTCCATCATCCCTACCTTAAACAGTAGAATCTCAAGAACTTTAATATACTGAGACACAAATTACAGTGTACTCAACACAGAGGCAAGTAGGTAAATGGCCTATAAGACATTTTGACTCTTGTATGAACTGTCTTTTAATGAAATGCTACATTAGAGGCACAGTTCTATGGTTCATGGTCTGTAAGTGTCACTCACTTTTGCTGAGTTTCTGTGATGAAGCCCCACAGAAATTCATCTCTAATCTTCATAACAATCTTGTAAGTGCAGGAAGAAACTGGGGTTCATGGCCAAGTCACATTTTCTATATCACTATTGCTAAGATCTGAAGATAGAGCCTGGCTATCTTCATCCATAGTCAATATTTAGAAAAGAAATGTCAGGATAGAAATGGAGGGCTTCCCCAAACAACTCTAATTCTTGGCTGTTAAAAACTATACTGCTACATATTTGTCAAAAAAGGAAAATATATCTAGGCATGTAGTGTATATTGTGACACCAATGGAAACATAACAGGAGAAAAAAGTTTAGAGAACATATAGGAAAAGATCCAGGAAACAGGGGGTTATACAACATATTACTAAGGGGATCTGTCACCACAAAATTGCAATTGAGAGAAAGAGAATGCTGTTTTCAGATGCTGAGCAGTTTTCTAACTGCTGTGATATTTATCTGGGCCAAGAGAGCAGTCAAATTTTCTCTGATCACTCCAACAAAGAACTCAGTGATCATGACTATTAGCAAAGAGTCTAAAAGGCCCTGAAAGAAAGAATCACTGCTTGATATCCATGTCTTAGTCATGTCTCCCCAAGAGATACTGGGAGTATAAGAGACCATACACAAAATTTAAAAGGTCTGTATTAGATCTGCATTGAACATTTTTGTGTCTTTAGTTGAGTATAGTTTTACAGTCAAGCCTCTGTTTAGCCAGAGTTGGATTTTCAAATTTTGTGAACAGTTAAATCTCCCAGAGGAACATATAAAGAGAACATCTAGAGACATTTACTGAGCTGTATTCCCATATGAAAAGCAATCTGTGTTCAGATTAAGAAGAGAGCTTTAAAACCAGGGAGCAATGAGTTTGAATCATGGCTCCACCAGTTTGCAGTGTGGTATTCAGAAAGCTCTGCCAAAGCTTCACTGTTCAGCTTTGTAATCTGAAAATAGACTAGTGCTTAACTTGATGGGATGTTGTGAAAACACAACAAGGAAGAATGATGTGCTTTGGATGCTAATAAACACACTATGTGTTTCTCCTAAGGCTTTTGGGAATAGGAGAGGTTGTGCATGGTAGACTAGACTAAAAAGGTAATAATTAAATACTTTACTATTTGACATTAAGAACAAATTCTGATAAAATTACATCAGGAAGAATTCCCAATACCTGTGGGTCTCATTGCATGTCTGTTCGTCCAGCAGTGAACCCAGTTTTTTTCTTATAAAACTTTATGCATTAAACATATCTACAAACTTACAAATACTGATTTTCTGTATCAAATGAGTATGGCCCACGAGCCCTGCATAGGTCTAGGTGGATTCAAGACCCAAATGGACCAGTTTCATGCTCAGTCTCTAGTCTTTTCTAGCTCTGCTCTTTTTAGACGTAAAATTTCACATAAATTATGGAAACAAGATTTCTCATCAGAATCCAAAGGAGTCAGTTCAGAGGTACTTTAAATAAGCATCTGTGCTATATTCTTTGACAGAAATGAAGAAACAAAATAACATATAGTAAATATATTCTGGTTACTTCTATGGTTACTACCATCACAAACTTACATGCCTGCCTTTCCTCAAAAATGATGTCCACATGGCCAACTCATATATTTTCAAGGTCTTCTTCGGATCTCTTCACAACTTATGATGAAGCAAGTGCCATTTGACTAGCATTTTCCTTCAGTGTTTCTCATCTTTCTCTCATTGAGATCACTTTTCTCTCACCCATGCCATCCTTGTAATGCATTTCCTAAGTAAAGAATACCATTTAACCTCTGCTGCAGACTCTATTCTAGAAGATATTACTTAAGGCTTTGGTAACTGGAGAGGTCATACAGGGCAGACTAGATTTGGGAAATGTGTTTTCCACTGATCTGAAGGCAATAAAAACTCTATTTCTGGTGATAAGTGGGGTTCGTGACATGACTGAAGCTTCATGCTGGAGTTAATGGAATCAGAACAAGACTGAACAACTGTGATGCTTTACAGATTTGGCAGTAATGAAATTACAAAGTGTAGGGTAATGTTCACATATAAACACACACAACCACACACACACACACACACACACACACACACACACACACACACATATATATATATGAGAGAGAGAGAAGCTAGTGATGTTAATTGCTAATTTAAAGCTTCATCATAAAACCAGAAATATGTGTAATAAATTAAAAATGATTTTTTTCAATCCTCCATATATCCAGATGTCACATTATGCGACAACACAAAGTGTAGAGGTAGAAAAACTGTAGAGTAAATGAACAGTCTCAACAAAGTCAATATATGGAACGCAGGGAACTGGTAGGGAAAGGGTAGAATCTTCACACATAAAGTCTAGAAAAGAAATAGAATTGATATGGGAGAGGTATATGTGGGTTAACCAACTGAGAATCTTGAACCTTCTTGTCCTCAGAATCTTTCATAAGGCAAGAGTGTTTTTTATTCTTCCCAGGTGAGAGCATTTTATTTCACTTGAAGAAATGTAACTAAGTAAATGTAACTTAGTCACAATGTAACTAAGTCTCCTGAATCTGGTTCCTTAAACATTGTGGCAGGATTTCACATACTTCAGCTTAATAACTAGTCTCCCCTACCATAGTCCTATCACAAAAAGACTACATACTAAAGATTTGCAAGATCTAGCTGATACTCTCTGTCATAACTAGGAGAAGATATAAGAGGATTAATTTGGACTGGGATGTATCCATATGGGCAAAATAGAATACTGACTAGAACATAATTTGCTGGTAAGAGGGAAGTTACACATTGGTGCATTTAATTACATGAGACTTGTTCAAACAGTGTACTGGAATGGGTCAGTATCCAAAGGCAACTCTTGAAAACATCTTACAATGAACAGAAATAAAGATGATAGAACTTTTATATTTCAGAATATAATGCAAAATAAATATCCTTTATTCATATGATTTGATATTGTCCCAGAACAATACATCTGCCACCCCTGTGGACAGGAGTATCCCAGGATGAATTCCTATGTCCCCATAACTTTTGCCAGGTTGTTATTGCTGTTGCAGCCAATGTTAGGAGAAATCGCACAGCAACAGGAGGCAAAGAGAGGCAGCATGTCTGTTCAATGGTTGGTCTGTACCCTTTGAGAGTATAGGCAAATTTTCAAGACTAATATATCTTCCATATTCTAGAAAACATGTTATCACCTTGCCATAAACAGTTGGCTCCCAACATGGCATAATATTTGTTCTGTTTACCTCAATTGCACTGAGTCCAATAATGAGGTGTTAACTAATTTTAGTGGAGAAATCAAATTACTGGTCCAGGCAGAAATAGGTTAGACACTACAACAACTACATGTAACTGAAAGCATCAAAGTAGTGAGAGGAAACACACCTACAGCTACAGAATGCATTAAGTTATAAAACATAGTGACAACTCAAGAGTTATATCACAAGAAGTTGTCTGGCATCAAATACACGAAGAGGTACCACAGTATTGGACTGAAAGCAAAAAGTAATGGAGGCAATGGTGATGCTCCAATGGAATTACTGTATGCAACCCATCACTGCATCCCTCACAAAATTCTAGGGATGCTCCATTTTCAAAGCAATAGAAAAGTAACAATAAAGAAAAAGTTTTGTTTGTTTGGTTGGTTGGTTTTGATTTTTTTTGTCTTTTTTATTAGATATTTGCTTTATTTGCATTTCAAATAGTATCCCATTTTTCACATTGCCCCTCTGAAAATCCCCTATCCCCTCCCCCCTATCCTTGCTTATCCCCCTTCCCAATATCCTGACTTGCATTCCCCTATTCTGGGGAATCAAGTCTTCACAACACCCATAGTCTCTCCTCTCATTGATGTCTGAAACGGTCTTCTTCTGCTACATATGTAGCTGGAGCCATAGGTCCCTCTATGTGTACTCTTTGGTTGGTGTTTTAGCCCCTGGGAGCTCTGGTTAGTACATATTATTGTTCCTCCTGCAGGGCTGCAAACCTCTTCAGCTCCTTGGGTCCTTTCACTAGCTGCTCTATTGGGGATCCTATGTTCATTCTATCGGTTGGCTGTGAGCCATGGGTATTTTGATCCACTTTCCAATAAGGATCAAAGTATCCACACGTTGGTCTTCCTTCTTCTTGAGCTTCATGTTTCTTGGGTGTTACAAGCTTTTGATAAGTGATATCCACTTATCAGCAAGTGCATACCATGTCTGTTTTTTTGCCTTTTTATTAATTATTTTATTTGGTTACATTTCAAATAATGTCTTGCTTCCCAGTCTCCCTTCCACAATCCCCCACATACAATTCCCATCCCTTTGCCTCTAAGAGGGTGCTCCCCCACCCACCCACTTCCACCTCACCCCACTATCATTCCCCTTCTCTGGGGCATCAAGCTTCCACAGGACCAAGTGCATCCCTTCCCACTGATACCAGATAAGACAGTCCTCTGTTACATATGTAGCAGGAGCCATGGACTGGTCCTTGTATAATCTTTGGTTGATAGTTTAGCTCCTAGAAGTTCTGAGGGTTCCAGTTAGTTGATAATGTTGTTCTTCCTATAGGGTTGCAATCTCCTTCAGTTCCTTCAGTCCTTCCCCTAAGTCTTTCATTGGCATCCCTGGGCTCAGTCCAATGGTTGGCTGTGAGTATCTGCATCTGTCTTAGTCAGGTGCTGGCAGAGCCTCTCAGAGGACAGCCATACCAGGCTCCTGTCTGCAAGAACATCTTGACATCAACAATAGTTTAGGAGTTTGGTATCTGCTGATGGGATGGATCGCATGGTGGGGTGGTCTCTGGGTGGCCTTTCCTTCAGTTTCTACTCCATTTTTGTCTCTGAATTTCCTTTAGGCAGGAAAATTTTTGGGTTACATTTTTTGAGATGGGTGGGTGGCCCCATTCTTCCACTGGGGGCTATGTCTAGCTACTGGAGGTAGTCTCTTTAGGTTCTTTCTCCCTCATGTTGGGCATTTCAGCAAATATCCTCCCCATTGGATCCTGCAGAGAATGTGGAGAAAGAGGAACAATCCTCCACTGTTTGTGAGATTGCAAGCTGGAACAACCACTTTGGAAATCAATCTGGAAAATTGGAAATAGTTTAAAAGACTAGGTAAAGCTTCCCTTTGTAGGCTATTTCAAGTCTGAAGTAGAAAACCACTTATTTGTTCTTTGGTGATTCTTGGTGCAGAAGAGATAGAAACTAAGCAGATAGTCAACAAATTCTGTTATTGCAGTATTGTAAAGCTAGCCATTTGAAGTTGTCTTAGATATGGCATTGGATTAGAATGTGCTATAGGAACATCTTTATGAAAGCTCTTCTCTCTCTCTCTCTCTCTCTCTTTCTCTCTCTCTCTCTCACTCACACACACACACACACACATGCACACACATACATGAATTCTTCACAATATGATTTAATTTCCAGAATGTTTTGACTGAAATAATTTTCCTAAAGGAACTCAGATCTGTCTGTGTTTGAAATATTCTGTAGGATTTTCCCCCTCTTGGTTCATGATAGAGAAAATGAGACTTTTGAATGATTTTTCTATTAAAAACAAAAGGAAAGGGTCTAGGGTATTCTTCACATTCTCTCTTTGCAAGGCATGAAAAGTATCCAATCAGAGTCAAGTCATTTTAAGCTATGAAATGTAGGTATATTGAAGATATCCAGGGGCATCTGTGTTCTTTATTCTTCACACTTATTTTCTCTTTATAAAGACTTCCTTCATTTTCTCACCAAATGTTTCAATTTCATATCAACAGCTCAACAGTGGGCACTATTTTAGACAGAAGGATACTATCTCCATACTATATATCCAGAACTTTAGGTACATACAGCTGAGGTTTGACTAATGGATTTTCAAATTCTTTTTTTACTTTAATGTATAGAATATATCTAGAATATTGAAACACTCCTGAAACACACATCCCAGAACTGTTTTCACAGAAAGACAGTAAAGAAGTTTCTAGAAAATGTTATTTGAGAGTACTCCATCATATGAGTACATTTCCAGAAAGATTATAGCCAAGTTGAAAGTTCTGTCCCTCCAAATTTTAGAATGATAACCACATGGACCGATGAATCAAAGCAGCAGTTAATTTCATATGCCATCTAAGAATGACACTCTAGTCAAGATTGTCCTTACAGAAGCCTACACTATGACACCGTGGAGCTTTTAGGCAAATATAGATATACTGATCACAATCAGGATGTTACCCAAAGCCAGTGAATATGCATCGTATCATTGACAGAAAAATCATAGTGTATCTGTGTCATACTCTGAAATCTCTAAGTATTGTTGCATTAATGAATAAGTCCTGATTCAAGACAAACTTTATATTGGGTTTGCAGGGGGTGGGGGTTGTGAAAAGTGGCCTGGGATTGGAGATATTTTGTGACCTGATTTTGTTTTGTTTTATTTTGTTTTGTTTGACCCCTATTTGTTAGGGTCTGGCCACTCTCCCATCTCTAGGGGCCATGCCATTAAAGCACTTGGAGCAGTCTGAGGGATAGAGCCTAGGCACTGGTGCCTCAAGGGGCTTATGCAATCATCTAGTGAGATTACTCTTTCTCATTTTTCCTTCAGCATCTGCTTCAGTATATATGTATATATATATATATATATATATATATATATATATATATATATATATATATATATATATATATATATATAAATGTGGCTCAAAGGCTATAGTCAAAGTGTTGGCAGTGGCATGAGACAGAAGCAGTCAAGGAGACTTTGGAGATATAAACAGTTTTTCATAAGGTCTTTTTCTCTGTGTGGGATTGGACTGCACATCCCACAACCAGTTCCATGTAGACCATAGAACCTCACACAGACACACCAACTCTGAAAGGACTATTACATAAAGCTGAAGAAACAGCCCTGGAGTGCCACTTAGTTCATTAAAGAAAGATACACACTTTAATAATTGAACATTATTAAAAATCTGTCCTTCCTATGTCAGCAAGGTTAAGAAGCAAAGCTAATTATGTACTGCAAGGAAAGTACTTCTCAGTGGCCTTGACTCAAATTTTCTTGTAAATTAAATCCAAAGAAGTAATTCATGGTAGAACAGCTCTGTTCCTAGAGTGCACATCATTTTCTCATACACTGTTATCTGAGACATTGCTCCTTCTCATGTTTTCAGGGGACAATATGCCTTTCTATACCATAAGCTGCTATAATGCAAAGTCTAAGCCTTAAAACTTCCCAGAGGGAGTCACTTAGGAGATGACAGAAACATAACAGATGTAAGTACATTAGTAACCATCCTCTGAGATGCCTAGCCTCTTTCTTTGCCATATGTTATAAATTCTGTGATATCTGACAAAATTCTAGATTTTTTTCCACATGTGACATCCCCAATGCCAATTTCAGTGCATAGCACAGGGGATCTATTTAATTAATTAGTTAGTTAGTTCATTATTTATTTGTGAAGTATATCATACATGCATGACATAGGGCATTTATTATTTATTTACTTGTATGTGGGGGAAGTCATGCATATATCATGGTGGAGAACCAACAACATTATCTACAAATTTGTAGATAATATTTCTTTCCTTCTATTGTATGGATCCTGGGCTCAAACTCAAGTCATCAGGCCTGGAGCAAATGCCTTCAGTCACTGAGCCATCTCATTAGCCTCAACACAGGGCACCTAAAACCATGATTGAACTGAGAGCAACAATTGTCAATGTACTTTATGAACATTCAAATATAGAATATGTAAATTTCATATAAAACACCACACACCCATGTTCACCACCAGTCCCCCACACACACACACACCACACATAAGGATTTAGATCATAGAATTGTGGAAGCTGAGAAATTTCAAGGTCATCCCTCAACAACATGGAGACCAGGAAATCTAACCTCAGATTGAAACTGGTAGCCTGAGAGTCATGAGAAATTTTATGGTGGAAATTTCAGTCAAAATCCAGAATGCCCCATATTTTGCTGTTGTCATTTGTTTGTTTGTGTATTTGTTTTATTTAAATCAATTTCACTCAATTTAGAATCATCTAGCACAAAACCTCTCCCATGTCTATGGGAGTGTTTCCAAAGAGCTTTAATTGCACAGAAGTATCTACCACGAATGTAGGTGATATCATCCCATTAGTTACGGAGGGAAGTATGAATCTATCTGAGCACGGAATTCACCTCTCTACTTCATAATTGTGCAGACACAATGTGACAAATGGCCTTATACTTCTCTTTCTGTGCCTTCCTTATGTGATGTACTGCATCCTTCTCAACACATGGGCCAAAATAATCCCTTCCTTCCTTCCTTTCTTCTTTCCTTCCTTCCTTCCTTCCTTAATTTGCTTAATTTGCTAAGTTAGGAATTTTTTCAGAGCAACAAGAATAGTCACTATAACAGGAAAACAATACCAACAAGTGGGACCATTTCAGTGATCTTATGTCTGTGTATGTTGTTGACTTTGGGACCGATTTGTGTAGCAATTTGAAAGGGTTTGACATTGGAGTAAAAATAGTGGTTGAGTACTATAATTAAAGCCTAATGGTCTATTGTTGGGGAGATGTGGTGGAAGACCATAATCAAAATAAAAAGGTAGAAACTGAAGTCTCAGTTTATGAGATGTCAGAGGGAAATTAACTCTTTCAGGGATTTCACGAAAATGCATTCATGTTTTATAGCAAAGAATCTGGATGTGTTGTACCCATGTCCTGAGAACTACAGTCAGGCTGAGTTCAAAAGTCACAGACTAACTAGTGTAGTAGAGGAAATCTCAAAATAGTACAGCATTAACTCCATGTCATGGTTACTGCTCAAAGGTCTTAAATTTATAGTGAAAGGCAAGTAAACAAACAAGATTTATATTGAAGATGCACAGTTTGTTGACAAGAGGATGATTACTATAACATTAATTATAATAAAGATATGGACAGAGCATCTGTAATGTTGGTAAGTTGAGAAACATCTCTTTGCACTGAGACATTATAAAAGGTATCTTGAGAACAAGACCTTACTCAACATTCCAACTTTTAAAAGAATAAATTCATCTCATAAAAAAAAAAGAAAACGACTCAAACTAACTCTGAAGGTCTTCTCTCATTGACAATAATTATCTAAGAAAATGTCTTCCAAGGTATAGCTGCCAAAACATATTGAGGCCATTGTATAGAAGAGGGCTAAACTAAGTTATATATCCAAATAACAGGATAATATGGCAACAACATTGAGAGGGGCCTGTTTTGTAGGCAATGAAAATTCAGGAGGCTATAGGTCATAAAAGCTCACACCAAGATTCCAGAAAGCCACAAGGATAGTCAAGATGTGACAGGATCATAATCTTTGTAAGGAATCTCTGAGGTCAGTAAGTGATATCTATTTACCTAGAGAGAGAAAATGTCTTGACTATGGGACATACTGGAGCTGACCTTATAGGCAGGTGGCATGTGCTATAGATAAGATAATGGAAAGAATGGGGTTATTCAAAACTGCTGTAGCCCAGAGGATGCAACAAAGAATACAAGATTTTGCGTGTGACACTGTATGGTTTAATGTTTACTTTATTGGGATTTCGGTCTGATCTTTCCTTGCCATATCCTCATTCCTCCAATTTGAAGGAAAATATGTTTTGTGTCATTAAATACTGGAAATAAACATTTTGTTTGTATTAATTTTATATTTTTCTTTTTTAATTTTAGAAATTGCCTTATATCTCAAAAGAAAATGTTGTGGTATCGACCTTGAAGTTTTGAATATTGTTAGATTTGTTAACACTTTCGAGACTAAAAGCCAAAGTCAATGAATATTGTGTTCTGAGATGAGCATTAGACTGTAAGAACTAGGGAAAGGGCACTATAAATTAAAGTGATGCATTTGGGTTGCAACCTGACACGAATTAATCTCCATTATCAACTTGATGAGAAAATGGATGTTCTAATCCAAATATGGCTTGTAATAATCTGTTGAAGCTTTGTGGTCAATAATTTGTTGAAGTATTGTGATCAATTGGGGAGGTTCCAATATTTTGAAAGTTAAAAAAATTAATCCAGACACTGGAAAAAGAGAATGACACTTGTTATTTTTTCAGTGGAAGAACTTCTAAAGCTGTAAAGGTGATTGTAGCTCAGATACAATACTCATTCATTCTTATTTTTAGTCTTTTGAGAATTTCATGAATGTAAAATGTAATTTTAGACAACACACACACACATACACACACACACACACACACACACGCATACATACACACTTCACCTCTGAAGTTTAACACATCATTTCTTTTAAACACACAGAGTACAACTCATGCTGTTGGTGTATGAAAGAGTGTGGTATGGGGTCCCTCACTGGATCGTGGGGTTCCTACATGGCTATACACCTGAAAAACTAAAAGCTTCTCCTCTCCCAGTAGATATCCACTACTCAAAGTTCCTAAGCTATGGGATGCAGCTTCACAATTAGAAGGCAGTTAAGTTTATATCTGTATGAATCAGAGCTATGCTTAGTTAGAAATTTAATTATTTTTGAATAAGTCAGTAAACCATAGTATTTATATAAGTAATTGAAGAAACATGATCAAGGAAAGTACTTTGTTTTGGGGTTGGTTTTTTTCTGTTTTGTTTTAACATCATTAGAAAAAGAGCTGTCCATTCTAATCTAGGTGTGTAAACTTTCAGGAGAAATGTGAAAAAATATTTTAAGTACTTATCAAAATTCCTACTGTCTCTACCATCCAACATTGTATAAATTTTAGTCATTTCTTGAGATTGTCTTATAACGTGGCTCTTCATTACCATTTTATCCTTACACATTTTACAGAAGCTCAGCAACCAGTTATTTTCCCAAGAAGTATGTTTTCTGAGGCTTAATCTGGGAGGTCATTTTTTAGGTGCCAGACACTAAAATGAGAGCTCAGAGATATTATCCTGTTAAGATCCCCTCAAGAATCCTAAGTAGGAAGTACTTTATCCTTCATCTTACAAATTAGAAACTGAGGTTCTGGGCATGAACTAATTTCTACACATACCCCAGAGTTAGCTAATAACCAATACAGATATGTTTAAACAAATGTCGTAGTGACCACAAAGCTGCCACACTAAAAAGTCAAGAGGTTTGTAAGCCTCAAGCATTCTTGGACCTCACCTCACAGACAATATTGTCAGTTTAATGCATTAAGCTTTCTATTGTGCCTAATAAAGAATTGTTCATTCAGCTAATTGTGCAAATGAAATAATCAGAGCTAGATGTCTTAATTCTGATCATTTTGCTCCCAATAGTTCATTATACCATAAAGTTATATGAAGTAGCTTTGTGTGTTTAAATGTAAATGTGTATGTGTGTTTAAGTGAATATGTATGTATGTGTGTACATGTGTGTGTGTGTTTGTGTGTGTGTGTGTGTGTATAAATGTGTGTCTACTAAATGGTATTACTACCAGACTACTAGTTTGGATTTGAAGATATCAAGGACATCTTTAGGAGATGTTAATCATGGGATGAAGAGTGGAGTTGAGTTGATATGTTTTGTAAAGAATGTATGATGCAGTGGGAGGGAATGCCTCAATGTGTCCATATCCCCCAAGACACCAGCCATATGATAGGTCTAGTTCATAATGAAGTTTGTTTGGGGTCATGGGAAGGGGACTTGAGGAGTAAAGGCAGAGAAATAGAGGTGCCAGTGAAGGACACAAACACAGAGAGAAGAGAGAGTGAAGGAGAGAGAGGGAGAGAGAAAGAGAGAGGGAGAGAGAGAGAAAGAGAGAGAGGGAGAGAGAGAGAAAGAGAGAGGAAGAGGAAGAGGCAGGGAGCACTTGGAGAGTGAGGGAGAAGGAGAAAGAGGGAGAAGGGGGAAAGAAAGAGAGGGAGAAGGGGAGGAGGAAGGCAAAGGAGAGAGAGGGAGAAAGTGGTCAGAATTAAATGATCAGTCCTTTTTTATAGCAACCCATGCCTACCTGACTGTTGCTAGGTAACTGTTGGGTGGAACCCAGAAGAAATGCTAACATGCTAACAGGAGTAAAATTATTTTAAGAGTAATTAAGAATTATTGTGTTATTCCTTCCTGTGATCGAGGCCGAAATCTACTGATAGTCTGGGCTACTAAGGAGAGAAGTCTCACAATCCTCCATGCAGTGCCTTGGAAAAGAATTTCTGAAATCAATTTCCTTGATTCCAGTATTCTTGAAGAATAAATCATACTTAAGGAACAAGCTTCTACCAACTTACACTCAAATTCACAGGCATTTGTCTGAAAGCTTATTGCTCTGAGACTCCAAAATAAACAGATACAACAAACTGCTTAATTCATCTAGTGACTAAAGATACAAGACTCCTATCACAACTTTTCTCTTTTGTCTCTATTACCAAAAGAAGTGATGTAGAATGGGTGTTCTAATGTGTTACTCAGTTCACCTGATTCCTAGATTGATAAAAAGCAATATATTTTCCCAGAATGTTAACTGTTCACACTTGGCAATATCAGTTTAGCACTTACAAAGAACTGCAAGAATAAAACCACAAGAGATGAAACGATTTCTGTAGACACATTATATAGCACAAGAAAGACAGGTTGGTTCTGGGTCCCTTTAAAAGGTATAGAATAAAGAATGGAAGCTCAGGAGATACAGGCATGGCAGAGACCATAGCCTATGGGATGAAGGCCTCTGTCAGAATTTCAACTTTGGATCAGATTTTGCAGCTTCTAAGATAGCAGCAACACTACTATATGCCATTCCTCTAGAATGGGAGTTCATTTGAAATCTACAACTTCATAGATAGGCTGATCATGGGGCTGCACATTCTGGGGGTGACATACCTGAAGACCACAACTCACATCTCATACCACAAACCTGAATATGTGAGAGATATGCTGAAATGGACACATTCTAACTGGACTGCATCATTGTCCTGTCTATCTCACATGTGCACTGGGGAATAGTTATGTGAGAAAGGCTTGTCTTATATATTTCTCTACTGCCCAAGTTCACCTTTGTTCTGGCTATTGTTTAATATTGGGTATGAACCATATTAAAAAAAATTCTTGTAAAGAATTTCTAGAAGTAAAAAAAAAAAAAAGAAAAAGAAAAGAAAAGAGATCTTTGCTCCTGTGACTGAGCAGATGGGTGCAGCCAGGGAACACCCTAGTGTAAGATCACTTGGGACACAGTCCACCAGGGCCCCACCTGTACCCAGGAGCTGGGAAGTGCCACAGCAGTCTGTGCACCTATCCTGCCAGGGGATATCTGCTCTGTAGGGAGTCCCACGGTTAGAGGTAAGGCCACCATCTACACTCCTGCAACTGAGCAGGCTGTTATAACCAGGAATGCAGGGAACACCCAAGTGTAAGATCACTTGGGACTTGGTCCACCAGGGCTCTACCTGCACTTAGGAGCTAGGCAGCACCACAACCGTCCGTGCACCTACCCTGCCAGGAGACATCTGCCCTGCAAGGAATATCGCATTTAGAGGGAGTCCTGCCCTGTGTTTAGAGGTGAGGCATCCAACTTTGCTCCTGTGACTGGTGTAGTCAGGTACTCAGGGAACACCCAAGTGTAAGATTACTTAGGACACTGTCCGCCAGGACCCCACCTACACCCAGGAGCTGGGCAGCACCAGAGTCATCTGTGCACCTATCCTACCAGGAGACATCTGCTCTGCAGGGAGTCCCACAAATAGAGGGGAGTCCACCACCTTCACTCCTGTGACTGAGTGGGCTGTAGTAACCCAGAACTCAGGGAATACCCAAGTGTAAGATCATTTGGGAATCAGTCCACCAGGGCCCCACCTGAAGCCAGGAGCTGGGCAGATCTACAGCACTCTGTGCCAGGGGAATGCTGATCACCCAGGGATCCTGAGACAGGCTTATAGGCAAACAGGAGGGACAATCGCCAGCCAGAGACAGCAGGACCAACTAACACTAGAGATAACCAGATGGCGAAAGGCAAACAGGATTATTACTAACAGAAATGAAGGCAACATGGCACCATCCGACCCCAATTCTCCCACAACAGCAAGTCCTGGATACCCCAACACACCTGAAAAGCAAGACTTGGATTTAAAATCACAGCTCATGATGCTGATAGAGGGCTTCAAGAAAAACATAAATAATTCCCTTAAAGAAATACAGGAGAACACAAGTAAACAGGGAGAAGATCTTAAAGAACTTCATGAAAAGACAACAAAACAGGTGAAGGAACTGAACAAAACTATCCAGCATCTAAAAATGGATCCATTCTTATCTCCTGTACTAAGATCAAGTCCAAGCAGATCAAGGACCTCCACATAAAACCAGACACACTGAAACTAATAGAAAAGAAACTGGAGAAGAGCCTTGAGCACATGGGCACAGGGGAAAATTGCCTGAACAGAACACTAATAGCTTATGCTCTAAGATCAAGAATTGATAAATGGAACCTCATAAAATCACAAAGTTTCTGTAAGGCAAAGGACACTGTCAATAGGACAAAACAGCAACCAACAAATTGGGAAAACATCTTTACCAATCCTACAAGCAATAGATGGCTAATATCCAATATATACAAAGAACTTAAGAAGTTAGACTCCAGAGAGCCAAATAACCCTATTAAAAATGGGGTACAGAACTAAACAAAGAATTTTCACCTGAGGAATATCGAATGGCTGAGAAGCACCTAAAGAAATGTTTATCATCCTTAGTCATCAGGAAAATGCAAATCAAAACAATCTTGAGATTTTACCTCACATCAGTCAGAATGGCTAAGATCAAAATCTCAGGAGATAGCAGGTTCTGGAGAGGATGTAGAGAAAGAGGAATACTCTTCCACTGCTGGTGGAATTGTAAGCTGTTAAAACCACTCTGGAAATCAGTCTGGCGGTTCCTCAGAAAACTGGGCATGTTACTACCAGAGGATCCTGTTAAACCATTCCTGGACATATACCCAGAGGAGGCCCCATCATGTATAAGGACACATGCTCCACTATGTTCATAGCAGCCTTATTTATAATAGCCAGGAGCTGGAAAGAACCCAGATGTCCCTCTATGGAGGAATGGATACAGAAAATGTGGTATATTTATTTACACAATGGAATCCTACTCAGCTTTTCAAAACAATGAATTCATGGAATTTTTAGGCAAATGTGTCGAACTGGAAAATATCATCCTAAGTGAGGTAACCCAATCACAAAAGAACACATGTGGTATGCAGTCACTGATAAGAGGATATAAACCCAGAAGCTCGGACTAACCAAGACACAATTCACATATCAAATGATTCCCAATAAGAAGGAAGAACAAAGTATGGATGCTCTGGTCCTTCTTAGAAGGGGGAACAAAATACCCACAGTAAGAGTCACAGAGACAAAGTGTGAAGCAGAGACTGAGGAAAAGACCATCCAGAGACTACCCCACCAAGTGATCCATCCCATATTCAGTTACAAAACCCAGGCACTATTATCAATGCCCACAAGTACTTGCTGACTGGAGCCAGATATAGATGTCACCTGGAAGACTCTGCCAGTGCATGACAAATACAGAGGGGGATACTCTCAGTCAGCCATTGAACTGAGCCCAGGGTCCCCAATGGGGGGAAGCTAGAGAAAGGACTCAAGGAGCTGAAGGCGTTTGCAGTGCATAGGAGGAACAATGACATGAGCCACCGAGTACTCCCAGAGCTCCCAGGGACAAAAACATCAACCAGATAGTACACATGGTGTTACCCATGGTTCCAGATGCATAGGCAGCAGAGGGTGATCTTGTTGGACATCAAAGAGAAGAGAGGCCCTGGTCCTGGAAAGGCTTGATGCAGCAGTGTAGGGGATACCAGGACAGGGAAGTAGGGGGGGATTGATTGGGGAACAGGGGAGGTGAGATGGCTTATGGGACTTTCAGGGAGGGGGGAACCAGTACAGGAGAATTCATTTGAAATGTAAATAAAGAATATATCTAATTAAAAAAATGAATAAAATTTTCTTATATTCTTGCCATGAAAAAAAAAAAAAGACTTGGCTTTATCCTCTTACTGTCTGCATTTTTTACAGTAGCCAATGTATGGAGTCAACAAAGTATCTGGCAATGTGTAAAGACACAATGAAATATGATTAATATTCACAAAATAATGTATATGTGCCCCAGGCACATATGTAGCAGAGGACTGCCTTGTCTGGCCTCAGTGGGAGAGGATGTGCCTAATCCTATAGAGATTTGATGCTATAGGGAAGGAGGATGCTGAGGAGGGAAGGACCCTCTCAGAGGTGAAGGGGAACAATGGGTGAAGAACTCTGGGAGTGGGGAATGGAGATGAAGGGTAACATTGGCAATGTATATAAATTAAAGTAATTAAAATCAATAAAAATGTTTTAAAATCTTAAATATGTATATATTAAAATTGTTTGTGATATTGATAGAGAATATGGGGTGAAAAAAATCAGTGATTTTTATTTGTGCTATTCCCTATTATTTACATGGCATTGAGATTTCCACCATTGTAAATACATCCCATCTTTTTGCCATTCTACTATTGTAAGGAAGTTGAACAAGTTTAGAAGCAACATGTACCTGGTGCTAAACAAATTGTTATTACTGCACTATACCTCAAATTAGAGCTGTTTACTTGAACATTAATTTCTTATAACAAATTACCATTAAGTCTAAATTTGACCCTTGATAGTCACTACTAAAATAAATATCAGCACAAATTAACAAATGTTTCTTAACATACATTTATTCCTGCTGATTACATTTTATTATAATTTCCTTGTTGTACTACATGCATATCTCTTTATTCAAACAATTCTCCACACTCTTATTGTTTACCGAATTGATAATAAAATGGCAAAGTTTACACTGTGGAAAAAAAAGTAGCAAATTAAAAAGAAAAAGAAAAGAAATATGTGTAAAAAGGGGTCAAAGAAGAGCAGAAATTAACAGACACAACAAGAAATGAAGCAAGGCAAGTGTGAAAACCAGGGTACAGAAAGTAGGAAGATAGAGCAAAACTGTGCCTCCTGGTAACTCGTTTTCCTGTGTTTAAATTCTAGATTCTGAAAACAGAATCTAGGAGCCCTGAAACAACTTTTGTTTCTATTTCTGGTAACAGATTTACAAATTAAAAAATTATAAATGCCAGCTTCCACCCTAGAAGGCCAGTACAAATGAGGTAACATTGCAAAATCCCTCCATGCTCATCTCCCCCTCACTCCCTCCACTAACTTGTGTGAAAACAGGTTTGTGGATTTCTGGAAATGCAAGCTGTGACAAGAAACTCACCTCCACTGAAAGCCAGATGATAAGGATAGAAAAATGATAGATTCCTCTTGCAATCAAGTAGGGCATTGCAGATAATCACAGCTTACAGAGAGAACATAAACTCTGTAAGAGTATGTTAAAATAGCATTGGTTAGCCATCAGGAAAATGATTTTTTTCAAAATTATAGAGGTTATTGAGACAGTCATGTCACAAGGAAAAATACAAAAATTAAAAGTTTCCAAAAATCTGACTATTTTAACTGTCTTAGTTAGGATTTCCATTCCTGTGAAGAGACACCATGACCAAGGCAACTCTTTTAAAGGAAAGCTTTTCATTGGAGCTGGCTTACAGTTTCCCAGGTTTAAGTCATTATCATCATGGTAGCATGCAGGCAGACATGGTGCTGAGGCTGAGAGTCTACATCTTGATCGACAGACAGCAAGAAGAGACTATCACTGGAGTTGTAGCTTGAGCATCTATCAGACCTCAAAGCCTGCCTCCAGACTGACATACTTCCAGCAAGGCTACACCTTCTCTAACAAAGCCACGCCTCCAAAGAGTGCCACTCCCTATGAGTCAAGCAATCAAATGCGTGAGTCCATGGGACCATATCTATTCCAACACCCACAGTGCTAAAATTATCCTTTGAAGCACACAATGCAAAATAAAATTCTCCCCTAATCAGCTCTTCCCAGCACAGAACTGAAGCTTGAGATTATATTTACCTTGTGACCTCTCACCTACTGTAAACTCATAAGAAGCATAGTTGTATCAGCAAGGCTCTAGAGGATCAGAACTGATAAAATGAATATATGACTTAAAACATTTTCTACAAGATATGGAAGTAGCAAGAGAAAAGCAAAGCCTCTTTTGTTGGAGCAACCACCTGATGGTGCCACTCACATTTAGTGTAGATCTTCCTACAAACTGATAAAAATCTAGCAGGTTAGCTCTTTGTTCCAGATCCAGTCAAGTAGACAACCAACACTGACCATCACAGAGATTAAATACATTACATGGAGATTTGCCACATTTGGTAGAGATGCATACTTAGTGGCAGACTATGTACTGGCATGTTGTGTACTGAGGTTTTCAGAAAGCAGTTTATCTTATAATTCACCCAATAATTTTATTATTTATAAAATTTGGACAGTAGTTAAGTTTGACTATTTCCATTTGAAAAAAAAAAAACCAACATGAATACATCATCTTGTACTCCACAATTCAAAATGGTGCCTCCAAAGGACTCTGGGTTTCCTGCCATGTGGTCTTTGTTTGTTTGTTTGTTTGTTTGTTCTCTTTTTCATGTTTTTATTGGATATTTTCTTTATTTACATTTCAAATGTTATCCCCTTTCCCAGTTTTCCCCCATCCCGGAAACTCCCATCTCATCTTCTCTCCCCCTGATTCTACCACCCACCCTACTCCCACTTCCCCACCCTCAATTACCCTACTCTGGGGCATCTATCAAGCTTTCATAGGACCAAGGACCTCTCCTCCCATTGATTCTTGACAAGGCAATTCTCGGCTACATATGCAGCTGGAACCATGTGTACTCCTTCGTTGGTGGCTTAGTCCCTGGAAGCTCTGGGGGTTCTGGTTGGTTGATATTGTTGTTGTTCTTCCTATGAGGTTGCAAACCCCTTCAGCTCCTTTAGTCCTTTCTGTAGTTGCTCCATTTTATAGTTAGTCCTATCAAAATCTGTCTGATGTTTTCCCATTGGTTAAAAAGAAACAGTGGGGTGAATGAGAAAGGCAAGGAGCAAATTCTGTACCATGATACCGTGAGTACATATTATCAATCATTTATCACTATTGATATTGCAATTGATTTCAGAGCATTGATTTGTTTCTTCAGAATTATGGGAAGAATTTTTATACTTTTCTTTTATCATCTTTTCTTAATGTCTGTGCATCAGTAATGGTAGCTTATCTTTCACTTCTAACATTGTAATTTTCTTGATTTCCCTGCCTAGGATATTATCAATTCTATTTTTTGTCTTCAAGTAACAAAGTTCAACATTTTTCTAGTGTTTTATTAAAACTGATTTTAATAATACAATATTATTTATTCTTTGAGAATTTCATACAATGTACTTTGATCATATTCATACCCAACTTTTCCCTCTATCTCCTCCTAGATCCACTTCCTCTTTGTATTCCTTCTACTTTGTGTCTTCTTTTTCTTGTTTGCTTTTAGAAAAGACTATCTTGAACCAATGAGTACCCCCAGAGCTCCCAAGGACTTAACCAACCACCAAAGAGCACACATGAAGGGACCCATGGCTCCAGTCACATGGGTAGCAGAGGATGGACTGGTTGGACATCAATGAAAGGAGAAGCCCTTGGTCCATTGCCCCAGTGTAGGGGATTGCCAGGTCAGGGAAGCAGGAGTGGGTGGGTTAGTGAGCAGGGGGGGGATGGGATAGGGGATTTTTAAGAGAGGAAACATGGAAAGAGGATAACATTTGAAATGTAAATAAAGAAAATAT
Source organism: Tokudaia tokunoshimensis (assembly GCA_036184795.1). NCBI lineage: Eukaryota > Metazoa > Chordata > Mammalia > Rodentia > Muridae > Tokudaia > Tokudaia tokunoshimensis. The sequence continues at coordinate 9,975,071 of BTHU01000018.1, read as the reverse complement.
CTAATAAAAATTAAATGTAATTTAAAACTAAAAGAGTATCTCACAGATATCTCACAATTATTTGTTCTCTGTGTTTGACATGTTGTAGCCTTCTATGATTATTAAAAGATGATTTTTTAAAGCAGAAACACACATACACACATACTTCTAGGTACAAACTAACTAACCAGACCACAAAATCTCAAACGAGGTACTACTTTGGAAAGGAAAAGTATAGAACTTGAGACATCTTCTGTGATGAAACTTGCTCGACTGAGTCTACAAACATTTGTGAAAATAAAGGTAATCTGGGGAGAAAAGTCTTTTGAAGGAAAGAAAAGTAGAAAATAGATGATACTACTAACTAAGAAAATTGAAGATGGAACTTTAAAATTAGAGACTCATAAGAATCATGAATTACTGGGTTTAGGCACACCACTTCTGCTTGAGTAGTAATTATAGAATCAACTACTCAAGCAATTTGCATCTGTTTGTGTGTGTGTGTGTGAAAGAGAGAGAGAGAGAGAGAGAGAGAGAGAGAGAGAGAGAGAGAGAGAGAGAGAGAGAGAGAGAGAGAGAGAAAGAGAGATTCTGTATCTTTAATTAGATCCCTATTAGAAAAAGTGATGAAAGATGTTTGACAATATGAAGAAGGAAAATAATAAATCCAAGGAGGAGAATGAGAAGTCAGAGGTGATAAGTAACCCAAGAATCTAACACATAGAACTTAAGAGACATCTGGTAAACCAAGGTTTGCTACAAGCCAATCTTTGCCAATGGAGTCAGGGAGTTAAGAGTTGTAGAGATCAGCTGTCAGCAGGTTATAACCAGAAAATCCAGGCATGTAGAGCAAGGTTACATCCAACTGCTCTGAGATATGAATATATCCCAGCAAGCTCTCATAATAAAGTCAAAGACCTGGCAGGAAACACGAATAATTCGAGTTGACATATGTTCGTAATTGCATGCACTGATGCTATGACAAACTGATACATTACATTCCTTTTAAAGTATCTAGTTAATGACAAGTAGGTGGTGAAAAGCCATAATTTAAGATGTGCTTAGGTTCACCTCAGGTTTAAATGATACCAAGCTTTCAGTGGTGATGATGATTCTAGATGAGCATTGATGATTTATTGCTATACTGGTGAGAAGAGCCTAGAAATTCACTGGAACTAAGCATTCAGAAGAAATAAATTATTAACGATAGTTGAAAGGGGTTGAAGATAAGGCTGGCAGCTGATGCCAGGTTCCCTGTTGCCAAGACAAGTCAAATTTGGCAGATTGGGGGCTATGTGAATCATTTCACTGTTGGAACTTCAAGCCAGAGAGACCAGCTGTGATGCTTTTGGGGCATTGCCAGAAAAGTCAAAGCTTGTCCCAAATGAAAGACATAAACAAGAGGAAGGGAATATACTAGCATCAGTAATTGAACAAGAACATTAATTCTTAGAAGCAAAAGACATCTTACCCAATAATCATGAGTTCAAGGATAGAAAAGGACCACAGAAAACAATAAACAAAGCAAGTAAAAAAATCTGAGAAAAGTCATCTGGTGTTAGACACAGCAAGGAAGTTCAGTATGGAATTTTAGTTGTTGTAAAGTGACCAGACTTTTCACTAGACTTTGTCTGCATGAGGCACAAATGAATCCTTAAATCCATAAGTATTTATTGTGATAACTATATTCTAGGCAATGAGAAAAGTACAAAAGGTGTAAGTGCAAGTGAGTCACCACCCTTCCTTCATATAATTTCAAATCTATCAAAACAGCAAAGGAAATCACAGTCACTAGGCATAGTGATATTAACTATAGAGAAAAATATGATGTGGTACTATAAAGGACTACGATAAGACTTTTCCCGCTGAGCCAGCAAGTTTCTTAGAAGAAGTCCTCTTTAATATGAGATCAAGAAAATGTTAACATCTATGGAAAAAAAAGATTGACATATGCTTGGAAGTATACCTTATTCCCAAGTTACAACATAGTGCTCGTGAGTTGTGTACTGTATGTAGAATGCACGTGAGTATGCATACTCATGAACATGTTCACTCATCTATAAATATTTGTGTGTGGAGATAGTAGTAAGAGATGGTGTTAAGAAATCATTAAAGACCAGACACTGGATGGCCATGCACACAATGTTTGGCTTCTTATGTCAACAACAATGAAGATCCTCTGGTTCTGCAATATGTTTATGTGCATGAGTTCTTGGGATTTGTGTTTGCAAGTGACAATAACATAACTCAAAGTATCTTAAAGTCATTGTCTCTTGTCACAGGAAAGACTGAAAAGCAGATAGAGGTCCAGCTGAAATCAAAGTGATTACTTGGCTACTCATTTCTGTTTCGTTTCCTTTTCTCTTTGCATCTATTCATGCCCCTCTTTCCTTATAAACAAATTATCTCAGAGACTACAGACATACACATAAAGACGGCTACAATCAGGAAAAGAATGAGGAAAATAAAAGCCAATGCTTTATTACATTGTTTTATACTGCAGTTGACCTTTAGATGGCTAGACAAGTGAGCTTCACCTAATTGCATATGGGTTTAAAAGGGAAAAAAAAACAGAAAAAAGAAAAAAATCTTTAGCCATTGGCAAAAAGAAAATTTAGAAATTCAAAAGGTAAGAGATCTGATTGCTGTCTTGGCTTTAGGGATGGAGGATGCCTCTGGCTATGAATCCAGATAGCTCAAGAAGATGAGAACAGTCTCAGTGGACAATCAGTAAGTAAACTAGGACCTCAGTTCTGCAATACTGAGAAAATGAATTCTGCCAAAAAACATGAACTCAGAAGAAGTTCTGTTTTGTTTTGTTTTTTTTTTCTCCAAAGCTTCAAAATACAATCAGATTGGCAAGCATGTTAATTTCAGTCTTGTGACATCCTGACTTTATTTTTTTGGTTTTTTTTTGTTTCATTTATTATATTTTATTTTCTATATTCTTTATTTACATTTCAAATGACTTCCCTTTCCCAGTTCCCCCATCCCCGAAAGTCCCATAAGTCCTCTTCCCTCGCCCTTTTCCCCATTTGTCTAAGAATTTCATGAATTCATTGTTTTTAATTGCTGAGTAGTATTCCATTGTGTAACTATACATGGAAAATATCTCTGATAAAATTGAAGAAATATATAGAAAAACACGTTAACACTGACTATTTCATGGAAAAATTATACAGATAAGATGGTCTTAACGTGTTTTTCTATATATTTCTTGAGTTTTATTAGAGATATTTTCCTTGTAGATTTTCAACTTTATCAGAAAATGTTTATAATTCCACTTTCAATCAACTTAGGAATATTTTTATGCCTACCATTTTATCTGTATAATTTTTCCATGAATTTTTCATTCTTTAAAGTACTTCTCTTCTACCTAAACATGACCTAATAACCTGTTGTTTCAAACCCTAATTTTGTGGCAGCTTACTATACAGCATTAGAAAACATGCAATGAGCCTTTGTTCCGTGAATACTGATTCAGTTCTAGCTCCTAGATGCTCTTAGACAGTTATGCAATTGCCTTGATACATGGAATGCATCTAAACCTGAGGCAATATCTCTCAGTAGCCTGGAAAAAAAAGTGGACTCTCTGATTGAACCAAGCAGGTCACAAGCCCATCCTACTAATCAATGGAATCATAGCGGTAAGGTCGTTTTAGAGTGTTCTCACATGGAACAGTTTCAAAATATAAATCAAGCAGAGGTGGGTGGATACTGTTTACAAAAGATGGGAGAGCTACATACCATAGTATTCAGATCACAGTATTATGCTGGCTAGAATGAAGAGGGGAAAAGCTAGAGACAGGACAGGACGTTAAGTGTGGAGGCTTGTAACCATCTCTCAGAGATAGGATTGTTGACTGAGCATGAGTAACAGAGACAGCAGGAAGCAACATATCACCTGGGCCCAGTGGTTGGTACAAACAAGATATTGACAATTTGTTGAATAAATAAGTTCATTAGCGAGGGCATGAACATACACTGATGAAAAGGTGAATGGCTTCTGTGGGTGTTAAAAAGACTTAGACAATATTTATTTTCGCTACACAAACTGAGTATTCATGGCCACAAAACCCCAGCATTCTTCTACAGAGAATGCATGTTAGACTGCAAATACCAGAGTGTGCAGTATTTTCCTGCATCACTGGGGCACGATTACATAACAGCTTGGATGTTCAGTCTGCCTTTGTGGGCCACTTGCTGTTGTCAGTGAATCACTGTAGGCTGACATCATTCAGCTTCCTCCTTAGCCATATGTCTCCAGTCACTTGTTATCATTACTCATCACCAAGGTAACTAACTCCTCCTCACTTCCTTTCCATTAATTTGCATGACTAAAGTGCCCTCCCAATGAAAGGAGGCCTCTCATTCTTAGGTGCCTGCTGTGACTGGCTGCCTTTGCTAAAGCCCTTGCCTGGGCTATGACCTTCTTTCTCTCTGATGTTTTCCACCTCATTAACTTGGAAATTGTCCTGAGATTAGCAAAGTTATTTCTCCCTATTAACTCTCAGGAACTGGCCACATGTTCACATGTAAATACTATTAGGTACCCAGAGCTAAGTAAGGAAAGCTGGACCACTGTTTAAAAAGAGATAAGTGACTCTGGATAAATAATTCAGCTTCTGCTCCTAAAGATACCTAATGTTACATGGGACTAGCGTCCTTTTACTCAGCCTGAGTTTGCAACACCTTAGTAGTATTAATCTTTTCTATGAACTGAATTTCATTCCCAGAAGTGGTAAAAAGACATATTCAACTTCCATACATCTGCTCCCATACTGCAACTGGGAATACAGTGGTTTGTAAAAATAGGCATGGCCCCAGTTCTGTGGAACTTACATCCCCTGAAGACAAAAATAATCAACAATAAGAATATGCAATGAAAATATAGTCATTAAAAAATCTTAATATAAATGTGACACTGGTATAAGTGAATCATAAATAGGGATGAAGGAATTGAAAATGGTTAATCATTCTTGTTTTACATTCTAAAACTATTCAATAAATTGCCTTTCTCTTAGATTCAAAAGCTCCTAAATAATGTATATATTTTAATATATTACAATGATAAGACATTATAATATAACATATCAACATAAAGAGAATGTAGTAGTTAAAAACCTTTACTATGGAAGTCATTTTTATTAATGTGTAGTCCTTTTTTTGTTAGTATCATCATGGGATTTGTTCTTTGTTAGATCAGGTGTGGGATTAAATGTAGAGAAGTAAATTTAGATTTAAGCTTTGAGGAAGGAAGCAGTCAACTATTGCCAGTCTTATTTACAGACAATTCACCTGAGTCTGCAGATTATATTCCAGAGCACCTATAGGAATAGAGCTAGAATGTCTTGGGCCCCAAGAGTACATTTTTAAATAGTTCTTTGAATGTCACAACTATAGCATATTTGGGTAAAATCTAAAATCATATTACCTTTTGCATCAGGCATGTCACATTTCTGGCTCCTTTTAAATTTTACCTACAGAAATCATCAAGTGTGTGTGTATGTATGTTTAGTGTGTGCGTGTTTTGAGTATGCACAGATACACTAGGGATCTGCCATTTTTTTCTGTCAATGACTATTTAGATTATAATCTGCAAGATTTTTTATTTATCATCATTACAGTTTATCTGGCATAGCTTGAAAACCTTTCCAGTCTGTTAGAAGATTTCACATTGATGCCTGTACCCAGCATGAAGCTCTTAGTTGTCATCTGGTGAAACAGAATCTATTCTTTATTTTTTAAGCTGTTGCTGCTACAATTGATCCCAGTAAGAAAATATTTCATCTTTAGAGTCAGATATTTTATATTCTTAATTTCTTAACCTCCTTTATTGCTTCTCCATCCTCATAAGCCTATTGAATCATTACAAGAGGCCTCACACACTCTTTTCCCTTGGATCCTTACTTGCCTATCAAGATAATATCCTCACAGTATCATCAGGACTGCACAGGTCCTATTCATATTTCACAATCACAATTTAGCATACACACACACACACAGCAACAACTTTGTGGGAGTGTTGAGATTTGGAAATATAAAACTCAAGTAGAAACATTCTAACAAGATAGTTCTCACCAAAGCACCAGGTTCAGGCTCATCACTGTGCATCAAGATAAAGACCTAGCAACAGCCTCACTAACTTGTTCACTTAGGTCGATGTCATTGTGATCTTAACTCACCATCACCACCATCCTACCAAAGGTCTCAACAGAGAAAATTTGGGCCATATCTTCCTGTTCTGGACCCCCAACCCTACTGATCTCAGTCATGTCAGTCTTTATATTAATTGTTTTTCTATTGATGTGATAAAGCAACATGACCAAGGCACTCTATAAAAGAAAGGGCTTGTTTTGGGCTTACAGCTACAGAAGAATAAGAGTTCATTACCATCACAGTGGAGAAACATGGTAGCAAGCAAACGTGGCAACTAGAGCATCTGCTGAGAACTCACATCTCCAATCCCAAACAGGACACTGAGAGAGTGAACTCAGGACGGCAGGAGGCTTTTCAACCCCAAAGTCTATTCTCAGTGATCCTTATCTCTTTAAACTCCCCTAACAGTCCCCATCTGGGGACCAAGTTTTCAAAAACTGAAAAATATAGGGAACATCTCACTCAAATCATCAGTGATATGAATCATTCTACTTTAGTTTTTGGCCTTCTTAGTAGCAATCAATGAATAGTGCTTATCTCCCAGGGACACAGTAAAAATGAACTATGCCCATGTTCCCTGAGTAAGAACTGCCAGACTTGGTACCACTGTGTATTAGAAAGCAACCCTCTGGCTCTCACCTGAAGTCTTGGGGGGAAATTAGTTCACACAGAGATATGCCAAGTGACTTGGTAGGGTTTTTTTTCTAAGTCTTTAGTAGGATTCATACACACAATTGATAATAAACCTGCTGTTTAAGGATACAACTGCAAGGCCAGTCTCAGTATCCAAGGTTTTGAAGGAAATCCTGACTCCCCAAGAATCCATGCCTATCTGGATCTCCCTAGTGTTAACAGAAAACAAAATAAGCAAAACTCCTCTGGACAAGTCTTTCCTTCTGAACTGAAGGGGAAATAATGAGCATCTAGACAAATAACAACTGAAGAAATTCCTGCCCCTTAGATCTGTTCCTCAGAAAAGGATAAAAGGTCTTCAATTTAAAATGAAAGAAATGACAACATGGAAGGCTACAAAAGTTTGTGATTCAGTAGTAAATGCAGGCACAGAGTCAAATTCAGCATATTTCAAACTATAGTACATAAATCGATGAAAAGAAATGTTAAAAAATAAAAGTGTTGATATTAGAGTCTGAGCCACTAGTGTTCTGTTTAGGAAATTTTTCCTGTGCCAAAGTATTCAAAGCTATTTCCCACTTTCTCTTTTATTAGATTCAGTGTATCTTGGTTTATGTTGAGGTCTTTTATCCACATGGACTTGAGCTTTGTGCAGGGAGGTAAAAATGAGTCAATTTGCATTCTTCTACACACAGAACATCAGTCGAACCAGCACCATTTTTTGACGATATTTTTCCACTATATGGTTTGGCTTCTTTGTAAAAAAACAAAAACAAAAACAAAAAAAACAACAACAACAAAAACCCTCAAGTGTCTGTGGATGTGTAGATTTATTTCTGGGTCTTCAATTCTATTCCATTGATCAACCTGTCTATCTCCATATCAATACCATTCATTTTTCATTACCATTATTCTGTAGTACAGTTTGAGGTCAGGGATGGTGATTCTTCCAGAAGCTTTAAGATCAACAATTGATAAATGGAACCTCTTGAAACTGAAAAGCTTCTATAAGGCATAGGATACTGTAAATAGGACAAAACAGCAGTCTACAAATTGGGAAAAGATCTTCACTAATGCTACCACAGTCAGGGGGAGAATATCCAAATATATATAAAGAACTCAAGAAGTTTGACTCTAACAAATTGAATAAGCCAATAAAAGGTAGAGTACAGAGCTAAACAGGGAATTCTTAACAGAGGAACCTCATATGGTCAAGAAGCACTTAAAGAAATGTTCAACATCCTTAGTCATCAGGGATATGTACATCAAAATTGACCCTGAGATTCCACCTTACAAAATTCAGAATGACTAAGATCAAAAATCTAAGTGATAGCAGCACATGTTGGCAAGGATGTGGAGCAAGGGGAACCCTCCTCCATTGCTGGTAGGATTGCAAACTGGTACAGCCACTCTGGAAATCAATCTGGTGGTTCCTAAGAAAATTGGAAATAGTTCTACCTGAAGACCTAGCTATAGAGCTCCTGGACATATACCCAAAAGATGCTCCACCATATCACCAGAACATGTTTCCTTATGGTCATAGCAGTCTTATTTGTAATAGCCAGAAACTGGAAGTAACCCAGATGCCCCTCAACTGAAGAATGGATATAGAAAATTGGTTCATTTACATAATGGAATACTATTCAGCTATTAAAGACAAAGACATCATGAATTTTGAATGGAAATGGGTTGAACTAGAAAATGTCATCCTGAGTGAGGTAACCCAAACCCCAAAGGACATGCATAGTATGTACTCATCAGCAAGTGGATATTAGACAAAAAAAAATACAAATTATTCATGATATACCTCAAAGACCCTAAGAAGTTAAACAAGAGGGAAGGTCCAAGTGAGGATGTTTCAATCCCTCTTAGAAGGAGGGAACAAAATAATCATAGGAGGCGGGGGAGGGAGGGAGGGAGGGAGGGAAGAAGGGAGGGAGGAAGGGAGGGAGGGAGAGACCTGGGTGGGAAACAGGAGGGATGGGCGAAAGTGCAGCAGGATCAAGTATAGGGGGAGACAGGATAGAGGCCCAGAGGACCATGAGAATGAATCAAAATATGCAGCTGCTGGGGTTGGGGGTTGGGGGAAATCTTTAGAAAGTCCCAGAGACCTGGGATGTGGGAGGCTCCCAGGACTCAATGTGGGTGACCTGAGCTGAAATGCCTAATGATGGGGATATGGAACCTGAAAAGACCACCTCCAATAGACCAGACCACCAGTGGAGGGATTGTGCCACCAACCCACCTACAAAACGTTGACCCTAAATTGCTCCTATCTTAAAAAAAAAAAATCAGGGACAAAAATGGAGCAAAGACTAAAGAAATAGCCAACCAGTAACAGTCCCAACTTGGGATCCATCCCATGGGCAGGCACCAATCCCTGACGCTATTATTGATGCTATGTTGTGCTTGGAGCCAGGAGCCTAACATGGCTATCCTCTTTGAGATTCTACCCAGCAACTGACTGAGACAGGTGCAGACACTCAAAGCCAAGGATTAGATGGAGGTTGGGGACCCCTATAGAAGAGTTAGGGGAAGATTTGAAGGAATTAAAAGGATGGTAGCCCCATAAGAAGACCAACAGTGTCAAGTAACCTGGACTCCTGAGATACTAGCTACTAACCAAAGAGCAAGCAGGGGCTGGTCTGAGTTCCCGGCTCTTATGTTGTAGAGGTCTGCCTTGTCTAGCCTCACTCAAACCTCTACAGGATGCATCTAATCCTGTAGAGACTTGATGCCCCAAGCACCCTCTCAAAAGCAAAGGGGTTGGGGAATGAGGGTGAGAGGAAGAATTCTGTAAGGGGAGATCTGGAGGGGCAACATTTGTGATGTCAATAAAGAAAATAATAAAAAAGTGTTAAACACGGCTGAAACCACTATAGTTAAAATCATGGTGTTCTTCCCTACGTGCAATATTCATACCACAACATTTACCCCAAGGCTCAGGGAAAAGCACAGAAGAGCATGCCGGAAAATATATGAACTAGCGATGGAGGAGGACTGCGTCAAGACAATGTCTTCAAGACATGTCAGGGCACTTACACCAATGAAATTGTAGCATCTTTGATCACCGGCACAAGACTAAACCAGTTATCCAGCATAGATAGAGAGAGGGCTTACAAAAGCCCACTGTTAGCAGAGGAATTATTACCAGTTGATGACTGATATGGGAGGGAGAGTCAGATTTTAAGGGTGCAGCTTATGGTAAGTTGTTCATGCTCCAGTGGATATTCTTGTACCCATGCACATATGGCTTCACTAATTGGATTTAGGGGTTATTAAAAAATCAAAATTAAAAATAAATAGAACACAGAGTTTGGAGGAGAATATGGTTAGTGGATCTAAGAGGAGTTTGAGAAGGGACTGGAACATGGACCTGATCAAAATACAATACATACGTGTATGAAATTCTCCAAAAATAAATACAAAATAAATTTTTAAATGCATACTATGATATCCATACTATAAAATAGTCTTGGTTCAAGGGGTCAGTAAATAAAAGAAATTCTGTATCCAATTGAGTTTATTAACTTGAAGCAGCTGTTGATGTTAAACTGCTGTTATGTTATAGGCTTGAAATGGTACCCCCTGCCTGTCTAAAGTTTTGTTCTTTGCATATTTATTACATTAACTATGATCAAGCACAGTCTGAAAATACAAAATGGAAAGCTCTCAAAATAAACAATTTGTACTTTAAATGATATGTCATTCACAAATGTGTGATGAAATTGTTCAGTTTATATGAAATGGAAAATTCTAGAAATAAACAATTTATAAGTTTTATATTACATGCCATTCATACTGGCATGATGAAAATTTCAACATCCTGCTCTGTCCTGCCCAGGATATGAATCATTCTGTTGTCCATATTCTCACACCTTAGTCTCAGTCTGCCAGTTAATCATTTAGAAGCTGTCTGGGTTATCAGACTAGCTGTCATCATATCACAGTGCTTGTACTCAAGTAACCTTTATTCAGTTTATTAAATGGCCTTAAAGTGAAAGAGTACTAGCAGTGGCCATTTTACTATAATAAGTCATCACATCGGTCTATTCCCTCATAGTTATTGTTGTTAACCATTTAATATGCCTAATTTATACCTTAAACTTTATCATCAGTATGTTATTCAAAAAACACATTGAATATGTAGGATTCGGTAATAACTCTGGTTTCAGGGTATCTTGGAACACATTTGCTTTAGATATGAGACAACTGCTTTATGCATTGGTATAACTCAAAGCTTCTTGGCATAAATCTTTGAATGGCTACAGAAAAACAAACGCAAAACACAAATCAAACACAAAATTCACTGAGTTAAAAAAAATGGAAAGAAACAAGGGAGCTCTAAGAGAATCATTAAACAGTTAATAGATTACAATAACATCTTTCTCTTTGAGCAAATGTTTTATTTTTTATTATTAGATATTTATTTATATTTCAAATAGCATCGCATTTCCGCATTACCCCTCTGAAAACCACCTATCTCCCCCTCTCCTACTTACCCACTCCCCCCAACTTGCTGACTAGTATTCCCCTATTCTGGGGAATCGAGTCAATGGCCTCTCCTCTCATTGATGTCTGAAAAGGCCATCTTCTGCTACATATGTAGCTGGAGCCATGGGTCCCTCCATGTGTACTCTTTGGTTGGTGATTTAGACCCTGGGAGCTCTGGGGGTACTGGTTGGTACATATTATGGTTCCTCCTGCAGGGCTGCAAACCTCTTCAGCAGCTTAGGTCCTCTCTCTAGCTGCTCCTTTGGGGACCCTATGCTCACTCTATTGGTTGGCTGTGAGCCATGAGTGTTTTGATCCACTTTCTAATAAGGATCAAAGTATCCATACTTTGGTCTTCCTTCATCTTGAGCTTCATGTGGTCTGTGAGTTGTATCTTGGGTATTCCGCGCTTTGGGGCTAATATCCACTTAGTGAGTGCTACTGTGTGTGTTCTTTTGTGATTGGGTTACCTCACTCAGGATGATATTTTCTAGCTCCATCCCTTTACCTAAGAATTTCGTGAATTCATTGTTTTTAATAGCTGAGTAGTACTCCAATGTGATCAAATACTTTAAATGTAAATAGAAAATATTCTCCAAAGTCATAAAATTTTGAATATATTCAAAACAACAAAAACTGAGGTAGGACAAAAGTCTACCCTGTCTATAGGAGATTAGTTTTTGCTTATATAATATTAAGATGAAATATAGAAAAATATAATCTATAAAAATAGCAGTAGAGAGTAAAGGTGGCTATAGTTTAAAAGATATAGATTAAATCAAGATCTATCACAAGAATCAAGGGCAGATATTGTATAAAAAGATCAATTCATCTGAAGATATAAATGTAATCATGTGAGCATATAACATTAGAGAACCTAAATATGTTCACCACACATTAGCACAATCAAATAGTGAAAAGAATGGTAGCCTAATAAAAGGGGTCTTTGGTACCTCACTTTCCAAAACTTATAGATCATCCAGATAAAAGATAGAAACACTGGACTTTGATAATGCTAAATATCAAATAGTCTGTCCTAGTTAGGGTTTTACAGCTGTGAACAGACACCATGACCAAAGTAACTCTTATAATGACAGCCTTTAATTGGGGCTGACTCAGAGTTTCAGTCCATTATCATGAAGGCAGTAACATGGCAACATCTTGGCAGTCATGGTACAGGAGGAGCTGAGAGTTCTACATCTTTATCTGAAGGCTACTAACAGAATATTCACTTCCAGGCAGCTAGGATAAGGGTCTTATAGCCCCCACACACAGTGACACACCTACTCCAACAGGGCCATATCTTTTAATCATGCCACTCTCTGGGCTGAGCATATACAAACCATCACATAGTCCTAACAAATACATGTAAAACTTTCTACCCAAAGCAGCTAATACAAATTTTTGCAGATGAATGTACAATAGTCACCACAATAGATCATAAACTCCAAAATGAATGGTAGCCAGTTTGAAAATAAGTAAATCTTATTAATCATTTTTTTAAAATATTCATATATATACAAAGTCTTATTCAGTAGCAACAGGCAGTCAAACAATTTACAAATCTGTGAAAATGAAAAAATAAACTCTGGAAAGACCAATGGTTCAGAGAAAAATGAAGAGGAAAAATAAGAGAGATGAAATTGTAAATACAACACAAGACATGGGGCTAAGCAGAAGTGTATCTGTGGAAAGTTACAGTAGTACATGCTTCCATTACAAATCCGATATATATATATATATATATATATAAATATATATATATATATATATATATATATATATCCTTGATGTATTCCTCAACAGATAAAATAAGATAAAATAAGAAAAATTATTCACAAAGTCGGTAGAAGAATCTGAACAGCAAATATCACAGCAGAAATAATTGAAATGAAAAAGACAATAGGAAGGATTGGGGAAGCTGAAGATTTTAATTGATAAGCAAATTTGATAAAGTTAAACATAATCAAGAAAAAGAGAGCCTTAATGTATACTATCGGAAAAGAAGGAGAGAAATTATAACTGAAATCACAAGAATAAATAATGATGTGATCATTAATTTGCCAACACAGTGAAAGAAATGGGTGAATTACAGAAAACATAGGTACCTACCAAGACTGAACTATGGAAAATAGAGCTTTTGAAGTTACATAAAATGAAGATATAGAAGCAACAATCAAAATGCCTGAGAAAAGAGCTTAGAACTTGATGGCTCTGGGCATGAACTCAGTCAGTTGACTAAAGGATGAATTACAACCATGTGCATACTTATACCCCTTAAAATTAACAAGAAAAATGGGGAAGATTCTCAATGTCATAAGACTAGAATCACCCATATGACAGTAACATGACACGTCAAGAAAAGAAAAGTACATATCAACATCCACATCTCTAGTGAATATACATGCACAATTATCCAAAATTCCTCTTAATAGAAAACAAAGGTGAGCATCTATTAAAAGCATCATATACTATGATTAAATACAATCAATTTAATACAAGAATAGATCAACAGGAGCTGGCAAGTAACAGTAAAAGCAATCATGATTTTATTATAAGCAGGAAAGTAGTTTAACAATAAAGAACTAATAAGAAAGACTCTCTTAGCAAATTAGCTTTTTAAGGAATATACTTCAATATAACAGGAACCATATAAGACATGGACCCCTAACAACCAGCATTCTTTAATCTGAAAAATGGAAACTTTTCTTCTAACATCAGATAAAAAACAAAAACACCGACTATTACATCAGTTCACTGGCACTCTTAAAGTCCTAACAAAAATGTTAGGCAATGAAGCTAGAGAGATGATTGATTGGGTAATAGTGTTTTTTTTCTTCTAGGGACCTGAGTTTGGTTTCCAGCACCCATTTCAGATGACTCACAACCTACTATAAGCTCAGTGCTAGAGCATCCAATACCCTCCTTTGGTCTCCACACACTACTGCACACATGTGGCATACATATATACCAACACAAAATATACAAATATATTTTGTTTTTTAATTTATTTTTTCTTTTAAAAATGTTTGTACAAAATATTTTGATCAGATTCTTTCCCTCACCCAACTCCTTTCAGATCCTCCCAACTTCCCTATTCATCTAATTCCATAACCACCTTGAGTGAGTGTGTGTGTGTGTGTGTGTGTGTGTGTGTGTGTGTGTGTGTGTTCTGTGATTCAAATGGTCTCTTCATTAGTTGATCATTGATACAATTCTTATGCAATGTCTTCCATCAAATAAATGTTCAAGAAACACTAAGTTCATGTGAAAATACATGAACATTAGGTGTGTCTCTTGTGAGAATACTAGTATTATATTTTAAAATGCTACATACCAGCAACACTCTAACTGGACTTAAGACCTATTAAATAAGAACAAAACCATGCTCTTTACTGGAAACCTAGCCAACTACCCAAAGGTAGTGAAATTGTAGATCTTGGAGAAGAATGTATAAATAAATACCACCTTATTATACCTACATAATCCCTAGATACACTCTAAATATTTCTCTTTAAACCTATAGATAAGAGTATTTCTCACCCATCATCAAGGCAACTTCTCTTTACAACAGACAGGAAAACAGAAAAAAGAAAAAGTCAGTGTTGTAGATCCCAGTTCTAAATATATCTACAATATAACTACTGCATATGATGCTCAGGAGTCATTGTGAAAAGGGAGGCAGATAGATAGTAAGAGCCAGATAATCAGGGAGATCTGTGTGAGACTGTGATTCATAGCAATGTCAGAATCTAAAGCCATAATGTTCCACCAACTTATCTGCATAAATATGGGCTGAGCAAGAGAAACAACAATACTACTAAAGTGGATGATTTCAAGCACCATGACCTCAGCCTTAACAAAGAACCAGAGACAGCTAAGAACTTCAAATAGTGGAAGAAATAGTCTTCCCTGGGGAAAGAGCATATCAGTTGGTTAGCCAATGCAGATGGTGCTGGATCTAATAGCAGTCTGCATGTAGAAGGATGCAGATTGATCCATTTTTATCTTCTTGTACAAAGCTCAAGTCCAAGTGAATCAAGGACTTCCACATTAAACCAGGTACATTGAAACTAATAGAAGAAAAAGTGGAAAAGAGCCTGGCATGTATCCGCACAGGGAAAATTTTCCTGAACAGAACACCAATGACTCAGGCTCTAAGATCAACAATTGACAAATGGGAACTAATGAAACTGAAAAGCTTCTGTAAAGCAAAGGACACTGTCAACAGGACAAAACAGGAATCTACAGATTAGGGAGAGATCTTTACCAATTCTATATCTGATAGAGGGCTAATATCTAAAGTATACAAAGAACTTAGGCTACAGAAAACCAAATATCCCAATTAAAAATGGGCTACAGGGCTAAAAAACAGAATTCTCAACTGAAGAATCCTGAATGGCCAAGAAGCACCTAAAGAAATGTTTGACATCCTGAATCATCAGGGAAATGCAAATCAAAACGACACTTAGAGTCCACCTTACACCAGTCAGAATAGCTATGATCAGAAACTCAGGCAACAACAGATTCTGTAAAGAATATGGAGAAAGAGGAACACTTCTCCATTGCTGGTGATATTGCAAACTGTTACAACTATTTTGGAAATCAATCTGGGGGTTCCTCAGAAAACTGGAAACAGAAAAGAAATAAGTTCTACCTAAAGATCTAGCTATACCACTCCTGGGCATGTACCCAAAAGATACTCTAACATATAACAAGGACACATGCTCCACTATGTTCATAGCAGCCTTATTTATAGTAGTCAGAAGCTGGAAACACCCCAGAAAACTCTCAAAGGAAGAATGAATACAGAAAGTGTGGTACATTTAATACAATTGAATACTACTCAGCTATTAAAAATGATAACTTCATGAATTTTCTAGACAATGGATGGAACAAGAAAATATCATCCTGAGTGAGGTAACTCAGACCTAAAAGGATATACATAGTATATACTCACTGATGAGTACAAAAGCCCAAAAGCTCAGAATGCTCATAATACAACCCACAGACCATATGAAGCTTAACAAGAAGGAAGGCCAAATGTGGATGCTTCAGTCCCACTTAGAAGGAGGGACCTAGGAGAGAGAGGGAAGGGGAAGGAAAGAAAAGTAGGGACAGGACAAGGTGTGAGAAGAGACAGAACAGAAGTCTAGAGGGCCAGGAGAATGAAAAGAAATAAGTAGCAATAGGGGATGTGGAATAGGGATTGGGGGCACTAGAAAGTCCCAGACTCCAGGGATTCAAAAGGCTCCCAGGACCCAATGTGGATGACATTAGCCAAAATACCGAACAGTGGGTAAATAGAACCTGAAGTGACTACCTACAATAGATAGACATAGCCCCCAGTGGAGGGATGAGATGACACACCTATCTCAAAATTTTTAACCCAGAATCGTTCCTACCTAAAGGAAATGCACAGACAAAAGATGGAGGAAAGGTCATTCAGAGACTGCCCCACCTTGGGATCCATTCCATCTGCAGACAACAAACCCTTACACTATTGCTGACGCCAAGTTCTTGCAGACAGGAGACTGATATGGCTGTCCTCTGAGAGGTCCTGCCAGTACTACAACAGATGCAGATACTCACAGCCAACCATTGGGCTGAGACTGGGTACCCCAATGGAAGCATTAGGAGAAAGACTGAAGGAGCTGAAGGGAAGATTGCAACCACATAGGAAGAACATTATCAACTAACTGGACTCCACAAAGCTCCCAGGGACTAAATCACCAATAAAAGAGTATACATGGGTGGGTCCATGGTTCCTGCTAGCAGGGACTGCCTTATCTGGCATCAGTGGAACAGGAGGTGCTTAGTACTGTGGAGACTTGTTGCCCGAGGAAAGCGGGATGCTGGACGGGTGAGCTGGGAGTGTGTGGGTAGGTGGGGGAGCACCCTCTTAGAAGCAAAGGCAGGGAGATGAGTGTTTTGCGAAGGGGATACCACTGGGAAGGGGGACAACATTTGAAATGTAAATAAATAAATAAATAAATAAATAGCTAAAAGTTGGAAAATAAATAATTTTAAATATTATTTAAAAATAAAAATAAAAATAATTTGACCTGGAAAATGGGAGACTCTTAGGAGTCAATGAGGGTAAACCATAGCAGCTGGGGATATGGAGACTGTAGTGGCCGTCTTCTGTAGCCAGGAAGGACTTCCAGTGGAGGGAGAAGAACTTCTACCTACTCACAAAACCTTCAACGCAAAATTAATCCTGCCTACAAGATATTCAGGGATAAAGATGGAACAGAGATTGAGGGAGCAGCCAATGAATGACTGGTCCAACTTGAGACCCATTGCATGGGAGAGATCTAACCCCTGATGCTATTAATAATACTCTGCTATGCTTGTAGACAGGAGCCTAGCATAACTGTCTCCTGAGAGACTTCATCTACCAGTGGATGGAAACAGATGCAGAGCCAAACATCAGGAAGAACTTTGGGAGTCTTCTGGAAGAGTAGGGAAGAACAAGCTGGAGTGGTCAAGGATACCACAAGAATACCTTCACAGTCAACTAACTTGGGCCTATGGAGACTCCCAGAGACTGAACCACCAAACAAATAGCGTGCATTGGACCTAGGTCCCCTACACACTTGTAGCAGATGTGTAGCTTGGTCTTTATGTAGATAGATCCTCTAAAAATTGGAGTGAGGCTGTCTCTGACTTTGTTGCCTATAATTGGATCCCCTTTCCCCTAGCTGGACTGCCTTTTCTGTCTCAGTGAGAGAGGATATGCTTAGTGCTAGTTCAACTTGATGTTACACGGTGGGGTGGTCCCCAAAAGGAGCTTCCCCTTCTTTAAAGGAAAGGGGGATTTGAGGGAGGGACTTGTGAGGGTGGTACTTGGAGAGAGGCTGCTTTGGGGATGTAAAGTGAATGAATGAACGAATAAATAAATAAATAAAATACATTACATGATTAAAAATTTTGTACACTTCCCATGGTGGTACTAGTCCAAGGTACAATGTACATCTTCTCATATCTCATTAAATGCATTTCTTTAAACCTTTATTTGTTTTCGTCTAAGTGTGAAGCTCTGGATCTCTGCATTCGGAAAAGCTGGCCCCGACAACGACAACTGTATATAATCTGTTCACAATGCATTGTTTTTAATGTTGTAAGCTAGGGATGATATGAAAGAAATGCAGAGCGATGGAAGGAGCAGGGAGAAGAGAATCAGGGATGACAGAGGGAGGCTCAGTAGGAGACCTGGGACTTTGTAAAGACTTTGCTTCCAGAACTCCGTGTCCTCAGCTGATAAAATGAGGTTGTTTTGAATGTCTTAGTCACCTTTCTTGCTTTGTGACAAAGTAGTTGACAAAATCAGTTTAAGGAAAGAAGGGTTCATCTGAGCTCAAAGCTTAAAAGTTACTTACAGTCAATTACAGCGGAAAAGGCATAGTTGATGTACCTGGTCACAATGTGTCCACACATAATCAGGCAAAAGAAGCAAGCAAACAAGGAAGCAAAACAATAAAAACCTCTGAGATGAATACTGGTGGACATCCACCTGTCTTCTCTGCATGCAGTCTACTTTCTCAGTGTGAGGATTGGTACCACCCACACGTAGGGTGAGTTTTTCCTGTCTCAATTAACCTACTCTAGAAATGTTCTCAGACTTGCACAGGGGTCAGTTTCCTTGATTATTCTAAGTCTCATCAAAGTGTAAAACAAGATCATCTATTGTAAGGCTCATAACGTTAAGATCTTGTGATTTTTAAAAGGTGTAACGCATTTTTAACTTCTAAGTTTCACAAAAGTAGTAAGCGTTCCCTAATGAAGTCTCCATTTATCAGAAATATAAGGCACTATACAATTAGTACATAGATGTCAGAAAAAGACAAAACAGGTTTCCATAAGAAAGCTTCTCTCTCGCCACTGCTTAAGGAAGACACTGAGTGTTCCAGTGCCACAGGCAGCGATTACAGGTTATTAACTTCTTTTCAGCTAAGAGGACACATTCCAATTTACATTTATGAATATGCATGAGCAGCCTTCAGCTGAAGAAAAATTTTGCCAGTTGTGACAAGGCCTTCACCAAAACTGTGACATGAGTGTTAGCGATGAGGATGTGAAGCGTCCTCCCCCAGCAAGAAAGCTGGGATCTGGAGAGCTTCCACACCAACTCTGTGGGCAAATGTCTCGCTTACTAGGGAGACCTAAAACAAAATCAGTTTCTACCGGCTTCCCTTGGCACTAGGTCTCAGAGTGGCAGAGCTAACACATTCTTCTTCACTGGAAAGGGGGAAGATTGCTGAAATGAAAGCCGAAGGGCTGAAGAAGAAATCTTCTCGTGATGATCTGCTTCACCAAATGAGTCACTGAACTTCTGTGAGACTTTCGGGGAGGGAGGAACCGGGAAAGGGGAAATCATTCGGAATGTAGATTAAAAAAAATATATAGAAAATTTAAAAAAAAGGTATTTAACTGGTCCATATATATGGGATGCTATATATTGTTCCAATGTGTACCTATTCTGTACAATGCTCAAATAAGCAAAGGCATGCTCTTCTCTTCAAACATTTATCAGCTCTTGTAAAATTATTTAAAATTTTTTTCTTCTACTATTTTATTCTTCATACTGTTTTAAATTAAAATATAATTACAACCTTCTTCCTTCCTTTTTCCTTCTTCCCACCCTCCTTACTTCCTTTCAAGTTTGTCTTTTTTTTATTATGGATATATGTGTGTAAAGATAGATACATGATAAACAGAAAATAGATGACAGAAAGAGATGATAGATAGAAAGATAGATGGATGATAGATAATAGAGGGAGAGCTAGATGATAGGTAGATAAACAGATGGATGGATAGATAGACAGACAGATAGACAGATAATAGATGATAGAGAGATGACAAATAGATGATAGATGATAAAAAGATAATAGATAACAGATGATAGACAGATAACCGATGATGGATAAGATATAGAGATTATCAGATAATAGATAGATCATTGATAGATAGATAGATAGATAGATAGATAGATAGATAGATAGACAAGATAGATATATAAAAGATGATAGATAATAGATAGATAAATAGATAATAGATAACAGATAGATGATAGGTAGACAGATGATAGATAATAGATAGATGACAAATAGTTGATTGATAGCTAGATAATAAGTAGATGAGAGAGAGAGAGAGAGAGAGAGAGAGAGAGAGAGAGAGAGAGAGAGAGAGAGAGAAATAACCAGCTGAGTTCACCTAATGATGCTTTTATGTACATGATTTTAGGTATGACCTTTAGTAAAGTCCTTGGGAATTCACCCTTTAGGAATAATATTTCTTCCTCTATCAGTAGTTATTCATTGCCTTGTTTTTTATCTAGGGGTATATTTTCCACATGAGTATGTCTATTAGTATGTCATTGTTTGGTATCAGTAACCATATTGTTGTGGTATCATGACTGCAGTTTCCCTGTCATTTATTTTGGTTTTTCAACATGCATTGTATAGTATCTCTTGTCACCTTCTATACAGTATCCCATCAGAATAGTTTTGTACAGCTGTAATTTGATTTACATAGAACATCCTTTCTCCATTGTTCCTTTCCACTACTCACTCCAGCCTCTGACAATGACTTTTCTGGTCTATACTTTTATGAATTCAACATTTCTCTTATATTCTGCATGTAAGTGAGACCATATGCTACTTGTCTTTCTGTGCTTTTGTTTCCATTAAAATTATTACCTCTGGTTCAAAACAGGATATCATAGATGAAGGCTGGCTTTCTGTTGTGATTGAATGGTATTCAGCTGTGTTCATGAATATCTCTTCATCAGGTGGTAGTCACTTTGGCTGTTTACATTTTGTGGCTATTACAAATAACACAATATGTACAGGGCTATTCCTTTGTGTGTACATCTGGTAATGAATTTGATAGGTACTTTGGTAGTTATAAGTTAATGTTCTGGAAAAATTGTTTCTCATCAGGGCTGCAATGATTTACATTGCCACAATTCCCTTTTCTCTATATACATTATCTATCACCAGCATTTATTGCCATGTATCTTTTTGTAACAACTGGAGTGAATTTGTATCTCATTATGTATTTCTCAATAATTAGAATGTCCCCTGGTAATAAGAGATGTTTGACATTCTTTCCATCTATGAATGAGCAAAATGAATTTTCCACCATTTATATCTTCTCATGAAAAATGTCTATTGAGATCTATTGTGAGATTTTAATAATTGGAGACAGGAATTTCTGGAATGTCATGGGCTTAATTTGGCATGCACAGTGGTAAACAACAAAGCACCCATGACTCAAATAAATGAGGGCCAACATCTAAGTTTTACCTCAGACCTACACACAAAAGTACCCTGTGACAAGCCCCCCATATACACATATGCATACACACACACACACACACACACACACACACACACACACACACACACAATTGAAAAACTGGGACTCGACAGAACATTTTGAACATTAATATGTAAATAATACAAATAATGTATGAACATAAACTGTACATGTTGACTCCAACTTTGTATTTAACTGAAAAGGCCTGAAACAACTTTGTATTTAACTGAAAAGGCCTGAAACAACAAATCACTAATGTGGGCTTGAGTTATTTCTGATCTCCAGAGTAAGAGCTGGAGTAAGAACAATATTTTGTACTAGGCAATGTAACCTTCTACAAGCTTGAAGTAATACAAATTGTCAAGCAGGAGGCAAGATGTTCCAGCTATACAAATGATGGGTTTACTGCACAGCTGGTATACCATGTGTCCTACTAGGATCTCAGAACAGTGAAAATTCCCAGAACCATTCTTGGCTACATGATGATCCAGGTTTATGATGATTTACTCAGAAAAGTAAAGGAAATAAACCAGGATTTACTGTCAGTGTGGGACCAGACATTAATTATTGCAAAAGGGATATTTCTTCACCCCATTCTCCCATTCGCAAGACAAGAACAATGACACAATGCCAAGAGATGATGCCTGCAGAGCATAAGTATGGAAGCCTTGGTTTAAAAACATATGGTTAGTTGACAGATAGTAACTTTGAACAGTTCCATAGATATGGCTTCCTGGTCATCATAGAAATATGCCAAGTTACAACAGGCATTATACTCATGGAGGCTCCCAGTCAGAGAATGCCAACCATTTGCCATTCTCCTAGAGTTTATCATTCAAGTAATGCATTTATAATGATAAATATTGGTAACTAACATAGGTGACATCATAAGCTTACTGATTTCTAGAATCACTCAACAAGACCAGTCACTATAACTCAAATGTTCATTCAGTAGAGAAAGTCTTCATAACCTTTAGCACTAGAAATGGATGAAAGTGTGTTACTAACTGCTTTCTTCAAGTTCGTATTACTCCTTTATGTGTGGCTGTCAAGATTTATCATGTGTCTAACTCTTTTTTATACCTATTTTTCACACTGTCTGAAAAATAAATAAAAAATAAATACAATTTCCTCTCTGTAAATCTCCTATCCCCTCCCCTGTCTCAAAAGAGAAAATTTAATTAATATTAGAGGAAGAATAAAAAGTTGTAGAAAATGGAGGCAAGCCCAGCAAAGCCTGGGATTCTCAGCGGAGAGATGCATAGACCCTAAGCAAGGAATCTGAAGTGGAAGAAGTCACATAGAAAAAAAAAGGAAAAATTGCCTTTTATCTGCTTTTCAAGTTTTAGGGAATTAAAATTAATGACACTTAAAAAAAAAACAAAAGAAATCCAAGCTAGATGTGATAGCATACACATATAATCCCAACACATGGGATATTAAGGCAGGAAAAGTGCCATGAATTTAAAAGATGCCTGGGCTATATAGTGAGTTCCAGACCACCTGACCTAGGTAACAAACACAAATCTAATTATTTAATTTGTCTCTTCTAAACACTTCAAGGCAACAGAGCCTCAGGAATACAAGTGTGAATCGGAGGATAAAGACATAGAAAAGCCAAGTATTTCATTAAGAAAAGCAATGAAAACACTGGCAAAAAGAATGCTCAAAATAACTTTTACATGACCCTACAAATTAACCAAAGTTTTACGGCAATCTGAAAACAAACAGAACCCTGCTGGATATGGACAGTGTGACTGAGTGGATTTAATGTTCCCAATCCTAGCTTTATACATATAATGCTTCTATCTGGAATGCCCTAATCTCTCTAAAGAACATTCTTCCAAGTCTCAGCTCAAATGTCAATTTTTTTTTTTTTTTTTTTGTGCTTTTTTTTTTTTTTTTTTTTAATTTAATTTTATTTTATTTTTTTAATTTACATTCCAAATCACTTCCCCTTTCCCGTTTCCTCCCTCCCCGAAAGTCCCATAAGCCCCCTTCCCTCCCTCTTTTCTCCGTTCAACCCCCTCTCATTACTCTGTCCTGGCGTTCCCCTACATCCAGTCTTTCCAGGACCAGGGGTCTCTCCTTCCATCTTTTTAGAAATCTATTGATATGCTGATTGTGTCTAGGGTATTCTGAGATTCTGGGTCAATATCCCCTTATCAGTGACTTCATACCATGTGTGATCTTTTGTGATTGGGTTACCTCACTAAGGATGATATTTTCAAGTTCTGACCATTTGCCTAGGAATTTCGTGAATTCATTGTTTTTAATTGCAGAGTAGTATTCCATTGTGTAAATATACCACATCTTCTGAATCCATTCCTCCGTTGAAGGACATCTGGGTTCTTTCCAGCTTCTGGCTATTATAAATAAGGCTGCTATGAATATAGTGGAGCATGTGTCCTTATTGCATGCAGGTAAAGTCTCTGGGTATATGCCCAGGAGTGGTATAGCCGGATCCTCCGGAAGTGTCATGCCCAGTTTTCTGAGGAGCCGCCAGACTGCTTTCCAGAGTGGTTGTACCAGCCTGCAATTCCACCAGCAGTGGAGGAGTGTTCCTCTTTCTCCACATCCTCGCCAACAACTGCTGTCTCCTGTGTTTTTGATCTTAGCCATCCTGACTGGTGTGAGATGGAATCTCAGGGTTGTTTTGATTTGCATTTCCCTAATGACTAAGGATGATGAACATCTCTTTAGGTGCTTCTCAGCCATTAGATATTCTTCAGGTGAGAACTCTTTGTGGAGCTCTGTACCCCATTTTTTAATAGGGTTACTTGCCTCTCTGGAGTTTAACTTCTTGAGTTCTTTGTATATCTTGGATATTAGCCCTCTGTCGGATGTAAGGTTGGTAAAGATCATTTCCCAGTTAGTTGGTTGCCGCTTTGTCTTTTTGACGGTGTCTTTTGCCTTGCAAAAACTTTGTAATTTAATGAGGTCCCATTTGTCTATTCTTGATCTTAGAGTATAAGCTATTGGAGTTCTGTTCAGGAAATTCTCCCCTGTGCCCATATGTTCAAGGTTCTTCCCTAGTTTCCCTTCTATTAGTTTCAGTGTGTCTGGTTTTATGTGGAGATCTTTGATCCACTTAGAATTGAGCTTAGTGCAAGGAGATAAGGATGGGTCAATTTGCATTCTTCTGCATGTTGACCTCCAGCTGAGCCAGCACCATTTGTTGAAAAGGCTATCTTTTTTCCACTGGATGGTTTTAGCTCCTTTGTCAAAGATCAAGTGACCATAGGAGTGTGGATTCATTTCTGGGTCTTCAATTCTGTTCCATTGATCTACATGTCTGTTACTGTACCAATACCATGCAGTTTTTAACACTATTGCTCTGTAGTACAGCTTGAGGTCCGGGATACTGATTCCCCCAGAGGTTCTTTTACTCTTGAGAATAGTTTTAGCTATTCTGGGTTTTCTGTTATTCCAGATGAATTTTTGAATTGCTCTTTCTAACTCTATGAAGAATTGAGTTGGGATTTTGATGGGGATTGCATTGAATCTGTGTATTACTTTTGGTAAGATGCTCATTTTTACTATATTAATCCTGCCAATCCATGAGCATGGCAGATTTTTCCATCTTCCGAGGTCTTCTTCAATTTCTTTCTTCAGAGACTTGAAGTTCTTGTCATACAGATCTTTCACTTGTTTGGTTAGCGTCACGCCAAGATACTTAATATGGTTTGTGGCTATCGTAAAGGGTATTATTTCTCTTACTTCTTTCTCAGCCTGCTTATCCTTTGAGTATAGGAAGGCTTCTGACTTGCTTGAGTTGATTTTATATCCGGCCACTTTGCTGAAGTCGTTTATCAGCTGTAGGAGTTCTCTGGTGGAGTTCTTTGGGTCGCTTATGTATACTATCATATCGTCTGCAAATAGTGATAGTTTGACTTCTTCCTTTCCAATTTGTATCCCTTTGACCTCTTTTTCTTGTCTAATTGCTCTAGCTAGAACTTCAAGTACTATATTGAAAAGATATGGAGAGAGAGAGCAGCCTTGTCTAGTCCCTGATTTTAGTGGGATTGCTTCAAGTTTCTCTCCGTTTAGATTGATGCTGGCTACTGGTTTGCTGTAAATTGCTTTTACTATGTTTAGATATGGGCCTTGAATTCCTGATCTTTCCAAGACCTTTAGCATGAAAGGATGCTGAATTTTGTCAAATGCTTTCTCAGCATCTAATGAGATGACCATGTGGTTTTTTTCTTTGAGATTGTTTATGTAGTGGATTACATTGATGGATTTCCTTATATTGAACCATCCCTGCATCCCTGGGATGAAGCCTACTTGATCGTGGTGAATGATCGTTTTGATGTGTTCTTGGATTCGGTTGGCAAGAATTTTATTGAGTATTTTTGCATCGATATTCATAAGAGAGATTGGCCTGAGATTCTCTTTCTTTGTCGGATCTTTGTGTGCTTTTGGTATTAGTGTAATTGTGGCTTCATAGAACGAGTTGGGTAGTGTTCCTTCTGTTTCTATTTTGTGGAACAGTTTGAAGAGTATTGGTGTTAGGTCTTCTTTGAAGGTCTGATAGAATTCTGCACTAAAACCATCTGGACCTGTGCTTTTTTTGGTTGGAAGACTTCCAATGACAACTTCTATTTCTTCAGGGGTTATAGGACGGTTTAGATGGTCTATTTGATCCTGATTTAATTTTGGTACTTGGTATCTGTCAAGGAAATTGTCCATTTCCTCAAGATTTTCTAGTTGTGTTGAATACAGGTTTTTGTAGTAGGATCTGATGATTTTTTGAATTTCCTCAGTTTCTGTTGTTATCTCTCCCTTTTCGTTTCTGATTTTATTAATTTGGATACTATCTCTGTGCCCTCTGGTTAGTCTGGCTAAGGGCTTATCTATCTTGTTGATTTTCTCAAAGAACCAACTCCTCGTTTTGTTGATTCTTTGTATGGTTTTATTTGTTTCTACTTGATTGATTTCAGCCCTGAGTTTGATGATTTCCTGCCTTCTACTCCTCTTTGGTGTATTTGCTTCTTTTTGTTCCAGGGCTTTCAGGTGTGCCATTAAGCTGTTAGTGTATGCTGTCTCCCGTTTCTTTTTGGCGGCACTCAGGGCTATGAATTTTCCTCTTAGCACTGCTTTCATTGTGTCCCATAAGTTAGGGTATGTTGTGCCTTCATTTTCATTAACTTTCAAAAAGTCTTTGATTTCTTTCTTTATTTCCACCTTGACCAAGTTATCATTGAGTAGAGCATTGTTCAGCCTCCATGTGTACGTGGGTTTTCTTTTGTTTTTGTTGCCATTGAAGACCACCCTTATTCCATAGTGATCTGATAGGAGGCATGGGATTATTTCTATCTTC
Organism: Tokudaia tokunoshimensis; assembly: GCA_036184795.1. Classification (NCBI taxonomy): domain Eukaryota; kingdom Metazoa; phylum Chordata; class Mammalia; order Rodentia; family Muridae; genus Tokudaia; species Tokudaia tokunoshimensis. Next base: position 9,948,160 of record BTHU01000018.1, on the reverse strand, counting down.
TTGTATCTGTTGAGGTCTGATTTGTGACCAATTATATGGTCAATTTTGGAGAAGGTACCATGAGGAGCTGAGAAGAAGGTGTATTCTTTAGCTCTAGGATGAAATGTTCTATATATATCAGTTAGTTCCATTTGGTCCAAGGCTTCAATTAGATTCACTGTGTCCCTGTTTAGTTTCTGCTTTCCTGAACGATCCATTTCAGAGAGCGGGGTGTTGAAGTCACCCACTATTATTGTGTGCGGTGCGATGTGTGCTTTGAGTTTTAGTAAAGTTTCTTTTACGAATGAGGGTGCCCTTGCATTTGGAGCATAGATATTCAGGATTGAGAGTTCTTGATGGTGGATTTTTCCCTTGATCAGTATGTAGTGTCCTTCTGTGTCTTTTTTGATGACTTTGGGTTGAAAATCAATTTTATCCGATATTAGGATGGCTACTCCACCTCGTTTCTTGGGGCCATTTGCTTGTAAAATTGTTTTCCAGCCTTTTACTCTGAGGTAGTGTTTGTCTTTGACACTGAGGTGCGTTTCCTGCATGCAGCAAAAAGCTGGGTCCTGTTTACGTATCCAGTCTGCTAGTCTATGTCTTTTAATTGGGGAATTGAGACCATTGATATTAAGAGAGATTAAGGCATAGTGATTATTGCCATCTGCCATTCTTGACGCTATCTTTATGTTTGAGTGGTTATCTACTTTTGGGTTTGATTCAAGAAGGTTATTATCTCATTTTTTCCAGGGTGTTGTTTCTCTCCCTGTATTGGAGGTTTCCACCTATTATCCGTTGCAGGGCTGGATTTGTGGAAAGATATTGTGAAAATTTGGTTTTATCATGGAATATCTTGGTCTCTCCATCTATGGTGATTGAGAGTTTTGCTGGGTATAGTAGTCTAGGCTGGCATTTGTGCTGTCTTAGTGTCTGCATGAGATCTGCCCAGGATCTTCTGGCTTTCATAGTCTCTGGTGAGAAGTCTGATGTGATTCGGATAGGTCTTCCTTTGTATGTTACTTGGCCCTTTTCTCTTACTGCATTTAGTATTCTTTCTTTGTTTAGAACATTCGGTGTTTTGATTATTATGTGACGGGAGGTATTTCTGTTCTGGTCCAGTCTGTTTGGAGTTCTGTAGGCTTCTTGTATGTTCATCGGCATCTCTCTCTTTAAGTTAGGGAAGTTTTCCTCCATAATTTTGTTGAAGATGTTTACTGGCCCTTTAAGTTGCAAATCTTCACTCTCATCTATACCTATAATCCTTAGGTTTGGTCTTCTCATTGTGTCCTGGATTTCCTGGATGTTTTGGGTTACGCGTTTTTTGCATTTTGCATTTTCTTTGACTGTTGAGTCGATGCTTTCTATGGAATCTTCAGCACCTGAGATTCTTTCTTCCATCTCTTGTATTCTATTGTTGATGTTTGCATCTATGACTCCTGATTTCTTCCCAAGGTTTTCTATCTCCAAAGTTGTCTCCCTTTGTGATTTCTTAGTTGTTTCTACTTCCTTTTTTAGTTCCTGGATGGATTTGCTGAGATCCTTCACTTGTTTGTTTGTATTTTCCTGTATTTCTTTAAGGTAATTTTGCATTACCTCTTTCAGGATTTCTTCCTGATGACCCACGTTCTCCTGCATTTCTCTGAGCGATTTTTGTGTTTCCTCCTCATGGGATTCCATCTGTTGATCCATCGTCTCCTGCATTTCTTTAAGCAGTTCTCGTGTTTCCTTTGTAAGGGCATCTAACCGTTGATTCATTTCTTTAAGCAATTTTTGTGTTGCCTCCTTATGGGCATCCGTCTGTTGACCCATATTCTTCTGCATTTCTTTATGCAAATTTTGTGATTCCTTTGTGAGTGCATCTACCCGTTGATTCATCTCGTTAAGCGATTTTTGTGTTGTCTCCTTGTGCGCCTCCATCTTTTGATCCATGTTCTCCCGCATTTCTCTAAGCGATTTTTGTGTTTCCTTTGTAAGGGCTTCTAACCGTTGATTCATGGTCTCCTGTAACTCTTTATGAGATTTATTTGTGTCCTTCTTGTGATCCTCTAATAGCATCATGAGAAGTGATTTTAAATCCAGATCTTGTCTTTCGGGTGTGGTGGGGTATCCAGGACTTGCTGCTGTTGGAGAGTTGGGTTCGGATGGTCCTACATTACTTTGATTACTGTTAGTAACATTCCTACGTTTGCCTTTTGCCATCTGGATACCTCTGGTGTTAGTTGGTCCTGCTGCCACTGGCTGTTGGTTGGACCTCCTGTGAGCCTGCAAAGCTATTTCTGCCCCCCCCTGGATTACCAGGATTCCCCTGGCACCGATTTCTGGGGCCTGCCTGCTCCTGAGTGACTTTGGAGCCCTAATGTGCTTTGCCCCAAGTGATCTTATATTGGGGAGGCCTTGCACATCTAAAGGCTCAGCCTAGTGGATTCCTGGAGCAGAGGTCGCCAAAGGGAGGCTGGCAGGCTCCTGCCCTGTGCAGGGGTGTGTGATCTCTCCTGGGGGGGGGAGGGGGCGTCCCTCTGCCAGGCAGAAGTCCCACAGCAGATCTGGCGCGCTGGTCACTGCAGATCAGCCCAGCACCTGGGAGCAGGTTACACACAAGCTGCCTGAACCCGAAGCGATATTATGCCTGTCTGTCTCTGAGCCTGGTGGTCCCAACTACCTGGTCACTGGAGCAAAGATGGCGGAGGGCACTCTCCGTGGCGCTGCTCACCCTGTGGTCACGATGGCCCGCCGATCTGGCACCCAGACGACCACAGCGCCAACCCGCCCTCGGGCACAGAAGGAAGCCCCAACAGGCCGTGTCCCAAGTGATGTTATATTGGGGGGAGAGCCTGGGTACCGGTCTCTCCAGCGCAGTCCGCGGGAACAGAGGTCGCGGAAGGGAAGCTGGCGGGCTCCCTCCCTGCGCAGGGTCCCTCCACCAGGCAGAAGGTCCCACCGCGGAACTGGCGCGCTGGTTACTGCAGATCAGCCCAGCACCTGGGAGCAGGTTACACCCAAGCTGCCTGAAACCGAAGCGATATTATGCCTGTCTGTCTCTGAGCCTGGCGGTCCCAACTACCTGGTCACTGGAGCAAAGATGGCGGAGGGCAGTCTCCGTGGCGCCGCTCACCCTGTGGTCACGATGGCCCGCCGATCTGGCGCCCAGACGACTACAGCGCCAACCCGCCCTCGGGCACAGACGGAAGCCCCAACAGGCCGTGTCCCAAGTGATGTTATATCGGGGGGAGAGCCTGGGTACCGGTCTCTCCAGCGCAGTCCGCGGGAACAGAGGTCGCGGAAGGGAAGCTGGCGGGCTCCCTCCTTGCGCGGGGTCCCTCCAGCAGGCAGAAGGTCCCACCGAGGAACTGGCGCGCTGGTTACTGCAGATCAGCCCAGCACCTGGGAGCAGGTTACACCCAAGCTGCCTGAAACCGAAGCGATATTATGCCTGTCTGTCTCTGAGCCTGGCGGTCCCAACTACCTGGTCACTGGAGCAAAGATGGCGGAGGGCAGTCTCCCAAATGTCAATTTTTAAAATAAGAATTGCCTGCAAGTTTCAGAAACACAAAAATAGATCCTACAACATGGTCCCACAGTCCTTTCTCTTTACCTCTGTTTTAGATCTGACTTATGGTTAAGCAATCATCTACACATTCTTTTTAAAAAAAAATATTTCATGAACATTTTAATGTACTGAAATGGCAAACTAAGACGATTGCTTTTTTTAATTTATTTATTTTCTGTATATTTTTTTATTTACATTCCCAATGATTTCCCCTTTCCCAGTTCCTCCCTCCCTGAAAGTCCCATAAGCCCCCTTCCCTCCCTCTTTTCTCCATTCAACCCCCTCTCGTTACTCTGTCCTGGCATTCCCCTACATCCAGTCTTTCCAGAACCAGGGGTCTCTCCTTCCATCTTCTTAGAAATCAATTGATATGTGAATTGTGTCTTGGTATTCCGAGATTCTGGGTTAATATCCCCTTATCAGTGACTGCATACCATGTGTGTTCTTTTGTGATTGGGTTACCTCACTAAGGATGATATTTTCCAGTTCTGACCATTTGCCTAAGAATTTCGTGAATTCATTGTTTTTAATTGCAGAGTAGTATTTCATTGTGTAAATATACCATATCTTCTGTATCCATTCCTTCATCGAGGGACATCAGGGTTCTTTTCAGCTTCTGGCTATTATAAATAAGGCTGCTATGAACATAGTGGAGCACATGTCCTTTCTGAATCACTGGACAACAAACCCCATGTTCTAACAGCACTTGGTAACTCAGGTACTTAACAGAAGTTATGACAAATACAAAGAATCTTTGCTAGACACAAGAGTAACAGTTTTCTTTGTGTGTACTTTAATCTCCACAACCTTTCCAGCAAGTGAAAATAGAATAGGTGATTTCTAAAATAGAAATGTGTTCTCCTACAGTCTTAAAATTGGGAAGTCTCAGATTTGGATATTAGCTTCTTCAGGTCCTGATGGAAACTGTTGAGCTGTCAGACTGCAGCATTCTTGCTGTATTGCTACTTAGGCTTTCCTTGGGTGCCTTTATGTGGAGACAGATGTAAAGAAAGAATGAGAGAGAGAGAGAGAGAGAGAGAGAGAGAGAGAGAGAGAGAGACCAGTTTCTACTTTTTATAAAGACCCCAATTTTATAAGATAAGGACCTAACCCCCTATAACCTCATTTAACCTTAATTTTCACTTAAAGACCTTAAATCCAAGAGAAGTCATACTGGCGTTTTAGGCTTCAATATATAAATTTTTTGAAAAAGCAATTCTGGTCACAGCAATCTACAACAGTATAATATGCTGTGACCATGTATAACAATAATCAGTAGACTATAATACCATTATTAATTCTGATCCCAATCACTCTTATGCTGTCACAGTTGGAAATTGTGTCTTGACCTTGCTCTCTGAGATGAGTTCCCATGGTCAGTAAAATATGCTAATTTATCATCAAGTAATGTGAAAATCAGCTTATATTTCACTATTCTTCTCATTTTACATAAGAAGCCTCTTGTCCCAACCTGACATGAGTAGAAATAGAAATGTACCAATTAAATGATTGTTCTGTGTATCAAAATCCTCATTGGAATATGTTGGGCAGGAAGCAATTTTCTCCTCACTTATTTTCATGAATATACATGACTAAAATGTTGAAACCAAATACACATTAGTCATAGTCTCTATCCAACATGAAAGTGTTCATAATTTATCTTTTATTCCCCTTTATAGACTGGGGTTTAAAAAAAAGCATGAATGGAAAAAGCTGGCAAAAGCACCAAATATTTATATACTTCTTACCAGTTTAAAGAGAGCACGTATGCATTTGTGGAGGAGGTATGTTAGCTATCGCTGGTTCACAGATAGCACTCTGAAATGCTAATTTCTCCCAAGATAGTTCAACTGTTACATTACCTGTGGATTTAAGTAATCCCATCCACTAATTTTAGAACCTGAGCTTCTCTCCTATCTTTAGATGTCTCTGAAAATCCAAAGCCCAATTTTTATTTTGTGCTGAATTTCACATATAATTTTGACACATATTAACTTAATCAATCTGCCTAGAGCAATGAGAAACTTGAGGATGAGCATTTAGGGGTGATTACCTCACAAAAGGCCTGAAGTGATAGAGTTTAATTTTGAGCACCAGTGAACCTGTCAGCACAGGAATCAGAAAGCCCTGTGCTTCCTGACATCCTCTTTGATTCCTGATGATTGGCAAGTTTTCAGTTTTTAACAGGCTTCCCTGCCTCATACTGTTTCCTGTCTCCATTTTCAGCTCTGATATCTACTCCACAGGTTATTACTCTTCATTGCAGTGTCACATAAGACTTAAGAACAATGGGGCAGGGGGATCAAAGATGAAGAATACAATTCATCATGACAGACAAACCATGGTAAGAACTTGATGAGGCTGTTCACATTTTTTACACAGTCAGGAAGCAAAGAGCAATGACTGAGGGTTTGCTGCATTTTCCTGTTCATTAGGTCTAGGATCCATGGAAAGTTACAATGCTCAGGTTGATATTTTCTAGTTCCATCCATTTGCCTAAGAATTTCATGAATTAATTGTTTTTAATAGCTGAGTTGTACTACATTGTGTAAATGTATCATATTTTCTGTATCCATTCCTCTGTTGAGGGACATCTCCAACTTGTAGCTATTACAAATAAGGCTGCTATGAACATAGTGGAGCATGTGTCCTTATTAAATGCTGGAACATCTTCTGTAGCAACTTTAAGCTCAGAAGTGGTATATCTGGGTCCTATACTATGTCTAATTTTCTGAGGATCCACCAAACTGATTTCCAGAGTGGTTTTACCAGCTTGCAATCCCACCAGCAATGGAAGGAGTGTTCCTCTTTCTCCACATTCTCACCAGCATCTGCTGTCACCTGACTTTTTGATCTTAGCCATTCTGACTGGTGTGAGATAGAATGTCAAGGTTGTTTTGATTTGCACCTAATCACAAAAGAACACACATGATATGCACTCACTGATAAGTAGATATTAGCCCAGAAGCTTGGAATATCCAAGATATAATTCACAGACTACATGAAGCTCAAGACAAAGGAAGAGCAAAATATGGATGCAAAATACCCATGGGAGGAAATACAGAGACAAAGTGTGGAGCAGAGACTGAAGGAAAGACCATCCAGAGGCTGTCCCACCTGGGGATCCATTCCATATACAGTTACCAAACCTAGACACTATTGTGGATGCCAACAAGTGCTAGCCTGATATAGCTGTCTTCTGAGAGGACCTGCCAGTGCCTGACAAATACAGAGGGGGATGCTTCCAGCCAACCATTGAACTAAGCACAGAGTCCCCAAAGGAGGAGCTAGAGAAAGGACTCAAGGAGCTGAAGGCGTTTGCAGCCCAGTAGGAGGAACAACAATATGAACCAACCAGTACCCCCAGAGCTCCCAGGGACTTAACCACCAACCAAAGAGTACACACGAAAGGACCCATTGCTCCAGCCACATGGGTAGCAAAGGATGGCCTAGTTGGATATCAATGAGAGAAGAGGCCCTTGGTACTGTGAAGACTCGTTGCCCCAGTGTAGGGGAATGCCAGGCTTGGGAAATGGGAGTAGGTGGGTTAGTGAGCACAGGGAGGGGAGATGGAATAGGGGGTTTTCGAAGGGGAATCGTGGAAAGGGGATAACATTTGAAATGTAAATAAAGAAAATATCTAATAAAAAAAGAAAAAAGAAAAAAAAGAAAGTTACAAAGTACATTCACTCTTCTCAGTTCAATCATGTGGACATTCTCTCTCAGGCATCTCGGAGATATGGATCCTAACTGATTCCAAATCCAATCACCTGGTTCATCAAGCCATTTAGGATCCTCATCGTGGGCTTCTTTTTCCACTCTAATCAGTTTCTTGACCATTATCTGAAAATTTCTAGCCATAAAGGAAACTACAATAAATATGAACTATATATATGTTAAAAACTTTGATGTTGATCAGAGGTTAAAAGACAACTCAAAGACTGGGAGAAATGTATAGGTAGAATATGTAAAGAATTACTACAAATCAATAATAAAAAAGACTTTTCTAAAAGCAGTTTAAACCTTGATAGGTACTTCAAAAACATGCTTTGCAGTGATTAGCAAACAAACTCTGTTTAAGTTCATTTGAACTGGGAAAAAGAGAATTCAGTACACACTCAGACCAACACTTGTAGTTAGTGCACTAAGATGCAATGCTTCTGATGACGTGTTATAGAAACTATAGGACTGAACTTTCCCTCATCTTTTCTTAGGAGAATAGTAACAAGCATAAAGGAAATCATCACTGTTATAGCTGAACAACATAACTTCCATAGTGCAAAACTATCCCCTCTAGATATAGAGGAAATGAATAACTATTAGTGGAAAAGTTTCAGATTATTCCCCCAATGTCCTTTAGTTGGATCTCCATTTTACCCCCAGCAGGAAATGAAGACTAAAGGAAAGGAGGAAAATGAAAGACAACTGCTCGCATATCTTTCACATCCTTGTAACTCAATCTATCCAAGACTTGAGATTGAGCTTTTGACAGAAAAAAACATACATACATGATAACCATGCTGCAATCCACAGAGACAAAGAAACTGGAAAATAAGGAGGTCCCAAGAGAAGTTATACAAATCTTACTCAGAAGGGGAAACTAAATAGTCATCTGTGGTAGACGGAGAGAGAGAAATCTGTAGGAGAGGAAGTGAAGAGGGTAATGGGATGGTGATCAGGTGTGGGGACAGGGGGAGTGAGAGAGGCCAGGGAGTGAGAACAGAATGGGGTAGGCATCTCTGATGATTAGGTAGAGGTCCTGTATGAGAGCGGATAAGAGGAATCTATGGGGATGACCCTAGCTTAGATTCCTCCCAGAAGGTGATATAAGGACCAAAATGGCCATTTACTGTAACCAGGCAGGATTTCTAGAGGAGGGCGGGAGACATTAGTTCATCCACAAAACCTTCAACCCCAATTTTTTTTCTGACTACAAAATGTGCAGGGATAAAATTGGAGTTGAGGCTGAAGTAACAGCGAACCAATGACTGTCCCAACTTGAGACCTATTTCATGGGAGAGAGCCAACCCCTGACACAATTAATGATACTTTGTTATACTTGCAGATAGGAACGTAGTATAATTGTCTCCTAAGAGGCTTCATCCAGTCGCCAACAGAAGCAGATGCAGAGACCCAGAGTTAAACATCAAAGTGAGCTCAGGATGTCTTGTGGGAGAGTGGGGAGTGAGAAGTTAGAGGGGCAAAAGACACTTATATATTGTGTACTTATATATTTTAGGATGCTCCTATAGTAGTAGGTTACCAAATGACTTTTCCTAAAAGGCTTTAGTGTTAATTTTGCCTCTTTGTATTCCCTCTTCTTCCCTTCCCAAATCCCTTTATCCCTTCATAGTTTGTTAGATCTCCTCTCCCTTAAAATCCCCCATGGTGCCCCTTACCAGCTACCTGACCTCTACCAGTATTCCAAATGAAAAATACATATCTAAAGACTCAAAGCCTGTGTGTAAAAATAAGAGCAGACACATGACACTTGTTTTTCTGGGTTACCTCACTCAGAATAATTTGTACAAAAAAAGAAGAAGAAAATGAGAGGGATACAAATAGAAAACTTCAAAATATCCTTCTTTTCAATGACATGATGCTATACAAAGGAGGTCTTATAAATGCCAACAGAAAACTAGAGCTAAAGACTAGCTTATGCAAAGTGGCAGAGTAAAACATTAACACAGGAAAGTCAGTATCATTTCTCATGTCTATACACATTTTATGAAGTGCAGCCTCTAAAATGGGTAACATGTGGCAGTTGTATCTAAAGAAGAGATTAACTCGTGTCATCTGTGCACAAGACAAGATAATGAAGCTGCTTTATGAAAAGCTCTTAAACCATTCACAGGATGTCATTCACAACTGATGCCACTTTTTCTTCTCTACAGAGAGCATATTTTTCCTTTAGTACTAAACATATCATTGTTTCTATGATTTAACTACCTGAAAAACAGTTCCTATTGGGAGCTAAGTGGTTGCCTTATTTAGGGTGTCCATTGCTGAGAAGAGACACCAAGACAAAAGCAACTCTTATAAAAGACATTTAATTCAGGCATGGTTTACAGTGTCAGAGGTTGGATCCATTATCATCATGGCAGGAAGCATGGCATCCAGGCAGCCACAGTGCTGGAGAAGGAGCTAAGGGTTCTGTATCTTGATCCAACTTCATCCAGGGGAGACTGACTCTTTCACACTGGGAAGAGCTTGAGCGTTAGGAGCCTCAAAGCCTGCCTACAAGGTAGCAAATTTCCTCCTACAAGGCCACACCTCCTAATACTACCACTTCCATTGGCCAAGTGATATAAATATGGCAGTGGTCTAGCTGCCTGTCACTGTACCAATTCCATGCAGTTTTGATCACTATTGCTCTGTAATACAGCTTGAGATCAGGAATGGTGATTCCCCAAGAAGTTTTTTATTGTTAAGAATAGTTTTCACTATCCTGGTATTTTTGTTATTCCAAATGAATTTGAAAATTGCCCTTTCTACCTCTATGAAGAATTGAGTTGGAATTTTGATGGACATTGCATTGAATCTGTAGATTGCTTTCAGCAAGATGGTCATTTTTACTATATTAATCCTGCCAATCCATGAGCATGGGAGATTTTTCTATCTTCTGAGGTCTTCTTCAATTTCTTTCTTCAGAGACTTGAAGTTCTTGTCATACAGATTTTTAACTTGTTTAGTTAGAATCACACCAAGGTATTTTATATTATTTATGACTGTTGTGAAGGGGGTCGTTTCCCTAATTTCTTTCTCAGCCTGTTTATCCTTTGACTTTAGGAAAGCTAATGATTTGTTTGAGTTAATTTTATATCCACCCACTTTACTGAAGTTGTTTATCAGCTGTAGGAGTTCTCTGGTGGAATTATTGGGGTCACTTAAGTACACTATCAAATCATCTGCAAATAGTGATAATTTGACTTCTTCCTTTCCAATTTGTATCCCTTTGACCTCCTTTTGTTGCCTAATTCCTCTAGCTAGAAGTTCAAGTACTATATTGAATAGATAGGGAAAGAGTGGGCAGCCTTGTCTGGTCCCTGATTTTAGTGAGATTGCTTCAAGTTTTTCTCCATTTAATTTGATGTTGGCTACTGGCTTGCTGTATATTGCTTTTACTACATTTAAGTATGGGCCTTGAATTTCTGATGTTTCCAAGACTTTTTACATGAAGGGATGATGAATTTTGTCAAATGCTTTTTCAGCATCTAATGAAATAATGTGTTTTTTTCTTTGAGTTTGTTTATGTAGTGGATTACTGTATTGTTTATTGATGAATTTCTGTATATTGAACTATCCCTGCATCCCTGGGATGAAGCCTACTTGATCATGGTGAATGATCATTTTGATGTGTTCTTGGATTCAGTTTGCAAGAATTTCATTGAGTATTTTTGTATCAATGTTCATAAGGGAAATTGGTCTGAAGTTCTTCATTCTTGGGTCTTTGTGTGGCTTAGATAGAAGCGTAATTGTGGCTTCATAGAACCAATTTGGTAGTGTTCCTTTTGTTTCTATTTTGTGGAATAGTTTGAAGAGTATTGGTATTAGGTCTTCTATGAAGGTCTGATAGAATTCTGCACTAAACCAATCTGGTTCTGGGGTTATTTTGATTGGAAGATTTTTTAATGACTGCTTCTATTTCTTTAGGGGTTATGGGACTGTTTAGATGGTTTATCTGATCCTGATTGAATTTTGGTACCTTGTATCTGTACAGAAAACTGTCCATTTCATCCATAATTTACAGTTTTGTTGAGTATAGGCTTTTGTAGTAGGATCTGATGATATTTTGAATTGCCTCAGTTTCTGTGGTTGTATCTACTTTTTCATTTCTTATTTAGTTGATTTGGATACTATCTCTGTGCCATTTGTTTAATCTGGCTAACAATTTACTTCTTTTTGTTCTGGAGACTTCAGGTGTGCCATTAAGCTGCTAGTGTATGCTCTCTCCAGTTTCTTTTTGGAGGCACTCAGTGCTATGAGTTTTCCTCTTAGCACTGCTTTTATTGTATCCCATAAAGTTTGGGTATGCTGTGCCTTCTTTTTCATGAAATTCCAAAAAATCTTTCATCTCTTTCTTTATTTCTACCTTGACCAAGTTATCATTGAGTAGAGCGTTGTTCAGCTTCCATGTATATGTGGGCTTTCTACTATTTTTGTTGTTATTTAAGACCAGCCTTAGTGGTGATCTGATAGGGTGCACAGAATTATTTCAATCTTCTTGTATCTGTTGAGGCTTGTTATATGACTGATTATATGGTCAGTTTTGGAAAAGGTACCTTGAGGTGCTGAGAAGAAGGTATATTCTTTTGATTTCGGATGAAATGTTCTATAAACATCTGTTAAATCCATTTGGTTCATAACTTCTATTAGTTTTATTGTGTATCTGTTTAGTTTCTGTTTCTATAATCTGTCCATTGCTGAGAGTGTGGTGTTGAAGTGTCCTACTATTGTTGTGTGATGTACAATATGTGTTTTGAGCTTTAGTAAAGTTTCTTTTATGAATGTGGGTACCCTTGTATTTGGAGCGTAGATGTTCAAAATTGAGAGTTAATCTTGGTAGATTTTTCTGTTGATGAATATGAAGTGTCCTTCCTTATCTGGATTCTCTGACATATAATAAGGACACATTTATTGCAGCCTTATTTATAATAGCCAGAAGGTGGAAAGTACCAGATGTCCATATCCAGAGGAATGGATACAGAAAATGTGGTACACTTACACAATGGAGTGCTACTCAGCTATTAAAACCATGAATTCATGAAATTCTTAAGCAAATGGATGAAACTAGAAAATATCATTCTAAGTGAGGTAACCCAATCACAAAAGAACACACTTGGTATGTATTCACTGATAAGTTGATATTAGCCCAAAATCTCACAATACCCAAGATACAATTAGCAGACCACCTGAAGCTCAAGAAGAAGGAAGACCAAAGTGTGGGTGCTTCAGTCCTTCTTAGAAGGGGAACAAAATACTCACAGAAGCAAATACAGAGTCAAAGTGTGGAGCAGAGTCTGAAGGAAAGGCCATTCAAAGACTGCCTCACCTGGGGAGCCATCCCATATACAGTCACCAAATTCAGACACTATTGTGGATGCCAAGAAATTCATGCAGACAGGAGCTTGATAAAGCTGTCTCCTGAGAGGCTCTGCTAGCAGCCAACCATTGGACTGAGCATGGGGTCCACAATGGGGTTCCCATGGAGGAGTTAGAAAAAGGATTAAAAGATCAACCCCATAAAAATAATAGTATCAAACAACCAGATCTTCCAGAGGTCCCAGGGACTAAACCACCAACCAAGGAATACACATGGAGGAGCCCATGGCTCCAGTCACATTTGTAGCAAAGGATGGCCTTGTCGGGCATCAATGGGAGGAGAGGCACTTGGTCCTGTAAAGGCTTGATACCCCAATGTAGGGGAATTTGAGGGCAAGGAGGTGCAAGTGGGTGGGTGGAGGAGCACCCTCATAGAAACAGGGGAAGCGGTAATGGGATAGGGGGCTCAGGGGGATAACTGGGAAAGAGGACATTTGATATGTAAGTAAAGAAAATAGCCAATAAAAAAGAGTAACCAAAAAATAAATAAATAAAAGTAATGTATTTCTCAACCCTCATTACAGAAGCTTTCTTTTCTTTTTCCATTCTTCTATTTAATTGAAAACAGAGAAGCTTTTGTTTGCAATAGGTGGCAATTAACATAGAGCCACATAGGTCAACTTGCAGAGAATAAGAGACTATTGCATTCTCAATTCTAAATGTGACATCCACACCACAAGTCCTTCTCCCAAGGTTCAGGAGTCAAGAAGAGGATGCAGAAAAAGTATTAAGAACCAGAGGTGATAAATAATTACAAGGAAATGGTTATTTTTGACATGACAGGGCAGTTGTACTTATGAATTCACAATAGTTGCAACAACACACATAAGACCTGTGCAAACACAAGCCTGACAAACTTTCAGTAGAGAGGAAGAGGTGATTATCATTACCACCTCTACCAAGACCCATTGGCAATAGATAGCTGCTGGGAGAAGGGGGTCAGTTTACAAGAGACTATTCTCTCACAGGTCAACAATGCTCAAGTGGAAGGTCACATAACACACCAGAGAATACATTGAGAATAAAATGGACTTGATGAACAGATGGATTGTGTTTAAAGAGGACATTAAGGGACTTGGGAAGGCTGGGAGATATGAGAAGTTATGAGGGAGGGAGTGAATTATCATCAAAACACTTTGGATGAAATTCTCAAAGAATGAATAAAGAAATGAGAGAAAAAAGATTAAAGCTTATCAAAAAATTATAATTCACCAGGTCTAAGGTGTAATTCAGCAACAACAAAATTTTTAAAATTCCCTGAAGTACTTCCTCTGGCTGGAGAAGCATTGGTTTAGAGAAAACATTTGCACCTAATTTTCCTGGGCTTGCTCTTTCACAAACCTCCCATTTGCAGGTAATTTAAGTGTGGGCACTGCAAGTTCACCAGAGGCATGGAGGTAGAGAGGGGAGGGACTTGCCAAGAATCTCTGGAGATGAAGTAACTGTCTGACAAAGGGAAAAGCATTCAAATAGAAAATCTACCTTAAAAATCTCCTCAGCACTTAAATAGACTCCTGATTTGGAAATGGGAGAACAATTTTCAAACATCTCAATGAACACTGCACTTAGCTAGTTGTCAAATATGCAAACACACTAATTTTCCATTCTAATTATTTTGGGATGATTTTCCTCAGTTGCATGATTTGTGTCTAGCAGTCCTAATTCGATGCTTGTATTAATTGATACTTAAGTTAGTAAAGATGCTGCAAGTCTTGTAGTCCGCAATAATGGCCAATGTACTTAAGCTTGCCCATGCATATTTATAACTCACAAATTTGAGTAACTTTTAAAAACAATTAAAAATATACAATAGCATCTTCTAAACCCAACAGGACTGATATAGATTTGATCTCACAGTCTGTAACAACATGTACAAAACCTGCATAGTTTCAAACCAGACAAAAATGTTAGCATAGTGGAGAAGTGAACAAGTCCTGTCCATAAACAAGAAACTATTTCCAATTGATATCTGCTGGGAAAGATACAATCAGTTTTCTCCAAAGGAGTGACACTTGGTCTATCAACCACATTCCAAAGCTGGCCCCATGACTAGGAATAGTAGGCTAACACGAAACAGACTCCATGTTTATGTTAGGGGAGTATGTCTGTGTGTATGTGTATTTATGCATGCATGTATTTATGTCTGTGTATGTCTGCATGTGCCTTTTGTTTTGTTTCATATTTTTGGTTATTTAAAAGATGTGTGTTTTGATATTATTCTTTTCTTTTTGTTGCTCTTCCATTGTATATGTGTGTGAGAGAGATAGAAAAAGAACATGAAGTTGAATGGATATGGCTGCAGGGAGATTGGAGAGGGGTGTGTGGAGAAAGAATATTATCCAAAATGATGTATGAATGAATTTAATAAAAAACAAAAAAATTAATGAAATTTTAAACAAATTTAAATACATGTAAAAAATAACTCAAAAGGTTTACATATTTAAGGTATGAAACATGATGGCTTGATATAGGTATAAGCTATGTGTCATGTTCTCACAAATTACTTAACACATCTATCACCATGAATGTTATACTTTAGATCCCCAGAATGTGTTGATCATAAAAGTAAAAGTTTGTCTCTTGTGATTAATGCCTTCTCAGTTTCCGCACAGACCCAGCTCCTGACAAGAAACAGTCAGCTGTTTCAGTGAGTTTGAAGATTTTTGGACTTCATAAGTGGCAAATACAGTATTTGTGTATTTATGCATGCATGTATTTATTTGCCTTCCGATGTTTGTTTTAACCCCTTTAGCAAATGTTCTCTGGGTTCTTCCAAATTGGCACAATTCTTTACTGTTACAGCTGAATAATTCTCCATTATATATACTTGCTCTATATTTTCTTTTCCTACTCCTGTTAGCTTGTTCTGATATGTTGGATACTCTGATTAATTCTACAACGGACAAGGGGATATAGATTTCTCAAGATTCTGATTTTGTTTCTTTGGATATAAAATCAAAAGTGGGATAGCTGGATCACAAGATTCTGGGGGACCTGCCAGGATTTTCATACAAAGATTCTCTTTAGTCCACACCAAAACTAATACTGTTTAAATTATAGGTGTTTTAATGGGCATAAGGTGGTGACATGCCTTGGTTGTGTTTAGCATGGTTTATTATCAGTGGTGTTGGGCACTTTTATAAGTACCAGTTCCTATATATAAACCTTCTTGGGAGAAATTATTTTTAACTTATCTGCCACTTCATTTCTTTGGATTTGTTTGTTTTCCTTCAATTAAGTTGTATGTATTCTTTTTAAATATTACATATTAACCCTTAACAAAATAGATGGTCTGAAAATATCTTCTTCCATTTTGTATATTGTATTTTAATTTTGTGGTTTATTTGATATATAGAAGCTACATGCCACAGTAGTATATCCCATGCCTAATATGTGTTAAATGCTAGGTTTGATCCTTATCAATGCAAACATAATTTGTAGAAATATTTTTGTGGGAAAAAAAGCACTATTTGTGCTTTCTATCAAAATTACATAAAACCAATATCAATTTTACATAATACATAAAATCAGTATCAAAACAAATATCAGTTGTACATTATGTACTAATAATGGATAATCCAGAAAATTAAGAACACAATTCATGAGATTAGCTGAGAGATTTTGCATTGTTTTCTCTAACAGTTTGACCAGACACAACAGTCCTGCATTTTCCTTTCTTGGGAAACTCTTTACAAGTGACTCATTGAATCAGAATCTCTGTGTATTTGTGGTTCAGTTTTGACAGGTTATGACTTACAGAGATCCAGACTGCCCACAGTATACTTCAGATCCAGTGCTACCCTAGCACAGCTCTAACGATGGGGCTGAAGAGATTGCTCAGCAGTTAAGACAGTGTAGTCTTGTACAGGACCTGAGTTTAATTCTCAGCACACAGATTGGTTGCATCGCCCCTAACAGCATGGAATTCTAGCTGCACTGTATCCATTACCCTCTTCTGGCCTCCATAGATGCCTGCACTCATGTGCATGTACATGCATTTGCACAGACATTCTGAGAAAACACATAATTAAAAAGACACCTTTTAAAAATCCAGAAGGATGAGGTGCAACTGTGTATAGTGAAGCAGAAATGATGCAATGAACATCGTTCTTTCCTCTTGAATTTTTTCAATCCATTCTTTAAAGCTGGTGTACAAAAACAAAAATGAGTTTCCTTATGGCATTGCCACAAACATGTATCACTGTGCTCTGCATGTTTACCCCCATTATCATATCATGCCGCCCCACCACTGCATGGTCCCTTTCCTTCCTCAAAATAGCCCTTCTTCTGCTTTTATTTTCTGGTGGGTTGATACTCAATTCATATCCCTGCTCTGATTTCCCTTGAGGAGTAATCTCGCAATTTCCTGCCATCTTACTGGACCATTTTTAAAGATCTAACACCTTTCCCCAAATGAAATGTAGATGAACAAGCTTCAAACAATTCCTTCTGAACTTCTATCTTCTGAATCTGAGTATTATACAGAGAAAATACAAAAAGTGACTGGAATCAATCCATGTTGCTCATTTGTTTCTGCTTAAATTTTTAGGTCAGAACTCCCATTTTCAGAATACTTGCTGTTTAATTTTCTTATGATTTTGTCTGCTATCTGGGTTCATTGAACACACTTATATTTAGGTTAAGCATTTGCAATCTATTTCTGTTGACTTGCACCATCCCGAGAACTCTAGTCATGTTAGCAGAATGTGACAGAATAAGCGACAGTGGTTTCAGACAGTATCATTTCTCCCTGGCTCTAGATGACATGCAGACAATCTGTCATCCAAGCATTTGTTCAACCCTTACCCCCAGCTGCTTTGATGTTTTTTAAAAAGGTGGAAGATATTTATTTCCTTTGGAGTAAGGTGGTTTGGTTTGTACGAGTGAACATTCATTATGTAAAAGAATGAGTTTCATTATGATGTTTTCATACATGTTTATCACAGAATTTATTCATATTCATGCCATATTCACAAACCTTCTCTTCCATTCTATTTTTTGCCATATATTCCTAAGTTTCAGGGAAGGGATATGGTGTATATGTTCTTTTAAAAGCTAAGAACCCTCTGTACCTTGGCCAGTTGAGTATCCAATATTAATCACTATCTCCTGGAAAGAGGATTTTCTCAAATGAGGGCATGTCTTCATAGGCCAGTAATTATTGTAGCTCATGGAGTTCACAGCTGGCTGTTGATTAATGTTTACTTCTCTCCTCGTATGGCTTGCATAGCACCTGCCAGGATTATGAAAGTTAGCAAGAAAGTGAGAAGCTTCCAAATCAGTAACACTTGATATCTTCATGCTCAAGGATGTGGTGTCTTCAGCAATGGGGTTTTAGAGTTAAGTCCTGGACTAAGCATAGGAGCAACAACCTATAATATTTGTGGGTTCGATGGAATCTCTCTCGGCAATACCTCCAAAAGATGTTCCCATTTCCAGCAACACCTGTCTGCTGGTGTTGAGGAAGGGAATTGTTGTCCTGTATAGGGATGGGTAAATAATACTAAAGACCTTTAGAAGTAGATATATGAAAACCTCCTACTATAGAAGTCTGTCTGTGTCTGAGTATGTCTGTGTATGTATGTTCATGTGTTTGTGTGTGTATATGTGTAAAAAGTTAAAATGGAGTTACTTGATGTATTTTTCAATCTATCTCATTAGTATTTAGAGTAGTGAGTTTTATGATGGTACTTTCCTACATATTAGGCAATAGATTTTCTTCTTGTCCCTCTCCCATCCCACTTTTCTCATCCTATCCCTCCATCATCTTACTGATTGTCTTACTCACAAAGACTGCTCCCATTTGGTTTCATGGCATATGTGTTCCATTACTCACTCAATACACAAACAAGCCTTACAATCTCTTCTTCTCTCTTGTGGTCCCCTTTCTAGTTTCTAGACTCACTGGCTAGACCAAAATTCACAAAAACTGTCCCAGTAACTGAATCTTAAATGGATTGTCCCCATGAAGTCCCTCCCCTTTGGGCTCATGGAACCCTGTGAAGGAGGAAGGAGAAAGGTCTTAGAAGCCAGAGGGAGGAGACAACACCAAAGAAAGAAGACCCTCTAAACCCAGCAGGGTCAACTGTGGCAGCACAGGGCCTGACTTGATCTCAGTCAGACAGGGGCCTCAGTAATGATGGGAGAAGTGGACACAAGCTCCCATCCAGAACATAGAAACAATTTTCAATTAATAACTGCTAATAAAGACAAAATTAGATTTCTCCACTGGAGTCTCGCTGGATAAATAAACTTCTATTAAGAGTAGGTCCCCACTCATGAGTAAATGCATATCATATATGTCTGATTGGGTCTGGGTTACCTCACTCAGGATATTTTCTAGTTGCATATATTTGCCTGCAAAATGCATGATGCCCCTGTTTTGAATAGCTGAGTAATATTCCATTGTATAAATGAAACACGGACTGCGCTGGAGAGACGGGTACCCAGGCTCTCCCCCCAATATAACATCACTTGGGACACGGCCTGTTGGGGCTTCCATCTGTGCCCTAGGGCGGGTTGGCGCTGTGGTCGTCTGGGTGCCAGATCGGCGGGCCATCGTGACCACAGGGTGAGCAGCGCCACGGAGAGGGCCCTCCGCCATCTTTGCTCCAGTGACCAGGTAGTTGGGACCGCCAGGCTCAGAGACAGACAGGCATAATATCGCTTCGGTCTCAGGCAGCTTGTGTGTAACCTGCTCCCAGGTGCTGGGCTGATCTGCAGTGACCAGCGCGCCAGATCTGCTATGGGACTTCTGCCTGGCAGAGGGACGCCCCCTCCCCCCTCCAGGAGAGATCACACACCCCTGCACAGGGCAGGAGTCTGCCAGCCTCCCTTTGGCGACCTCTGCTCCAGGAATCCACTAGGCTGAGCCTTTAGATGTGCAAGGCCTCCCCAATATAAGATCACTTGGGGCAAAGCACATTAGGGCTCCAAAGTCACTCAGGAGCAGGCAGGCCCCAGAAATCGGTGCCAGGGGAATCCTGGTAATCCAGGGGGGGCAGAAATAGCTTTGCAGGCTCACAGGAGGTCCAACCAACAGCCAGTGGCAGCAGGACCAACTAACACCAGAGGTATCCAGATGGCAAAAGGCAAACGTAGGAATGTTACTAACAGTAACCAAAGTAATGTGGGACCATCCGAACCCAACTCTCCAACAGCAGCAAGTCCTGGATACCCCACCACACCCGAAAGACAAGATCTGGATTTAAAATCACTTCTCATGATCCTATTAGAGGATCACAAGAAGGACACAAATAAATCTCATAAAGAGTTACAGGAGACCATGAATCAACGGTTAGAAGCCCTTACAAAGGAAACACAAAAATCGCTTAGAGAAATGCGGGAGAACATGGATCAAAAGATGGAGGCGCACAAGGAGACAACACAAAAATCGCTTAACGAGATGAATCAACGGGTAGATGCACTCACAAAGGAATCACAAAATTTGCATAAAGAAATGCAGAAGAATATGGGTCAACAGATGGATGCCCATAAGGAGGCAACACAAAAATTGCTTAAAGAAATGAATCAACGGTTAGATGCCCTTACAAAGGAAACACGAGAACTGCTTAAAGAAATGCAGGAGACGATGGATCAACAGATGGAATCCCATGAGGAGGAAACACAAAAATCGCTCAGAGAAATGCAGGAGAACGTGGGTCATCAGGAAGAAATCCTGAAAGAGGTAATGCAAAAATACCTTAAAGAAATACAGGAAAATTCAAACAAACAAGTGAAGGATCTCAGCAAATCCATCCAGGAACTAAAAAAGGAAGTAGAAACAACTAAGAAATCACAAAGGGAGACAACTTTGGAGATAGAAAACCTTGGGAAGAAATCAGGAGTCATAGATGCAAACCTCAACAATAGAATACAAGAGATGGAAGAAAGAATCTCAGGTGCTGAAGATTCCATAGAAAGCATCGACTCAACAGTCAAAGAAAATGCAAAATGCAAAAAACGCGTAACCCAAAACATCCAGGAAATCCAGGACACAATGAGAAGACCAAACCTAAGGATTATAGGTATAGATGAGAGTGAAGATTTGCAACTTAAAGGGCCAGTAAACATCTTCAACAAAATTATGGAGGAAAACTTCCCTAACTTAAAGAGAGAGATGCCGATGAACGTACAAGAAGCCTACAGAACTCCAAACAGACTGGACCAGAACAGAAATACCTCCCGTCACATAATAATCAAAACACCGAATGTTCTAAACAAAGAAAGAATACTAAATGCAGTAAGAGAAAAGGGCCAAGTAACATACAAAGGAAGACCTATCCGAATCACATCAGACTTCTCACCAGAGACTATGAAAGCCAGAAGATCCTGGGCAGATCTCATGCAGACACTAAGACAGCACAAATGCCAGCCTAGACTACTATACCCAGCAAAACTCTCAATCACCATAGATGGAGAGACCAAGATATTCCATGATAAAACCAAATTTTCACAATATCTTTCCACAAATCCAGCCCTGCAACGGATAATAGGTGGAAACCTCCAATACAGGGAGAGAAACAACACCCTGGAAAAAATGAGATAATAACCTTCTTGAATCAAACCCAAAAGTAGATAACCACTCAAACATAAAGATAGCGTCAAGAATGGCAGATGGCAATAATCACTATGCCTTAATCTCTCTTAATATCAATGGTCTCAATTCCCCAATTAAAAGACATAGACTAGCAGACTGGATACGTAAACAGGACCCAGCATTTTGCTGCATGCAGGAAACGCACCTCAGTGTCAAAGACAAACACTACCTCAGAGTAAAAGGCTGGAAAACAATTTTACAAGCAAATGGCCCCAAGAAACGAGGTGGAGTAGCCATCCTAATATCGGATAAAATTGATTTTCAACCCAAAGTCATCAAAAAAGACACAGAAGGACACTACATACTGATCAAGGGAAAAATCCACCATCAAGAACTCTCAATCCTGAATATCTATGCTCCAAATGCAAGGGCACCCTCATTCGTAAAAGAAACTTTACTAAAACTCAAAGCACACATCGCACCGCACACAATAATAGTGGGTGACTTCAACACCCCGCTCTCTGAAATGGATCGTTCAGGAAAGCAGAAACTAAACAGGGACACAGTGAATCTAATTGAAGCCTTGGACCAAATGGAACTAACTGATATATATAGAACATTTCATCCTAGAGCTAAAGAATACACCTTCTTCTCAGCTCCTCATGGTACCTTCTCCAAAATTGACCATATAATTGGTCACAAATCAGACCTCAACAGATACAAGAAGATAGAAATAATCCCATGCCTCCTATCAGATCACTATGGAATAAGGGTGGTCTTCAATGGCAACAAAAACAAAAGAAAACCCATGTACACATGGAGGCTGAACAATGCTCTACTCAATGATAACTTGGTCAAGGTGGAAATAAAGAAAGAAATCAAAGACTTTTTGAAAGTTAATGAAAATGAAGGCACAACATACCCTAACTTATGGGACACAATGAAAGCAGTGCTAAGAGGAAAATTCATAGCCCTGAGTGCCGCCAAAAAGAAACGGGAGACAGCATACACTAACAGCTTAATGGCACACCTGAAAGCCCTGGAACAAAAAGAAGCAAATACACCAAAGAGGAGTAGAAGGCAGGAAATCATCAAACTCAGGGCTGAAATCAATCAAGTAGAAACAAATAAAACCATACAAAGAATCAACAAAACGAGGAGTTGGTTCTTTGAGAAAATCAACAAGATAGATAAGCCCTTAGCCAGACTAACCAGAGGGCACAGAGATAGTATCCAAATTAATAAAATCAGAAACGAAAAGGGAGAGATAACAACAGAAACTGAGGAAATTCAAAAAATCATCAGATCCTACTACAAAAACCTGTATTCAACACAACTAGAAAATCTTGAGGAAATGGACAATTTCCTTGACAGATACCAAGTACCAAAATTAAATCAGGATCAAATAGACCATCTAAACCGTCCTATAACCCCTGAAGAAATAGAAGTTGTCATTGGAAGTCTTCCAACCAAAAAAAGCACAGGTCCAGATGGTTTTAGTGCAGAATTCTATCAGACCTTCAAAGAAGACCTAACACCAATACTCTTCAAACTGTTCCACAAAATAGAAACAGAAGGAACACTACCCAACTCGTTCTATGAAGCCACAATTACACTAATACCAAAAGCACACAAAGATCCGACAAAGAAAGAGAATCTCAGGCCAATCTCTCTTATGAATATCGATGCAAAAATACTCAATAAAATTCTTGCCAACCGAATCCAAGAACACATCAAAACGATCATTCACCACGATCAAGTAGGCTTCATCCCAGGGATGCAGGGATGGTTCAATATAAGGAAATCCATCAATGTAATCCACTACATAAACAATCTCAAAGAAAAAAAACCACATGGTCATCTCATTAGATGCTGAGAAAGCATTTGACAAAATTCAGCATCCTTTCATGCTAAAGGTCTTGGAAAGATCAGGAATTCAAGGCCCATATCTAAACATAGTAAAAGCAATTTACAGCAAACCAGTAGCCAGCATCAATCTAAACGGAGAGAAACTTGAAGCAATCCCACTAAAATCAGGGACTAGACAAGGCTGCCCTCTCTCTCCATATCTTTTCAATATAGTACTTGAAGTTCTAGCTAGAGCAATTAGACAACAAAAAGAGGTCAAAGGGATACAAATTGGAAAGGAAGAAGTCAAACTATCACTATTTGCAGACGATATGATAGTATACATAAGCGACCCAAAGAACTCCACCAGAGAACTCCTACAGCTGATAAATGACTTCAGCAAAGTGGCCGGATATAAAATCAACTCAAGCAAGTCAGAAGCCTTCCTATACTCAAAGGATAAGCAGGCTGAGAAAGAAGTAAGAGAAATAATACCCTTTACGATAGCCACAAACCATATTAAGTATCTTGGCGTGACTCTAACCAAACAAGTGAAAGATCTGTATGACAAGAACTTCAAGTCTCTGAAGAAAGAAATTGAAGAAGACCTCGGAAGATGGAAAAATCTGCCATGCTCATGGATTGGCAGGATTAATATAGTAAAAATGAGCATCTTACCAAAAGTAATACACAGATTCAATGCAATCCCCATCAAAATCCCAACTCAATTCTTCATAGAGTTAGAAAGAGCAATTCAAAAATTCATCTGGAATAACAGAAAACCCAGAATAGCTAAAACTATTCTCAAGAGTAAAAGAACCTCTGGGGGAATCAGTATCCCGGACCTCAAGCTGTACTACAGAGCAATAGTGTTAAAAACTGCATGGTATTGGTACAGTAACAGACATGTAGATCAATGGAACAGAATTGAAGACCCAGAAATGAATCCACACTCCTATGGTCACTTGATCTTTGACAAAGGAGCTAAAACCATCCAGTGGAAAAAAGATAGCCTTTTCAACAAATGGTGCTGGCTCAGCTGGAGGTCAACATGCAGAAGAATGCAAATTGACCCATCCTTATCTCCTTGCACTAAGCTCAATTCTAAGTGGATCAAAGATCTCCACATAAAACCAGACACACTGAAACTAATAGAAGGGAAACTAGGGAAGAACCTTGAACATATGGGCACAGGGGAGAATTTCCTGAACAGAACTCCAATAGCTTATACTCTAAGATCAAGAATAGACAAATGGGACCTCATTAAATTACAAAGTTTTTGCAAGGCAAAAGACACCGTCAAAAAGACAAAGCGGCAACCAACTAACTGGGAAATGATCTTTACCAACCTTACATCCGACAGAGGGCTAATATCCAAGATATACAAAGAACTCAAGAAGTTAAACTCCAGAGAGGCAAGTAACCCTATTAAAAAATGGGGTACAGAGCTACACAAAGAGTTCTCACCTGAAGAATATCTAATGGCTGAGAAGCACCTAAAGAGATGTTCATCATCCTTAGTCATTAGGGAAATGCAAATCAAAACAACCCTGAGATTCCATCTCACACCAGTCAGGATGGCTAAGATCAAAAACACAGGAGACAGCAGTTGTTGGCGAGGATGTGGAGAAAGAGGAACACTCCTCCACTGCTGGTGGAATTGCAGGCTGGTACAACCACTCTGGAAAGCAGTCTGGCGGTTCCTCAGAAAACTGGGCATGACACTTCCGGAGGATCCGGCTATACCACTCCTGGGCATATACCCAGAGACTTTACCTGCATGCAATAAGGACACATGCTCCACTATATTCATAGCAGCCTTATTTATAATAGCCAGAAGCTGGAAAGAACCCAGATGTCCCTCAACGGAGGAATGGATTCAGAAGATGTGGTATATTTACACAATGGAATACTACTCTGCAATTAAAAACAATGAATTCACGAAATTCCTAGGCAAATGGTCAGAACTTGAAAATATCATCCTTAGTGAGGTAACCCAATCACAAAAGATCACACATGGTATGAAGTCACTGATAAGGGGATATTGACCCAGAATCTCAGAATACCCTAGACACAATCAGCATATCAATAGATTTCTAAAAAGATGGAAGGAGAGACCCCTGGTCCTGGAAAGACTGGATGTAGGGGAACGCCAGGACAGAGTAATGAGAGGGGGTTGAACGGAGAAAAGAGGGAGGGAAGGGGGCTTATGGGACTTTCGGGGAGGGAGGAAACGGGAAAGGGGAAGTGATTTGGAATGTAAATTAAAAAAATAAAATTAAATTAAATTAAAAAAAAAACAAAAACTCAAAAAAAAAATGGAAAAAAAAATAAAATAAAATAAAATAAAATAAAAAAAATAAATAAATAAATGAAACACATTTTTAATATCCATTCATTAGTTGAAGGACATGCAGAATTACTTCCAATTTCTGGCTGTTATGAACAAAGCTGCTATGAACATCACTTACCAAATGCCCTTGTGAGACAGTGGATCATCTTTTTGGTGTATGCCCATGGGTGGTATAGCTGGATCTTGAGGTAGAACTATTCCAAATTTTCTGAGAAACCACCAAATTAATTTCTAGAATGGTTGTAAAAGGTTGCACTCCCACCAACAATGAAGGAATGTTTCTCTTACTCCACATCATGACCAGCATGTGCTGTCCTTTGGAATTTTTGACCTTAGCTATTCTGGTGAGTATGAGGTAGAACTTCAGAGTAGTTTTCATTTGCATTTCTCTATTTACTATGAACACTGAACATTTCTTTAAGTGTTTCTTTTTTTTTCTAAGTTTTTTTATTTACATTCAAAATCATTTCCCCTTTCCCATTTCCTCCCTCCCCAAAAGTCCCATAAGCCCCCTTCCCTCCCTCTTTTCCCCATTCAACCCCCTCTCACTTCTCTGTCCTGGCATTCCCCTACATCCAGTCTTTCCAGGACCAGGGGTCTCTCCTTCCATCTTCTTAGAAATCTATTGATATGCGAATTGTGTCTAGGGTATTCCGAGATTCTGGGTTAATATCCCCTTATCAGTGACTGCATACCATGTGTGTTCTTTTGTGATTGGGTTACCTCACTAAGGATGGTATTTTCAAGTTCTGATCATTTGCCTAGGAATTTTGTGAATTCATTGTTTTTAATTGCAGAGTAGTATTCCATTGTGTAAATATACCACATCTTCTGAGTCCGTTCCTCCATTGAGGGACATCTGGGTTCTTTCCAGCTTCTGGCTATTATAAATAAGGCTGCTATGAACATAGTGGAGCATGTGTCCTTATTGCATGCAGGTAAAGCCTCTGGGTTGAGATTCCTCTGTTGAGAATTCTGTTTAGCTCGGTACTTCACTTTTAAATGGGTTATTTGGGTTGTTGATGTCTAAATTCTTCAATTCAATATAAATTTTGGACATTAGCCCTCTATTAGAAGTAGGTTTGGTGAAGATCCTTGCCCATTTTGTAGGCTGCTGTTTTGTCCTACTGACAGCATACTTTGCCTTACAGAAGGTTTTCTGTTTCATGAGCTGCCATTTATCAATTGTTGATCTCAGAGTTTGAGCCATTGGTATTCTGTTCAGGAAGTTGTCTCCTGTACCAATGCATTCAAGGCTATTACCTACTTTCTTCTATATATTAGATTTAGTGAATCAAGTTTTACATTGAGGCCTTTGGACCACTTGGATTTGAGGTTTGTGCAGGGGATAAATTTGGATTCTTCTACATGCAGACATCCAATTAGACCAGCATCATTTGTTGAAGACGTTCTCCTTTTCCATTGTATGGTTTTGCTTCTTTGTCAAAAATCAAGTATTGGTAGATATGTGGAATTACTTCTAGGTCTTCAATTCCATAAATCAACCTGTGTATTTCTACACCAATACCATGCAGTTTTTATTATTATTGCTCTGCAGTACAGCTTTAAGTCAGGGATGGTGATTCCTCCAGAGTTCTTTTATTATACAGGATTGTTTTAGCTATCCTGAATATTTTGTTTTTCCATAGGAAGTTTAGAATTGTTCTTTCAAAATCTGTAAAGAATTGTTTCAATTTTTATGGGAATTACATTGAATCTGTAGATTGCTTTTGGTAAAATGACCATTTCCAATATGTTTACCCAACTGATCCCTAAGCATGGGAGACTTTTCCATCTTCTGACATCTTCTCCAATTTCGTTCCTCAGAGACCTAAATTTCTTAACAGGCTAGTCTCTTACTTGCTTTGTTACACCAAGATACTTTCGTATTATTTGATGATGAGAATGTAAACTTATACAACCACTCTGGAAATCAATTTAACAGTTTCCAGAAAACCATTCCTGAGCTTATACCCATTGTCCCACAAGGACACTTCCTAAACTATGTTCATAGCAGGTTTATTCATAATCATCAGCATTAGAAACAACCCAGATACCTGAACCAAAGAGTGGATAAAGAGAACATGTTCATTTACATGATGCAATACTCACCTATTAAAAACAAGGACATCATGAGTTTTGCAGGCAAATGGATGGAACTAGAGAATATCATCCTGAGTGAGGTAACCCAGTCCCAAAAAAGACATGCATCATGTATACTCACTTATGAGTGGATAGTAGCCACAAAGTAGAGGATAATCATGCTGTAATCCATAGGTACAAAGAGGCCAAATAACAAGGAGGGCCCAAGGGTTTATGCATAAATCTTACTCAGAAGGGGAAATAAAATAAACTTCAGTGGTGATTGGTGGGAGGGAAGGGAGGGGATGGGGAGGAGAGTAGGTGGGAGGAATCAGGTGTAGGGAGAGTAGAGGAAAGAGAACTGAAGTTGGCTGCAGACATGTGGGGGGTAGCATCTCTAGGATGTGCCAGAGACCTGGAATGGGCCTGCGGGAGGCCCTAGAGAGTGTATGCAGAGGACTCTAGCTGAGACTCTTACCAGTGAGGGATAAGGAGTCTGAAGTGGCCACCTCCTTCAGCAAGACAGAACTTCTAGTGGAAGGATAAAGACACCAATTCACCCACAAAACCTTAGACCCAAAATGTGGTCCTGCCTACAAGATGTACAGGGACATAGATGGAGCAGAGACAAAGACACAGGGAATGGTCAACCAGTGACTAAACAAATTTGAGATCCATCCCATGGGAAACAACCCATCCCTGACACTACAAATGATACTCTGTTATACTTGCAGACAGAAACCTAGTCTAACCATCCTCTGAGAGCTCCACCTAGCAGCTGATGGAAACAGATGCAGAGAGCCACAGACAAACACTAGATAAAGTTTGGGTAGTCTTGTGGAAGAGTTGTGGTAGAGATTCAGGGCCTGAAGGAGATAAGGACTCCACATGAAGACCAACAGTCAACTAACCTGGATCTGTAGGGACTCCCCAGAGATTGAACCACCAACCAAAGAGTGAGCATGGGCTAGATCTTGCTTTTCCCCAGACATATATGTAGTAGATGTCCAGCTTAGTTTTTATGTAGACCTCCCGACACCTGGAGTGGGCTGTCCCTGAATTTGCTGCCTGCCCCTGGATCCTGTTCACCTTACTAAGCCATGTTGTCTGGCCTCAGTGGGAAAGGATAAGCCTAGTCCTGCAGTATTTTGATGTACCAGGGTTAAGTGATGCCAGGGGAGGACCTCCACCTTCTCAGAGGAGAAGGTAAAGGGCAGATGGGGGATCTTCACGAGAAGGGTACTGGGAGGGGGAGGCTGTGATCTGAATGTGAAGTGAATAAATAAATTAATTAATGAAAAAAAAAGAGTAGGCCCCCTACCAAGTAGTAGATGGTAATACAAAATGAATTCAAAGACATTATTGGAGGTTCTTCTTCTCATAAAACTTTGTCAAGAAGTGTTTTCTCACAGGTCTTTTGTATATTTATTACAGTTTCTAGTTTTGTGTTTTTACATGAATTCCATGTGTTCTTTCAATGTCTGGGAGGAGTTGCAGCGGCAGAAGCCACAATCATAGTGAAAAAGATCTATTTTCAATAAAAGAAAAATAAGAAAGATGTGAGTTTATTTTAAAAGGATAGGAAACTGAGCATTTCAGAGAAACAGTAATATGTAGCCTTTGTTGTCAAAGAAAGCTAAAGATTTTCCGCCAAGTTCTCTGCCTTGAACACTGTTCCTTGCATTTCTGTTTTAGATCTTCTTAGTGTCTCTCTTGTTATTCCACTACTAGCTTGCTGATTTGCCATACATTTTATAATTTACATTTCAAATAAAACACTCTGTGGCCCCAGTTCACCTCTGCCCTTCTTTCATTGCTTTTAGCTACATCAATATATCTCATAGGCCATTTGTTGTCCTTCAGTCCAATACCCAGACGTATTCCATCTGTGGCGATCTGTCCACCAAAAATGAGCCTGGAGATACTCCCTGTATGACTTCTGGGGATTCAGATGGCATCACTGCAAACAAGTGAAAAAGCAGTGAGCAGAAATGTAAACTCTGATCGGAGCAGCTTCATGGCCTCATGCACCATTCTCCTCTTTGGCATTCAGATTGTCCTTCTGTGAAATAGTTCAACCATTTAGTTCATTTTACATTGGTAGAAAAGCAGAAACACATCATAATTAGGAATGGCACTTCAAAAGTAGTAAATTTAATCATTTTATCTTTTATCCTGTAACAAGGGGGTCAGTGCCTCTCCCAGAATCAATAGGATATCAAAAAGAAAAACCAAAACAAATAAGACAATCTAGCTTATTTCTTTTTCAGTTGTTGGCCAGTGGGGTCCAATAGACCCTCTCAAACATTATAGAATGTTTACATTATTCTTGGTTACCCTCTACAAGTTGATTGTAAGAGCCTACTGCTGGAGACTCCACATACTTGAATCAGAAGTAGCGGACATCTGCAGTAAAATAGTATTTGTCAGAAATGGCAGTGCCTTTGCACAAATGAACTCATACCACCTGTGACTGCATACCCAAGACATGTACAAGATTAAGTCAGGGAAAATCACTACATGGATGGAAAAGGGATTCTGATCAAGTCCCACCTGTGAGGGCCTATTTTCAATTGCTGGCTGCTGAAAGAAAGAGTTTTCTTTACCAATGTGACTCCTGAGAGGCTACTTACACTCCAGTAGATGATCTTATATCCATTCATGTGCTTGCAGTATTATGAGGACTCTGTGGTTTTTTTTTTTTAAAGAGCATGTGAAGGTATAAAAGAAAAGTAGTGAAGGATGGGGAACAACTGCGGGGAAGAGAATGCAGGATGGAATTTTATAAAAATGTGTATGTTTATATGAAATTCTCAAACAATAAAGGAGTCTAGAAGAAAAATCCAAGTCCACCTTGCCTGATAATAAATTATGAGGTCTTAGCTGTTGCTGGGTTGTTCAGTCTCTCCAGTTATAGGTTATTATAACCATTCTTACTGGATAACTTTGTTTTATTCATTGAATAAAGATATATGCAAATTCCTCGTGTTTTCACAGGCACTTTAATAAGCCATAGCTTACAAAAGAAGATTGGGTAATTTATCCAGAAACACAAAGTTACAAAACTGTCATCTCTCACATAATATTTACAGTAGCTCCATGTCTGTGAAAGGAGATATGAAAGCATTCAGCCTCAGTTGCCTGTTCCCCAAAAGTAATAATAGCACTGACCCCCTACTAAAGGCCATGAAAAATGTGAAGAATTGCAACATCACAGAACTCAGTGACTTCTGCCCTAAGTATCATGTATACATTCATGCATTTATTAATCCATTTATTATCTCATTTATTTTATAAATTATAGATGTTCCAAACTCTATGCTAGACATTGAAAACACCAAAACACATAAGAGCTAGTATTTCTGTCCCGCTTTTTCTATGGATTTTACTAAATTGTTAGTGTTTCTAAAAGTGTCACACCACACCCCTCCCAATATGACTGGAGATTTCCCATTACTGAACGTGTACTTGGATGGAAACATTGACCTCAGCTTCCCACTGAACTCTCTTAGTCACACTCTCTCTGCTCTTTGACACCCATTAGTACAGCTGCTGGAGAAAGACGGAAAGTTCCCCTCCAAGGACAAGACACTAACTCCTCGCTAGCAAAGAGAAGGTCACTCACTCACCTAAAGCTGGAAAAAAATTATTCTATAAGGTTAAAACAGAGAACAGATTCATTAAGTTGACAAATAGCCTTGACCGCTTGCATCCCAGGGCTGGAGAACTGGAGATTTTGGAGTAATTATTTGTAAAGGCAGGCTTAAACATCATTTGTTATTCTACCTTAATCAACTTGCAAATCAGAATCCTCCAGACTTTCTCCTCTAATTTCTGTAGCAGGAATGGTATCTTGTTTTTAAAAAGAAGAAGTTGTTAATGTTTTTCAAGCATCTTTTCACATTAATACATAATTATGCATCTCTCACAGCATTAATTTAGATAACACAGAATTCGCAACTTTATCTCAATTTTTAGATAAGTAAACAAAGTCACAAGTAAAGTGACTGGCCACCAAGTTTCCAACTATAAGAGATGATCATACTTCAAAATTGCATGTTTTGAGAAAAATTGTGAAAAAATGGTGGAACTCCTACTCCTGTACATGGGCTGATCTAAATTATGTAGCTAGAAAGATAGAAGAGTATCATTTCTCTTACTTCTTTCTCAGCCTGCTTATCCTTTGAGTATAGGAAGGCTACTGACTTGCTTGAGTTGATTTTATATCCGGCCACTTTGCTGAAGTCGTTTATCAGCTGTAGGAGTTCTCTGGTGGAGTTCTTTGGGTCACTTAAGTATACTATCATATCGTCTGCAAATAGTGATAGTTTGACTTCTTCCTTTCCAATTTGTATCCCTTTGACCTCTTTTTGTTGTCTAATTGCTCTAGCTAGAACTTCAAGTACTATATTGAAAAGATATGGAGAGAGAGAGCAGCCTTGTCTAGTCCCTGATTTTAGTGGGATTGCTTCAAGTTTCTATCCATTTAGATTGATGTTGGCTACCGGTTTGCTGTAAATTGCTTTTACTATGTTTAGATATGGGCCTCGAATTCCTGATCTTTCCAAGACCTTTAGCATGAAAGGATGCTGAATTTTGTCAAATGCTTTCTCAGCATCTAATGAGATGACCATGTGGTTTTTTTCTTTGAGATTGTTTATATAGTGGATTACATTGATGGATTTCCTTATATTGAACCATCCCTGCATCACTGGGATGAAGCCTACTTGATCGTAGTGAATGATCGTTTTGATGTGTTCTTAGATTCGGTTGGCAAGAATTTTATTGAGTATTTTTGCATCGATATTCATAAGAGAGATTGGCCTGAGATTCTCTTTCTTTGTCGGATCTTTGTGTGCTTTTGGTATTAGTGTAATTGTGGCTTCATAGAATAAGTTGGGTACTGTTCTTTCTTTCTTTTTTTTTTTTTAATTTAATTTTATTTTATTTTTTTTAATTTACATTCCAAATCACTTCCCCTTTCCCGTTTCCTCCCTCCCCGAAAGTCCCATAAGCCCCCTTCCCTCCCTCTTTTCTCTGTTCAACCCCCTCTCATTGCTCTGTCCTGGCGTTCCCCTACATCCAGTCTTTCCAGGACCAGGGGTCTCTCCTTCCATCTTTTTAGAAATCTATTGATATGCTGATTGTGTCTAGGGTATTCTGAGATTCTGGGTCAATATCCCCTTATCAGTGACTTCATACCATGTGTGATCTTTTGTGATTGGGTTACCTCACTAAGGATGATATTTTCAAGTTCTGACCATTTGCCTAGGAATTTCGTGAATTCATTGTTTTTAATTGCAGAGTAGTATTCCATTGTGTAAATATACCACATCTTCTGAATCCATTCCTCCGTTGAGGGACATCTGGGTTCTTTCCAGCTTCTGGCTATTATAAATAAGGCTGCTATGAATATAGTGGAGCATGTGTCCTTATTGCATGCAGGTAAAGTCTCTGGGTATATGCCCAGGAGTGGTATAGCCGGATCCTCCGGAAGTGTCATGCCCAGTTTTCTGAGGAACCGCCAGACTGCTTTCCAGAGTGGTTGTACCAGCCTGCAATTCCACCAGCAGTGGAGGAGTGTTCCTCTTTCTCCACATCCTCGCCAACAACTGCTGTCTCCTGTGTTTTTGATCTTAGCCATCCTGACTGGTGTGAGATGGAATCTCAGGGTTGTTTTGATTTGCATTTCCCTAATGACTAAGGATGATGAACATCTCTTTAGGTGCTTCTCAGCCATTAGATATTCTTCAGGTGAGAACTCTTTGTGGAGCTCTGTACCCCATTTTTTAATAGGGTTACTTGCCTCTCTGGAGTTTAACTTCTTGAGTTCTTTGTATATCTTGGATATTAGCCCTCTGTCGGATGTAAGGTTGGTAAAGATCATTTCCCAGTTAGTTGGTCAATATAGTACTTGAAGTTCTAGCTAGAGCAATTAGACAACAAAAAGAGGTCAAAGGGATACAAATTGGAAAGGAAGAAGTCAAACTATCACTATTTGCAGACGATATGATAGTATACATAAGCGACCCAAAGAACTCCACCAGAGAACTCCTACAGCTGATAAACGACTTCAGCAAAGTGGCCGGATATAAAATCAACTCAAGCAAGTCAGAAGCCTTCCTATACTCAAAGGATAAGCAGGCTGAGAAAGAAGTAAGAGAAATAATACCCTTTACGATAGCCACAAACCATATTAAGTATCTTGGCGTGATGCTAACCAAACAAGTGAAAGATCTGTATGACAAGAACTTCAAGTCTCTGAAGAAAGAAATTGAAGAAGACCTCAGAAGATGGAAAAATCTGCCATGCTCATGGATTGGCAGGATTAATATAGTAAAAATGAGCATCTTACCAAAAGTAATACACAGATTCAATGCAATCCCCATCAAAATCCCAACTCAATTCTTCATAGAGTTAGAAAGAGCAATTCAAAAATTCATCTGGAATAACAGAAAACCCAGAATAGCTAAAACTATTCTCAAGAGTAAAAGAACCTCTGGGGGAATCAGTATCCCGGACCTCAAGCTGTACTACAGAGCAATAGTGTTAAAAACTGCATGGTATTGGTACAGTAACAGACATGTAGATCAATGGAACAGAATTGAAGACCCAGAAATGAATCCACACTCCTATGGTCACTTGATCTTTGACAAAGGAGCTAAAACCATCCAGTGGAAAAAAGATAGCCTTTTCAACAAATGGTGCTGGCTCAGCTGGAGGTCAACATGCAGAAGAATGCAAATTGACCCATCCTTATCTCCTTGCACTAAGCTCAATTCTAAGTGGATCAAAGATCTCCACATAAAACCAGACACACTGAAACTAATAGAAGGGAAACTAGGGAAGAACCTTGAACATATGGGCACAGGGGAGAATTTCCTGAACAGAACTCCAATAGCTTATACTCTAAGATCAAGAATAGACAAATGGGACCTCATTAAATTACAAAGTTTTTGCAAGGCAAAAGACACCGTCAAAAAGACAAAGCGGCAACCAACTAACTGGTACTGTTCTTTCTGTTTCTATTTTGTGGAACAGTTTGAAGCGTATTGGTGTTAGGTCTTCTTTGAAGGTCTGATAGAATTCTGCACTAAAACCATCTGGACCTGTGCTTTTTTTGGTTGGAAGACTTCCAATGACAACTTCTATTTCTTCAGGGGTTATAGGATGGTTTAGATGGTCTATTTGATCCTGATTTAATTTTGGTATTTGGTATCTGTCAAGGAAATTGTCCATTTCCTTGAGATTTTCTAGTTGTGTTGAATACAGGTTTTTGTAGTAGGATCTGATGATTTTTTGAATTTCCTCAGTTTCTGTTGTTATCTCAAAGGATAAGCAGGCTGAGAAAGAAGTAAGAGAAATGATACCCTTCACGATAGCCACAAACCATATAAAGTATCTTGGCGTGACTTTAACCAAAGAAGTGAAAGATCTGTATGACAAGAACTTCAAGTTTCTGAAGAAAGAAATTGAAGAAGACCTCAGAAGATGGAAAAATCTGCCATGCTCATGGATTGGCAGGATTAATATAGTAAAAATGACCATCTTACCAAAAGTAATATACAGATTCAATGCAATCCCCATCAAAATCCCAACTCAATTCTTCATAGAGTTAGAAAGAGCAATTCAAAAATTCATCTGGAATAACAGAAAACCCAGAATAGCTAAAACTATTCTCAAGAGTAAAAGAACCTCTGGGGGAATCAGTATCCCAGACCTCAAGCTGTACTACAGAGCAATAGTGTTAAAAACCGCATGGTATTGGTACAGTAACAGACATGTAGATCAATGGAACAGAATTGAAGACCCAGAAATGAATCCACACTCCTATGGTCACTTGATCTTTGACAAAGGAGCTAAAACCATCCAGTGGAAAAAAGATAGCCTTTTCAACAAATGGTGCTGGCTCAGCTGGAGGTCAACATGCAGAAGAATGCAAATTGACCCATTCTTATCTCCTTGCACTAAGCTCAATTCCAAGTGGATCAAGGACCTCCACATAAAACCAGACACACTGAAACTAATAGAAAGGAAACTAGGGAAGAACCTTGAACATATGGGCACAGGGGAGAATTTCCTGAACAGAATTCCAATAGCTTATGCTCTAAGATCAAGAATAGACAAATGGGACCTCATTAAATTACAAAGTTTTTGCAAGGCAAAAGACACTGTCAAAAAGACAAAGAGGCAACCAACTAACTGGGAAATGATCTTTACCAACCCTACATCCGACAGAGGGCTAATATCCAATATATACAAAGAACTCAAGAAGTCAAACTCCAGAGAGGCAAGTAACCCTATTAAAAAATGGGGTACAGAGCTAAACAAAGAGTTCTCACCTGAAGAATATCTAATGGCTGAGAAGCACCTAAAGAGATGTTCATCATCCTTAGTCATTAGGGAAATGCAAATCAAAACAACCCTGAGATTCCATCTCACACCAGTCAGAATGGCTAAGATCAAAAACACAGGAGACAGCAGTTGTTGGCGAGGATGTGGAGAAAGAGGAACACTCCTCCACTGCTGGTGGAATTGCAAGCTGGTACAACCACTCTGGAAAGCAGTCTGGTGGTTCCTCAGAAAACTGGGCATGACACTCCCGAAGGATCCGGCTATACCACTCCTGGGCACATACCCAGAGGCTTTACCTGCATGCAATAAGGACACATGCTCCACTATGTTCATAGCAGCCTTATTTATAATAGCCAGAAGCTGGAAAGAACCTAGATGTCCCTCAACGGAGGAATGGATTCAGAAGATGTGGTATATCTACACAATGGAATACTACTCTGCAATTAAAAACAATGAATTCACAAAATTCCTAGGCAAATGGTCAGATCTTGAAAATATCATCCTTAGTGAGGTAACCCAATCACAAAAGAACACACATGGTATGCAGTCACTGATAAGGGGATATTGACCCAGAATCTCGGAATACCCTAGACACAATCCGCATATCAATAGATTTCTAAGAAGATGGAAGGAGAGACCCCTGGTCCTGGAAAGACTGGATGTAGGGGAACGCCAGGACAGAGAAACGAGAGGGGGTTGAATGGAGAAAAGAGGGAGGGAAGGGGGCTTATGGGACTTTCGGGGAGGGAGGAAACGGGAAAGGGGAAATGATTTGGAATGTAAATTAAAAAAAATAAAATAAAATAAATAAAAAAATAACAATGAATTCACGAAATTCCTAGGCAAATGTTCAGAACTTGAAAATATCATCCTTTGTGAGGTAACCCAATCACAAAAGAACACACATGTTATGCAGTCACTGATAAGGGGATATTAACCCAGAATCTCGGAATACCCTAGACACAATTCGCATATCAATAGATTTCTAAGAAGATGGAAGGAGAGACCCCTGGTCCTGGAAAGACTGGATGTTGGGGAACGCCAGGACAGAGAAACGAGGGGGGGTTGAATGGAGAAAAGAGGGAGGGAAAGGGGCTTATGGGACTTTTGGGGAGGGAGGAAACGGGAAAGGGGAAATGATTTGGAATGTAAATACAAAATAACTTAGAAAATAAAAAAAAATGATAAAAGAAAGGACACAGTGGCAGTGGTGAGTTTTTTCCTATGAAAAGGACTTGTGAGAATTCTTTTATTAGTTTTCTAAAATGCTTGTATACTATTTTCTTAAGGTAAATGTTGGCTTTCATCTCCTCTCAAGAAAAAAGAAAGGATGAGAGAAAGAGAGAAAGAAAGGAATAAATAAAGAAAAGAATAAAGAAAGAGAAAGAGGTTTTCTAATAATCAAATGAATTGATTGTACATTCATTTTATTATCAGAGATGTTTTTTTCTATTAAAATTATTTTTTTTATTTTCTAAGTATTTTTATTTACATTCCAAATCATTTTCCCCTTTCCCGTTTCCTCCCTCCCCGAAAGTCCCATTAGCCCCCTTCCCTCCCTCTTTTCTCCATTCAACCCCCCCCTCGTTTCTCTGTCCTGGCATTCCCCTACATCCAGTCTTTCCAGGACCAGGAGTCTCTCCTTCCATCTTCCTGGAAATCTATTGATATGCAAATTGTGTCTAGGGTATTCTGAGATTCTGGGTTAATATCTCCTTATCAGTGACTGCATACCATGTGTGTTCTTTTGTGATTAAAAAAGTTAACTATTAAAATGAATATGTGAGAGTAGAGATATTTCTATTCTGTTAAGAAAGAACTACTAACCAAAGAGCATACATGGGAGGAACCAAGGCCTCCTCACACATATTTAGCAGATGTGCAGATTGGTCTTTATTTGGGTCCCCAAAATGGAGTGGGGGCTTATGCTGATTCTGTTGCCTGCCTGTGGATCCTATTCCCTTAACTGGACTGGGCTGTCTTGTCTGGCCCAAGTGAGAGAGAATATATCTAGTCCTTTAGTAACTAGGTGTGCCAGGGTGGGTTAGTACCCAGCGGGTTACCTCTCCCTTCTCAACACACACACACACACACACACACACACACACACACATACACACACACACACAGCATAAACAATGTTCAAAATAAGATCTGCAGATATCTGAGAGAGGCCTGAAGAAACTATTTACAATTTGAGGTATTGCTTAATT
This sequence comes from Tokudaia tokunoshimensis, assembly GCA_036184795.1. Classification (NCBI taxonomy): domain Eukaryota; kingdom Metazoa; phylum Chordata; class Mammalia; order Rodentia; family Muridae; genus Tokudaia; species Tokudaia tokunoshimensis. The sequence goes on along the minus strand of BTHU01000018.1, from coordinate 9,910,139 downwards.
TGAAGCATCACTTAATTTGAGGCATTGCTATCAGCTGAGGCATGTCAGGAATCAAGATTATCCATAACCCAAACATATTAGCAGCAAAAACATCTAGTATTGACTGAAATGAAATATCATTTCTTGCTCATGTCATAGT